>QVRM01000947.1:0-156265 GCA_003439945.1 Dermanyssus gallinae
ATATATATATATATATATAGATAGATAATATCTTGATAGTTAGCGACATTATTAAACTGATTTGATTCTATCACTTTGCTGCGCATATTTTTAAATCGTTGATTCATAAACGTATATATATATACACACACATAGGAGACATTATAATGTATAGGACGAAAAAATTCAGTCTGCTGAACCAAATAACGAAGACAGGAACGATTCAGGAAACACATTTATTCTTTTTCTTATGGTATCTTTGTTTCTGTTGTACGAAAAATGTCCTCCCTCCTCATCTATTCTATGATAGTCGGCACTAGAGTCGAGTATCACCACAATCCTGAAGGGTTGAAGCCTCTTTAATCTTTAAATCATCATGCCTTTTTCATTCCTGTTATTCTGTTCTCGGTACATTATTAATCATCGTCTGTGATGGTTTGTATATATTGCACGCTAGCCAATCACAGTGGATGTGGTGGCTCTTACATTGCACGCAAGTAATTCTTATGTTCATAATAATAATAATAATAATAATAATAATAATAACTGGCCTCATCATCAATTCCAGCTTCTCCTGTCCACCACTATGCATGCTCTTCTTCAAGACTAGACTTGAGGCGTGAACAACATGCGTGATCGGTTGCAATTAGCACTAATGAGATGTTCACTGAAGTCGCCAAAATTGTTTGCTTACACACTCGTTCATGCACTCAGTCGGCGATTGTGTGGTGGGTTTTTTGATACAGTTGGCGATATTCAGGTCGAACGCGCCGATCTTTCACGTGCTAGTAAGACGTGGACCATGATTTTCGTCTTCGCGGTAGTTCGAGATTAACCCGCCAACCGGCGCCACACTGTCCGAAAATAGCCAGATTATACAATGACCATAACGGTTCTTGTATGGTTAATATTTTCAATTCCTTTTTTTCAATTTCATTAGGATCATTCTCTCAGCGTGAATGCTGTTACGCCATTTGCTATTTCTACTATTGTCAATATTACTGTTACCATCACTAACTAATGCCGGTACCGTACGTTGGTACGTCAAATATTGCACATGCCAGCAACCACATATTATATATATAAATATTATATACATGTCGGTCTGAGCTTCTACAACTCTTTTCCCTCTCTTCCTTCTCCCCTCCCAACATTTTTCTCTTTCTGGTGCACCTTCACACACACACATATATATATATATATATATATTTATGAGGTACCTTTTTGACAGCACTCAACGGCAGGAACCGGAGTCGCTTTCCCGGTACCAACGCCAAGCATACACAAGTGTTTCGTTTCGAGTATAAATGTTACAAGATCAATCCGCTTCTGCTAGAGACACGTACCGCATACGCGTTAGTAAACACCTGAACCACGGTCTCGATCTTCTGATTCGTCTATCAGGAGACTTGCTCGGGCACCAATATCAGACGATACACACTTAGGGCACCTGTATCACTACATTGGTGTACGTGATTTATGTATTAGTTCATCGGTGGCTCAAGTTAGCGGGAACTACGTGTTAGACCCATTCTTGTAACAGGCGACAAGAGTTGTGAGTGACGAACACGCCTTTTGGAATTTTGATACCATGTATCTTAAATTTGTCTAGGTTACAGATTAAAATTAAAAATACAATAGATACAAAAGGTTACAGATTAAGGTTAGAAATAGGAGCCTTAAAGATTCTATATATATATATATATATATATATATATATATATATATATATATATATATATATATATATATATATATATATATATATATAATTTTTACCGATATGTTTACTGATCATAATTTTGTTTGAGGTTGACCGTCACGGCCACTGGACGCCAATGCTTAAACATTGACATACTCCGTAAAATGTTGAGTCAATCTGGTCTGACTTCAAGTAGCGAGCTAGCATTGCTGAGGTAGATGCTCTCGACGCATTGGTTGCAAATTCGAATAGTGGCCAGCAGTCGTCAATATCAAATTGCTAATCCACCATTCGTCAATTGCGTATCAATTCTCCTTGTCGGCTTCTGTTACTATATAATTTAGATCGCTGTTTTTAGCCGCATGTACCGTGCCTAAACTCCGTTGTGTCCTTATATTTAAGTTTGTTACAAGTGAAACTACTTACATTATTATGAAACTCTTCTCTCAGGAAGGAGATGCTATGCTTGCCTTTCTCCCACATCTCTGGACATGCATATGCTCTGTCTCGGTTTCGAATCTGTTGCATTTATCGTTAAATACTAGATAAATGTCCTCAACGCCAGTGAACCAAAATGTTGTAATGAAAATCATGTGTTAAATTATGCCATCCTTAATCTCGATGAATAATGATCAGAGCCACGAGAAGGCGTCCCTACCATACCGTACTGTCTACCTACCTATCTATCTATGTATCTACGTACTGTACGTGAGGCTCGTCGCTTGTCTTGCCCCGGCTTAATTAATTCGAGTTCAGCTCTTCCGTAGGGAAGATGAAGCCGATGACCTCAAGCACCTTCTGATAGTCGCCGTGAAGTCGACTGTGCGGCAAACGCCTGAAAGTCGATCGTTGTTGTGCGCGGCACGCCGCGCGGCTTAACGTACAGCGGCAACGCCATCCGAGGTGTGAGCGGGCTGCCTTGCGGACTGGGTCGTAGCTGGGGACTTTTCACTAACTGGGAGCAGGCACCTTTCGATGGACTAGCGAGACCGGAGTGGACGAGAGAACTGCCCAACGGCGAGTGGCCTGACAGGTGGCCGGCGTGCAGCGCCTGTCCTGCGCCGGTAAGCGGCCTCTGACGACCTCCCATACGGGGCGTGCGAGGGCTTCGGGGGCTCGCTATGCCCATCATAGGACTGAGAGGCGGATGGTTATTTCCGCCGAGAGGCGGGCCAACAGCACCAACCCCGGCCGAACCGGCCGATGCACGACGCATTGGCGAACAGAGCGAGCTCTGCATCAAACGCGGACTTTGATGAGGCGGAACCCGTGGCGCCTGCAACAAATCGAAGTACAGAAGGATCGACCACCACATCACAGTGGAAACCCATTGTTATACAGCCCCTTTCTACGACTGATCGTCTACTGGTAGTTATAGATACCTAACAGCTACCGTCACGACTGCTGTTATGCAATATTTTGAATGTCAAGCCACATTTGCGGGTCGAATGAGCCAAAACCGTATAACGCAACAAAGAACATTTGCTCAAAATAGCAACGAAATAGGGTATTGCTTCCGCGAGTCTTACTCGAAGGATACATTGATAAACATGCTGTTCTAATTGTGAGTTATATATATATATATATATATATATATTCATATATGTACAAACCATATAGTACGAACTTGTTGACTAAATCTAATAATGATTTGACTTAACACATCTACCGAGATGTAATTACAAGATGCAGGTTTAGCAACGTAAGCAACACTGGATCGTGATTTTTGGAATAAAGCGCAACCTTGCCCCTTAACCGACTTTCTCCAGTTTACCGCTGGCATACCTGTTTTCGAGATGGCTGAGGACTCATAGGAAGGGGCGCATTGGAAGCGCTAGCCCGTCTTTGCGACAGAGGACTACAGGCGATGCCTGCGTTCAGGCTTCGGCCAGCGACTCCCGCCAGTCCTACAGGCTCAGGCCGATAGTGCCGGGGACTACCGATTTGGCATGTGCCCCGATTTAGATTCAACTCTGATCCAATATTCTCGAGTGTGCGCATCAGGAGAAACTGTTTGAACTGCAGCAGCTCGCGATGTAGCAGCAACTTCTCCTGTGGATACAATAATCAAACATAGAATTAGAGAAATGGTTCTTCGTGCATTTACAGATGGCGTTTTTTCTCGACTGAGCAAAATAGCACAGATTGTTTCTCTCTCTCTCTCTATATATATATATATATATACATTATGTTTATTTCAAAGCACCATGCCACGAACTATTAGATTGAAGCCGAATACACACACATATATATAATATATATATATATATATATATATATATATACACAACTACACTACAAACATACATAATGCATATTTGTTTGAATAGTAGTGGTCCAAAAAGGCAGTGTAAAATAAGACGATAGCCGACGGGAAACGGGGGGTTTCCGTGTGGCTCTGCACTACCTGTCGACTAATGTGTTCCTCGGAGCGAACGTCGCGGATCTTCGCGCAGAGTGCTTCTCGCTCGCTTCGTAAACGCTGCATCTTCTTAGCCAGCGATGGGGAACACATGTAGTCGCCGCCGCTGCTCCCGACGTTGCCTCCCGACTCGGTACTCTGCAGCAGCCCCCGACGTGGACTTTCGCCGTTCTGGTCGACGGCAAATCGAATCGGCCAGTACCGATAAAAACAACAGCACATACGGGGAACACAAACAACCAAATGCACAAACATTCACACGTGTTTAGCAACAACCGTAGCTTGGCTAGTTGGCAAGTTTCGACGACGACGTTGTCGTCATTGAACCCATACAAAACTGACAATAACATACACTATGCCCAATACGATGACTCGTCATTGGTCGCCTGTCATGTTGATTTTTTTCTTGGTTGACTACTATAGGACAGACGAATAGAAATGTCATTTACATAACATCTGGCCGATTGCGCACTCTGTTGTGCCGACCACGTACACATATGTAAGTATATATATATACACATATGTATGTATGTATATACAGGGTGTTGCAGGAATATTTGAAGCGCGATATACAGAATTGTAGAGCTCGTTAAAGCAAATATTTTTTCCAATGGAACATGGTCTCTGAGAAGTCTTGTTTCGGAGTGAGAGCGAAATTACTACAATTTGTGACACTAGTGTTTTTGCCCGACATAGGAGCACAAAATGTGCTGTTGCGAGCCAACCAGTCTTCCTAGACAGAAACTAAGCACACCATCGTGTTCGTGATAAAATTCTGCTCCATCTGAAAAATATGCAAGGCCGGTCAGAAAACGCGACATGGTCGCTTAAAAGTGAATTCGCCAAAAATAAAGTTCTTTATTAGCGTTCACGCCAAATACATTAGAATCATAACCCTACAACCACTCACAGCGCTCAAAACGGACATATTCAGCCAATGCGCAATTCATGGCGATCATTTTGGTACCAAACGTATGGCAATGCGAGCTGTGGTTGCGGAGTAATTACGATTTTTCGGAGGGCATGTCCAGATTGAGTGCATGAAAAATGACGCGCTGCGGCTGTCGCGCGACACATCGGCGGTAGCGAACGTCGCCACACAGTCATTTTACATGCACTTAATCTGGACATGCCCTCCGAAAAATCGTAATTACTCCGTCGCGTTTTCTGACCGGCCTTGCATATTCTTCAGATGGAGCAGAATTTTATCACGAACACGATGGTGTGCTTGGTTTCTGTCTAGGAAGACTGGTTGTCTCGCAACAGCACATTTTGTGCTCCTATGTCGGGCAAAAACACCAGTGTCACAAATTGTAGTAATTTCACTCTCACTCCGAAACAAGACTTCTCAGAGACCATGTTCTATTGGAAAAAATATTTGCTTTAACGAGCTCTACAATTCTGTATATCGGGCTTCAAATATTCCTGCAACCCCCTGTATATATATATATATATATATATACACATATGTATATATATATATATATATATATATATGTATATATATATATATATATATACACATATGTATATATATATATATATATATATATATATATATATATATATATATATATATATATATGTATATATATATATATATATATATATATATATATACACATATGTATGTATGTATATATATATATATATATAGACATGTAAAACTGTATATAGCAGCCACTTTTGGAATCACTCGGCCAATGCAGTCCAAAACTTCGCCTACTTGTATGCCCTGCTGATGCATCGTTACACTAATGACAAAGGACTGCAACATCCGTGGTTATTTGTAAACTCGGCTGGCAAGAGTTATGTAATAGTAAATTATAATTCATCGCGCTAATATAATGTTTTGTAATAGTAAATTATATAGCTACTATAATGTTTTGTATTTTTAAATTATAATCAAATCGCGAACCAAGGAAAGCAGCCCTCGCTCGCGGAGCAGGGGCGGGCCGAAAGACATTCGTGGGAGACCTAAAGGATCGTGAAGTGGAATTGCGAGGACGCAACCACTGCAGTGCCCCTCGCTCTGGACTTCTGAAATGACGTGGACCGGGTTTTTGCTCCGTTCATTGCCTCGTCCAGAGGGTGTCCGGTCTCGAACGTCCAAGTGGAGGTAAGACCTTATTCTATAATCATAGAGTCGATGACATAAACACGCATGCTGCCAAAAACGACATCGTCGCCCTGCGAGATCCGCGTATCGACCTGCTTGCGGCCTACGCGGAGAACAAATCGACCGCTGGATGGTAAACCCTACACTGTGCCAACCTTTGTGGGGCATAAAGGGAGCTCGGCCATGAATGTGCTCGCCACTAATGTGGCCAGGTACATGGTTGCCTATCGGAGCGAAAACCACCCACCTCGAGAGGGAAGACACCCGCAGTTTTAAATCCCACTTGCGATGGACCTCAAAGTCCGATTGAACCCCTGCCCTTTCCTTGTGCCCAGAAAGTAGTGTCTTATCCAGAAAACTAGATGTTGAAAAGCTTCTAGAACGGGCACACGTACTCTGTATCGCGCCCCACCAATAGCAAGCCTCCTCGTCGACGTTGTCCGACTGGCCATTCGTCCAGTCCACCCAAAGCAGTTCGATTATTATTATTATCGTCGGCCAACCCACAACGCCCTCCGACTACTCGGTGAAGTGCACCCGGTGGCAAAACCCCTCGCTGCAGTTTTTCAGATCAAGTCGAGCCCGGTGGCGTGGTGCATTCCGCCTGCGCCTCGCAACCGGAGGAGACACATAGGTGCGCGGGTTCGAGCCCCACCGTTGCACATTTGTATTTATGGGGGTCCGTCTACGAAGCAATGTGAAAAACAGTTCCGTGGACGTTACATCTTGGCTGAGGGTCAGCTCGGAAACTTTAGTCTTTCAGATCAAAAGTAATATAATAGAGCATTCTCGACGTAAGAGATGCCTACGATGAATCTAACGAAATTGGAGGCGGTACAATTTAGGCGGGGTGGCCATGTGGCGGCGGACGACAACCTCCGCCTGAAGCTCCTCTCTCTCTCTGTCCTACGTCAAGAGATTTTGTTATCTGGACCTTCAACGGCCATAGCTACTCAGCATACCTGACAGAGAGATGTAGAAAGGCGCTCGCTGCAGCAAGCTCAATTAAGTCTCCACAACGACTATACCAAACAACAGCTATTTACCTCTTCGACCTGAAAGTGGCTCTAGTGGCCACCTTTGGAGTTGAGGTAATTAGGAGGCGTCACTGTCGAAAATGGAAACAACTTGACCGCGTCAAAGCGTCGTTTCTGCTGCAGGTCGTCCTGGGAGTACATCGTTCTGCGCGAAAGCGCTTCGTGTACCTTCCTCGCCAACACCCCGCTGCTCTCGTCACCTCACTATCCGCAATTTTGCTCTCTCTCTCTTCACATGAGACACACACATGAGAGTTTGATAGCCTGTCTATAGTATATATATATATATATATATATGTGTGTCACATAATTGAAATAACCGTATGTATACTGACCAGGCGCTGTTGTTGCGCCAGCTCGCGCCGACCTCGTACCGGCGTTTGGTTAGTGGGCGGGCCCCGTTCACGGGCTTGTCTTAGCTGAGCTTTCGAAGAGGACACGACGCTGACGACCTGGTTGTGACCCGTTTGGCCCTGTATCGAGTGGCCACTCTGATTATTCGACTCTTCGTCCACTGACACGGGTGTGGTCAACTGGGACTCAAATCCCGACTCTCCCTATGCATATGCACGCACGCAAACAAATATGCAAGCTTGGTTAAATAATTGCATAAACCGGTCGCATGTCGTACATGTATGTCAGATATCTTATTGCCATTTTGATCGCCGCGACTCGCTCGCGCGCGCGATCTGTATCTGAGGCTCCTGTGTGTATCGTACCGTGTGTTGACGGCGTAATACTTGAAGCCACTGGTAACAAATAATCAATATCAACAATTTAAGTAAGTATTAAACAATTGTTGAAACCGAACATAGGTTCTCGACGCAAATAACCGCCTAGGACTGTTATAGGCACTGCCGAAAATGTCGTTTCGAGTTAATCGAGGTGTCACGGTATCGTCATTTGCATCATTGTTGTTGCCCTCGTTGTTGTAGTACCTGACTGAGTTGACTAAGTAGAGATGCGTCCTCACGAAGCATCCGCCTGACGGTGATCACATCACTTCCACAGCTCTCGGTTTGATAACCGTCTGAGTACGCCTCATCCTGAAAAAGGGCAATCCAGAAGAAACAACCAAATAACAATGTTGACAAATCGAAGTATTTCGACAAGCGAGGAATCACCAAACTAATTTGTTCACAGAATGCACGCCTTTGCTCAATGCAATGATATTAACCTATTGAGCAAAATGTGAAATATTAAAAAAGAGATCGCGAGGAACAGCTCGCCACTGAGGTGAAGCTCCATCTAAGAAGATAAACATGAAATTGGGTCTGTCTTACTTGCTTCGACAATGAGTTCAAATATATCAAAAACCCTTACAACTCTTTCCATTTGGGAAAGACAGTGTGGCAATTCAGAGTCAGTATCGAAAAAAGAGTCAACGAATGCATTGGCTTGCCCACATTCTTACTCTGAATATTAACAAATAAATCTAATAAAGACTAAAAAAGACACGGTTAAAGACGGTTAATATCTTTAGCCTTTCACATGTGCCGGCTAAGCGACTAGCTGTTTTTGAGTACTGTAATATATGTCTTAGGCGCGTTGTTTTTACACACAAGTTTTCCGTTTCAACTTCGTTTGACTCTTGTTATATATATATATATATATATATATATAACAAGTTTTCCGTTTCAACTTCTTTTGACTCTTGTTATATATATATATATATATATGTGTGTGTGTGTGTGTGTGAGTATAGAGGCAGATAGGCTTTCCAACGCAGCGTTGTATCGGTAATGCTCATTGCGACGGAATGGAGGTTCTTGACAAGAGCAATCCATTACCGCCAAGATCCCAGCATGAGCAAGCGATCAATAAATAAAAGTACCCTCCCGTTACCTGTTCGTGACAGGCCCTCCTCAACACCAGGGCTGGCGCTGTCTGTGATGCGGTGTTATTTGGCGGCGGTGGGCTAGCCCGCAAGCTAGCCCGCAGCACAAAAAAAGAGAAAAATAGAGGACAATGCATAAAAGGTAAAACGAAAATGCTCTCAAAGGCCAGTAGGGATTGGCAAAAAATGCGAAACAAATCGCCCCTCTGCGGAGTGTAGGCCTTTAGCGTTGGCGCATCCAGCAGCTGTGGTATGTACGCTGAGGGCGAAGCTCTATCATGCCACGGAACCCGTGTTTCTTTATGTGCCCCAACGTAATTATGTCGTGGCAAATAAGCTCAGACACGTTCAGGGGTCATGCGCTCAACCAGCGGTGAGGTACACAGCGTCATGCGTACATTGTCGTAGGACGACATTACCAGAATTGAGCATACTGCGATATCGATTATGTGCAGTCAGCAGATGTTTGTATTAGCAGGTACACCAAACCGTTGACTCCAGATTTGTAGCATGTATACCAAGCTTCGCCTTCTAACAAAATTGCGTGTAGATATTGGCAAAATTGCAAAGAATCTGCTTGCGAAATACGTCACACGTGTAACGCTGCGCGTACATAGAATGTATTCTGCGGCGTCTGGAGCAAGCATGATTAAGTGCCAATCGGCTTATACGCATGGGCAGCATGGAGATTTATACCTCGGATGACGTGAGTTCGGCAGGATCGAGTGTGTAGTCGGGGCTGAAGTAACTTTTTCGGTGATGTCCGAGCACTCTCCGGCCGGCCTGAAGCGTGGGCGCTTCTTGACCCCACAGATGTCAGACGTGTCCCGGACGGGTACCTACGCGCAGTCATGAGTAGAGAAATTGTTTTACATTGGAACTCACTTTGCACCGCAGTGAAAAGTTTAGAACCTGAGATCAACGGCAGCGGCGGTATAGATTACATATCGGTACCTTTGATGCACACTACTACATTTTTTAGAACAATGTACGTTCCATAAAGTGCCAGTTAAGCATGCTCGTATTATAATATATGCATAGTTACATTGACTACAATATGTTTGTTTTATAGGTTGCAAGCAATGCTTACATAGAAAAAGGCTTAAAAGAGATGGATACTTTACACAAAGCACAATTCATCGGCGTATATATATATATATATATATATATATATATATATATATATATATATATATATTATATTAGACCTTAGGAGCAAGTTGAATCTATCTATAAGCCGTGTCGTCCAATATATAAGTTATCAACAATAATGTAACAGGTAGCCGAAGGAATCAGCGAGGAATCAAAGCTGTGTCGAAATTCGGCCAATTTTGTCCAAAATAATATAGTCGCTTTAGAAGCTTGTTTCGATATCAGTAAATGTCGTCCATAGAGAAAGGTCGGTCCGTCGTACAAATGTCAGTACATATACAATTATCAATTGCTACACGCAAACGGGGATCAGCGCGTTTCACCACAAACGATCCACTACAAACGTAAAGGTAACATAACTATACGCACTTTTTATATACAAGGTCGATGAAAATGCTCGTAGCATTGGTGTTCTATTAACTGACTACCTTTTGAGGAAGAAAGAGTGACAACTGGGAGACGCCTGGACCAGCTGAAGGAATGCATCATATCACAATAAAATCCCGTGATGGAAAAAGAACTGTGCTGTTTCACCACAACAATGTGCCCGCCCATACGTCTCGTTGTGCCATGGCTAAATTACGCGAGCTATTGTTCTAGATTGTCGAGCATCTTCCATTTTCCTTCAGACCTGACCTCGTTGACTACGATGACTTGATACAACTAACATATATATATATGGAACGACTCATTAGCTTATAATAATACATATAATATAGATATATAATATATATATATATATATATATATATATATATATATATATATATATATATAATATATATATATATATATATATATATATATATATATATATATACATATATGAGGTATAATAATAATGAGCGGCACGGTAATCGTAGTAGTAGGGTACTGCTGAGAAGACTATGGAAACTCACCTGAACAACGCTGGTCTGCAATCGGCAGCTGAACCCCGGACTAGACCCAGAAGTTGATCCTCGGTGAGTACGTTCTGGTAGAATGGCGTGAACGGTGTCGCAAAGGCATTGGAGCGACCCGCGCCGGTCACGCAAGATCCGCCCGAGTTCGAACAGGAAGCCGACGATGCCGAGCTTCGCTTCGCCAGCGATGCCGTCGACGAGCCCGAACCCGCGTAGTACCTGTAGGCCAAACGAGACAAAACAATGATAAAGATGCGCAGGTGATGTATATATATATATATAATATATATATATATATATATATATATATATATATATATATATATATATATATATATATATATATATATATATATATATATAAATCCGGTCAGAAAAGTACTCTATTCCTCCAGGAATGATCATTTTATTAAAGTAACAATGCCAAAACGGCACTTGATACGCTCAAAACATTTGAAGTTCCCTCTTCTCAAGGAATTCGAAAATAAATAATAATCCGAATTGCAGTGCCCATGGCTATATAATGAAGATAGGGTGGAATATGTTACGACCAAATCAGAAATCTGTGTGGGCTGTTCCTGCTGCTCCGTTGTGTATAACGTATAACAAGGTCCATCTGTTTGGTCCGGGATACCGTTCACACACGTACCTACGTATACTATTATTTTCATGGACTGAGGACCGCATACAATTGGGCTTGCAAGACAAAAACCCTTAGAAGCTCAGTTCCCGAATCATAGGAATAATACAAATTGCGCGCCGAGCCAACACATTCGTGCTCGTTTGTACCGATATAGGTAAAAATTATTCTAGAAAAACTTAAACAAGTAAAAATTATTCTAGAAAAATTTAAACAAAGTATTCAGACGAATTGCAATTACAACAATCAACCCATCTGAGACCTTCTACGTTGTAGTAAGACTACTCCATTTGGCTAAGTATCAGAGGTATATTTTTCTAACTTCCAGACATAAGTGAATTACGATAAAAGCTTCGACTCTTTATATAGAAACCTTTAATGAGCTTATGGAAAAAATAGCCCAGACCCAAGCATCCGCAATTAGCCAACATGTATCTTGGTCGATCAAATATATATCAAAAACACTTTGGTTTTAATCGGGATTGTCTATTTGGGTGTATATCGCAACGTTTTTTGACCCGAGACGCGGATTCGTCTACACGAAGGGAACTACGAACATTATTGATCGTTGTGAAAAGGCCACCGCAATGGAAGCAGCACTGTTTCGACAATTAAGCAAAACTGGCTGTTTCGACGAATGTTGTTTCACTCACAGGAAACAAACAGCCGAAATCGTAGTAATAGTTTAACGTCTTGTATACTGTCCAATTCTTCATTTCAACAAAATATGTGTATATATTATATTTTTGCAGCCTTTGAATTTCGCTAAACTAGCTTTAAGGCAGTGACAGTAGCTGACAGTACAGCTGTAGAAGCACGGTCGCGGCGTAGCCTTTGAATCCTGCTCCACGTTTTTTTTTTCGAAGTTGGAAATGCGGTCTCCTGTGCATTGCGTGGCCATTCTGAATTCGCGCTTTCCGTCCGAGACAGCAAAAAAAAGAGAGAAAAATAGATTTTTCCTATTTCGTATAGCTTGCCCCTATAGGGCCAACATAATGATGTCCACAACAAGAACTTCTATCAATCTATGTATACCTAAACGTTCGCACGGATACATGCGACACGTCGACGATTCCACCATTTTCAGTCGGTCGCCCGAACCTGTGCGCGGGTGGTTTTTGCGCGAATATTGACAGCCGGGGAGCGGTGCGACGGTCTTTTGGAGAAGAGTGGCATGTCCGTTTCGTTACCTCAATTCTTATCAGCCGTCGAGAGAGGTCTCTCCCGCTCCTGGCGCCACAACTGTGGTTGCTGCTGTATACGCACGTAGGATAAGAACGTATGTATATATATATCTATACATGCATATCTAAGCAGATATATATATATATATACACATCCATATGTAAGCAGATACAAGTCCGTGTCTGTAGGCGGAGACACTGGCGTCCCCTAAGCGCCTTGAGAGAGATTCGAGCAGAGGCATTATAACAACAAGGACAACGGCAGCAATAACAACAACGATAAAACGACACTCCTAAGGAAATGAGCAAAGGAAAATAGCACGCACAAGGAAACGTTTCTCATGTGCTGCATTCATCTTCCCCGTGGTTTGGCCTGTTTCGTGCTTGTTGTATCTTGGCTTTCTGTCCGTTGGATCCGTTGTTTTGGTCACGTTCGTTGTGTATTTAGCACTCGCCGAAAAGCATATTGTACATTCAGAGCCATCAGCCAGTATGATTTGATGCCGGCTGAGAGTTGGCGGAGCCTAGTCATTCTACATATGTCCAGCCACATAGAAGCGGCAGCAATAACAACAACAACAACTGCCCCGCGATTACGACGCCAACATTGTTATAACATTTGTGTCGTTGTTGCTAAGAATCCGACTATTTAGCCATATGCGTGTAAGTTATGCGCTACTCAATGTAGTTTAAGTTTTTAGACCCGGAACCCCTGGACTCAATCCTAATCTACTGTATATACTTGTCCGCAGAGCTTTCTGTCGTATTTACACGTTTTTAAAGTTCTGACAACCACATTTCAGATGCTCGTATATATGTTAAGATAGGCATGTGGCACGGTCGCGTCCAAAGGACCTATAGTATATATATGTATATATAATAGATCCGAGTATCCCCTTTATCCGGGAACAACGATACGAACTAAAAACAATCGCATAAAGCAAACTAGATAGAAAGATCTCCGGCCTCGTAATTTGCGTTGGCTAGTAAATATCAATGAGAGCTTGTTTCTAGGAAGTGGTGATAGACAAAACAATCAGTTATTGCAAGCGGCAAGCTAGATGCAAGCTGCGCGTGCACACACACCTAGAGGTCTACCGGCCTATTTCCGCGAACGCAAGCACGGTCGCTGGAATAGTCACAAAAAACATTTCGGTTTGTTGTTGAGAGAGGCAAAACAAAGGAAGGAACGCCTCCAAATGCGAACGTAGCGGGAAACGTAGATGCAAAAACGTATGCTCGAGTGACAAGCCGAGGGTAGCCGTTGTGGATGCTACTTCAGCTGCTCCTGCGGCTATGCAGGCTTATACCGAGAAGAACAAATGCAACTCGACACAGGTCACGGCTCGGTCCGCAGTCCCGCCGCCGCCGCAACTGTCATGATGGTTATGCTTGTTTGTGGTCGAGATCTTGTAAGTCCTGCGAGGTCCGAAGCTGAAGAACAATATACATATATATATATATACATCTTCGCTCTTTTTTTGTTGCTGTGGAAAGAAGAAACAACCCACAAAAGATAGGGGTGGGCACGGAGAAGCAAGAGAATGGCGACTATATATATGTATACATACATACTTATACATGTATAAAGTTGATGACTCGCTCGACAGAGAAGCGGCAGAGAAAGCCAGGTGGTTGGTTGTTTCGCTCCTTCTGCAGAACAGAAGATGCCAACAACAATGACAAAGACGAGGAGAACGATGATAATGATGGTGATGGAGACGACGACAACGACAAGGAACAGAAGAAAGAGACTGCAAAGACAATTCTAAGCAGGCAATGCGGCAACAACAGCAGCAGTGCCAAATGGGTTGGCAAAATGGGCTACCATATTCCAGTAGAGTGGGAATGCGCGCATTGCCTACCGTCCGGCCCTGCTGTTGTGCACTCATTGTTTTTCTTCTCCATGTCATTCGGCCCTTCGTATGTTGGTGCATCGTAGTCTCTTCTTCCTCGACTTATTCATCTTCTTCTCGTCGTACTCATACTTAAAGTAGATCGGATGTGGCAGAGCAGTCAGCGGTGGGCAGCGGTCAATCTGAACGGCAATCACTTACAATTTAGAATTTCATTTATTTCACATCTCTTTATGGAATGTCATTTATTTCATGACCCTCCCATTGCGTGTACAAGACGATAGACTCCTTACGCGACATCAGTGTTCGTCCCACAAGAGACAGTGCAGGGATCACTGAGGCGTCTCACAGTTCATGACGCATGGCATTTAGAGTAAGGCAGCGAGAAGAACCGGCATCGGCATTAGTCACATGACTGGTAAATACCTAATATTAATTATAATGGTGATGGTAGCCGTACACGATATAACTTTTAGTATAGGGGACAGCAAGGTGTCCAATCTCGGTCGAGGCTTCGGCAACCTTTCCCTACCAGTCCTGCAAAGAGTGCTGGAACGGTTCGGTAATCGGTGACCTCTGCCCAACTCTGATCTTTTCCACTGCCGGTCCACAGTCGGCAAGCAAGTATATAAAGCGACTCCTCGCCGTCCGAGGAAGACAGTGAACCCGCTTCTATGCTGTGCGCTTCTATATATGGTAAAACATCTCTCCAGCTAAGCAAAGTCACACAGCAACACGCAGCGACAATCGCGCACAACAATCTTGTCTGCGGCTGCCAGTCGACCCCCACGGCGAAACTTCATTGCTTTTGTTTTCCATGAATTGATTTGGAGGCCCTTCATGTAGAGATACACATCCATTATGCCAGCGAATAGCTCCGAGATCGCAACGAACAACCACGATGTCGTCCGCGTACATAACAACTACAGCAGTTCCGTATTTCGACCCGCGTCTGCGATTAGTAAAACGAATGACACACAGCCGAGTGGGTTTCCCTGCGGGGTCCCCACATCTCGTGTCAGCTCTAGGGTGTCTCCACTTCACATGCACATGCTCCACTTCCACGCAGTCCTCAGCATATAAGCTGGAGAGCACTCGCAAAAAAAGACCATCCACTCCAACGTGCCAAAATGAGTCGTCTAATAAAGGCTTTGTCGAAGGCTTCATACCTTGATGCAATCGATGACGACTACGTACAGAGGAACCGGGGGTCTTGCCAACTCAAACACCGAAGTGCGCGCTCCCATAGCCATCACATAGGGGACGCTTAAGAGCGAGGTCGACGCGAAGTGCAAACAAGATTGGACAACTTTGGGTGTTCGAATGTTCACAGCAAACCTTGAGCATGGTAGAGAACAGAACAAAGACGCTCCGTATCAAGGGTCTGCTATAGTGTCTTTTAGTATTGTTTCTTTGTAACGTTTTCTTCCGTTTCTGTCCGCTCTCTGAAGCCAAAGGCCCGCGATGGAATTTATCCGTCTACTGGTGTATCCGAACAGTATATTTCTCTCAAAGAAAACTCAGCTGCTAGTAACGTTTTGCAACGACAATCCTGATGCAGCAGAAAAGGGAACGCCAATCCAGCTGTTCCGACGCGCCCACACTGTAGCCAGAGAGGCGAAGAAGGCTGGGCCTTACGTGTTATGACGTGTCTCCCTATGCATATGAGTATTTAGGTGGTAAGGTAAAATAGTACAACTTTCTTCGCTCTCCCACACCCTCTCCTCTTTCTCTCTCTTTCTATATATATATATATATATATATATATATATTTGTTTCATGAATACAATAATTTCCCGTTATTGTTAAAAAGTGAGCCTAAACATGCATTTATAGACGTAGACATAATTCATTGTTCTTATTTGTAGACACGTAAAGCAGGGGTACGTACATAGACAACACGTGCATAAAACGCGATAATGGTACTGGCGGCATTGACAGCTACACTCGCACCAATTGCGCTAGATTCTGACGAGGTCTATTTGGCAGACGTCCGAGAACTAGAGACAACTGTTGGCAGATTTGGAAACGTAAAATCGCCGTTTACCTCGTCAAAGGGCCCGGACACATTTTGCTACTGCTTCTAGCTCACCTTAGTCTTATCATATCATTTATATATGCCTATGTGTATACTTGCAGCTCTCGCCATCACGGAACTCGCCATCAGATCAATATATTACATATACTCGAAAACCTGCGCTTACCACTACGCCGGCCAAAAAGCGGCCAAGCGGAGAATAGTTCCTATTGGAGAAAGGTTTTTCTAGCCCTGCGGCTATGAAGACTTCTAAGGCGTTAAGCAAGCGAGATGTTTTACTTCCCATCTCGTCCTTCTCGTTTTTTTCGGTTAGGCCTGGATAAACTCGCTGTTGGACGGCGCGGACGGACCACCTACTAGGATTTGCGTCGTGCTGGCACGTAGCACCATTTCCTCCCCCGTCCCCCCTCCCCCCCACACCATAGTTTCGTAGTGGTGCTGCTGAACACGCTCTGCCGACACGTTTAAACGTCACTGCTATAGGAGAGCCCGGAGGTAAGTTGGATGCCTTATTCTGATAGCTTACCCGATTCAGGCCATCATGAGCAGCAGCAGCAGCAACAACAGCGAAATCTCGTCTCCCAGCGGGCTCAAGTGGCGTAAAAAATTCTGGACCCTACGACTTCAAGTGCACTCAGCAACTAGCAGAAACAGCAACAGCAGCAGCAACGACTTTCGAAGCGGCACGCCGTGCCAGACCTTACGCGGCGCAGGAAGTCGCGCTTCTAAGTATAAAAACAACATATGTGTACCTCCATCTACTTATCATCACACATCTGGACTGGATATGCTGACGCTGCTGAAGAGGTTACTAGAGTAAAGGTTCGTTTCCTCTTTATCCTTTTTTTCATCTCCCTCTCTGTTTCTCTGCTTTACTTTTGGAAGCGCTGTCTTCAACTGGCAAACGCGAAAAGGCTTCTCTGTCAAGCGAGGGACATAGGTCGTAAGCAAGCAAGCAAGGATGATAATCTTGAAGACTGCGGCAAGAGCGCCGCAAAAACATGATGTGAGAGACGTTCTGAAGGGCGGCGACGAATCAAAGACGAGGGAAGGCCGTTTGCTGGAACAGCCGAAGCTCTCCGCAGCCGCAACGGATTACCGCCGTCCAGGCACTCGGGCGCTTCACTGAGGGCGGTCGTGTCGTCGTAGAAAACTACGGAGCGGATATGCACGCTGTGCGCGAGTGCACCCCGTCAGGAAGTCGTCATCATGACGAGTCGAGTTGGCATGAAAACTCTACCCGCTAAGTGCATTACTTAGCGTGTTCCCCCTAAAACCGATGAATATATCTTCGTCCTCCAAAACGAAACAGCTGCACGCGAAACTGCTCTCTACTTGCCACTCGCGTACTCTCTCTCTGCGAGTAAGGGAAATATATAATTCTGCAAATTTTAAGAAATTCGGATTTGAACTGTATGTGCAGCGCTGAGTCGCGCGCTTCTCCATTCCGCCCATATATATATATATATATATATATATATATATATATATTACTCCTTTCTGTTACTTTATCCGTGTAAATTGTCTCACGTTTAAGTATTAGTTCGACAAGCACTGTTAATGGTAGCATTAACTGTACCCAACGAAAAAACTGGAAATCATTGGAGTATGTTACCCATAAGCTATACTAATTGAGCTGATACCACTAGGCTATTGCAGTCGTGATTTATTTTTACCGCTGAGAATACGACCAACACGATTCGGTGACATTTACCAAAACCTATACACATGTCCACTCATTGCATGTCACCGCATCGTTGTGCTGATAGTTAAAGAGATTCGTCTCAATTATTTGCCTCTAACTGTCTACTAGATGCTATATCGCACCAGCAGTAGGATTAGCACCAGAGATTACCTCCAAATAAGGCACTGTTTACGAGATGCATTATCAAAATAGTTGACAAAAAGTATCTTATCCTACGCCATACCTTGAGTTGACGGCAAGTTGTTTGTAAACATCGCCGCTCTATGCCATTTCACCGGATATATCTCAAAGAGTGGAGTTTATTGAGCCACACTTTCAAAATTTGTTTGGTTGACTGAATTGATCAACTGATTGAATTGGCGGGCGCGTCATCTTCAGATAGTAGACATTCGTGGCCACCTATTCAAGCGGTCTGACGCCTTGGACTTTTTCTGTCGTTCTGTGTCTTGAAGAGCACGGCGTTTGCCAGTAAGCCCGCTAAAGGATAATATTCAGCGATAGATTTTAAAAATAACGCCCACGTAATGCCAAAAAAACGATCAAAACGATGCATAGGCAATATAATAATCGTATAGATAATGCTGAAAAGTCTTGTGGGCCCATCGCCCTGACATAATCTTTCAAACGTAACGGCATACAACGTAGTTTATTTTTGTAATCAATGTTGACTGTATCTAGTCTACGTTATGTCAAAACATGTTAAACCTTTTGCCGCACCCTATATATATATATATATATAAACATAATGAGCTGTTTCATTCGAATCTAATTTTAGATACTTAACATTTTTGTTAAAGTATGTTTGATTTATTTAGAATACTAAACAAGTAGCCGAATCTGCATCTCTATTTAATTTTGCCATCCCACAAATTTTGTTTCTTTGCTCCGATAGCTATATATTCCCGCACATACATGTCGTCCCATCATTTTGATTTGTAATAACTCGGCGACACTTTATTGACAAGATGTGTATGAGTGTGACTCTGTACTTGGTAGATAGCTTTTTTTCCGGGGATCGCACTCAGAACGAGAACTCTTGTTCTTTCTCTCCGAATGACCGTCTGATATATTCTCCAAGGGAGCACGTCTTAGCGATAACATGATGTATTCTCCAAAAGGCTTGTTTGTTGGTTCTTAAGTACCTTTTCGAGTATTCGTCGCATTTTCATTTTCTGCTGCAAGGTCGAGCTCACAAGCACTTTACAAACGGAGCGTTTCTTTCCAGTTTTTTGTGCGGCACCAATATGCTTCGGCAGCCAAAAGGGGGCAGCGGGATATGTATTTATCCGCTGAGGTCAGCGGGCGATGTGCTCCTGAGAATTCATTCAGTTTAACGTTTGATTCGTCTACTCTATGCAAGAAAAAAAAAAAAAAAAATATATATATATATATATATATATATATATAAATCATTTACGTAATATATACTTTGGCAAGCACCTTGGGAATGATCCCGTTGGGAGGAAAGGAGACAGAGAAATTTATTGCACCTCCTGCAAGCCTTTACGAGGCGGTGGCAGTGGAGCTCAGCTTGTTTGAACGCACCCCGTTCGTGCACCAGTTCTCTGTGACAGAGCAGACAGTCTTGTGACAGGTCCAATTCGAGAACGAGCAGACAGAAACACAGCACAGACGTTACAAGTAAAGGAGCAGGAACGCGCCGGGCGTTGGGCGTCGGACGAAGTCAGCGAGGGGGGGTACGCAGTGCGGTCGACCGAGAATGTACAGCACCCCCGGGAGAAGGGGAGGAAAAGTCAATAATATCCCCTGTTCGTCGTCCTCCAATACACGCGACCCGCCGAGTGCCGAATCCTAAAAACACGCGAGCGCGCCGACGCATGGCTTAGCCAAACGCATTGGGTTCAGCGGGCTGCCGTTCCCCGGCTTCAACGTGACTTCAACGAGAAAACCGATGTATATCCTATAGGGTGCTGTAACGGCCGGCCCTATAAAAATCGCTGCCGCTAACTTTTGTGGCTGCTGTGGTCCCAGTTGCCGCTGCCGCCGATGTCCGCCAATCCGAAGTCGACCGAAACGTTGACGTTCATCGACGGAATGACTGACTGACTGGTAGACAAATTTTCTTAATTAGTTTAGTACGTGACACAGCAAACGAATGGGCAGTCAGTGTAAGCGGGCGTGCCGGCCACGAAGAATGGTGGCGCAGCAACCGCACGTGAAATTAGGTAGGCTCCTTTGCCGCGCTAGCCGTTTGAAGGAGAACGTGACTCATGGATACAAATGCGAAAAACCGCCTTATATATATATATATATATATATATACATACATATATACATACATGTATCTACCTAGATGCATTGCATACATTGTATATAAATATGAGCCTGAGGCATATAATACGTGCCGTGACGTAGTTAAACACTCTGAATGCTTGTACTTGTATCACACTGCATGTTCGCTTGTATTGCACAAGCGAACGCCAAAATACAGCGTGCAGTACGGAGTACGGACTACTACGGAGTACTATTTTGATGAAATGAGAGTCATTTCTCTAAAAAAAAGGCTTGGTCTACTAACCATCGAACAAGAATTTGCCTATATATACAGGGTGTTCCATCTAAATAGGCCCGCTTTTCGATTTGAAACCTTGTCGTACCGGATATCCGCTTATACGGTTGATGGGTAACAGACGAAAATGCATGTTCAACAGCATACGAACACGAGTTATCTATGGCAGGAAATAAAGCGTCATCTTGGAAATAAGGGCGAAAATCAGCCATTGGCCTTACGCGCCGAACGGACCTGAGCCAAGATTTCAAATTTCCTTGGTGTCAGTTTAAGGACCGTTCAGCGGATTGCAGCCGAGTACACGTTTACAGAAAAAAAAAACAGAACAAGGTTCTAACTAGCCGAGAAGAGGATTCACGACAAAGTGCTTCTCATCAGCAGAGATTCCGTACCGAAATTATCGCCATGAAAAGCGCTTGCCCGAGTGTTCATTAGTTTTGAGCGCTGTGAATGGCCACAGGGTTACGATTGTGAAGCATTGAACGTGAAAGCTTAAAATAAGATTTACATGTTTGCAAATTCTCTCCTAAATGAGCGCAACGCAAATTCTGACCGGCGTCCTCCAGAGAAAGCAGTAAATTTTTTTCAACGAAAATTATGATGTACTTAATTTTACTGTAGGAGGATTGGTTGTCTCGCAATTGCAATTTGTGTGATTCTATAACGGGCAACGGAGAACTACTAACAGGCGCGGAAACTCTGTTAGGCACTGCGCAGTGGGTACAATGAACCGTTGCAGCAGGATCACCAAGAGGGTATATCTGCATTATTGTCTCCATTGACAAAACACAGACACACAGACGTCTAGTCATTTGACGGAAGAAAGCGAACGGCTCCTAAGATGTATCTCTCAGGCTCAGCCACCAGGCGTGTCTCACCTACAGGCCATTCTGCCGACATGAATCGTGCTGGCTTATATACGCCTATATATAGTAAGCGTGGGCAAGCGTCCGTGCTGCGAGAAACCATGTTGTCAATCAAGAAAACTACCGGCAAGCGAAAGAGGAAGTAGAGAAGAAATATGCATGCATACTACGAAAGAAGAGAGAGAGAGAGAGAGAGTAACGAAAGTAATGACCCCAACTAAAAGTACTTGCGGTCACTGGCACCGTGACTGGTCATCATGGGCAAAGTACACGGCCGTCCTTGGCTGTGACGGCCGACAGGAGATCGTATCATCATCATCATGGCTATCAACATCATCATTATCATTATCATCATCACTGACATTCCACGGTTACTAGCATCAACTGTTGCCACACAGGAAAACTAACTCGTAATCATCGTTTCAGCGTGCTAATTGTTCCGATTGACCACGGGTTGTTCGAGTGTCCATCTACTATCTGAGTATCCATCCATCCATTCATTCATCCATCATTACTTACTCTGCTGCATCTTCTGATAGAGGAAGGTAAGAAAAATACCAGTCACTAAGTAGAATTTGCCGGAGAGACGATGACGATCCGTCTGGCACACGCAACCTACGATATGCGCTGACATCGACTAGTCGCTAGCATGTCAAACTTAGAGAGTGGTCAATGTCTCATGGAGAACGTGTGTCACGCGCGGACCGCTTAGGTGACGTTCTACGAACCAGGCGAAAGCGGGCCAGGTTCAGGAAAGGCGCCGCAAAGCACCAATTTGAGAAGGTAGCCAGAAACTAGGAGACACATAACTGGACCAGCAGCCCCGTCCTTTGTTTTGCAGATTATTTGTTTGCTGAAACGCTCGCCGCGGCTATATACTCGTATATGGTGCTTTCGTAAATACATACTGTGTATGAAGCTAAAGGTTGCAGGCGTGCCTTTCTAAAGAGAGGCCAAAAGGCATAGACTTGGGTTCCTCAATATAACGCTGTTACGTCAACGGCGGGTAGAAGCATAGACTACCCAAAAACACATAGAAAGAAGACACTCGCCGTAGGTACTACATGGGTATTTGTAGAGAATCTAAAAAATGTTCTTAAAAATATTTGAAACAATCAGCAAAGATAGAATTGTTGTAGAATGTAGAATTAGATAACTGTAGCAATATAATCAAATTCTCTTGGACACAATTTTCGACAAATGCAAAAAGGCACGCACAAGCATATACATATAGCATATATGCGTAAACATATGCGATATGTATAAGTATGTACTTACTTTTCACCTGCTATAACCTATAGATCGCCGGAAGTACACTTGAAAGTATGAAAACGTATGCTCTACCAGCGCCTTCAGATTGAATATATATATATATATATATATATATATACATATATATAGTGTTCACATTTTCCCGTGCAGTGGAATGTGAGTTTAAATCCAGCCCAGTGGCGGTTAGCGCCATCATTGTTGAAGTTTGGGAGGAAAATGCGACAACAGCCGCACCCAACACAACTTGTACAACTTCCAGCGAGAATTAGGTCTATTGGAGTTGTTTTGAAAAAATTATATCAACTATCGCCTATTTCTGAAAATGTGCATAAATGGCACGCAATATTTCGAATTGATAATTTCAATATTTACGACAAATCCCGTGAAGGACGTCCAATGACATCAACGGATGAGTAACACGTGACCCGTGTGAGGGCTGCTATTACCGACAACTCAACCATTGCATAGGCATCGCAAGAGAATACTTTAGGTTTGAATGCCATGTCCCTCTATAAGATCCTTCATGACCACTTCAAACTTGTCTAAAAATCGGCTCAATAAGTCCTCGTGATTTGTCACAGAACGCGGATCTTTCTGGCTTGAGAAGTTCTGTTAAAATTTAACAATACAGAACAGTCCTTTTTTGTTCTCGAGGTTCGGCACAGACGATGGAAAATTTTATGACCACCCTCTATTCAAGTTTCAGAGCTCGCAGTGGTCAGACATTAGAGCGCCTTCGCCCACAAATATGAAGCTCCCTGTAATCAGCTTTCAGTGTGATGGCCGCCATTTTCTTCTCCAGAAGTTAAATTGTGACGATGATTGAATTGATCCCCAAAGTGTCTCCTAGGCGATAGTTCCTCAATCACGACAATACATTTGTGGAAATTACGTCGAAATCTAAATAAGGATTACACTTTATAGGAACTTTGAATAATTGTTACACAGTTTCCATTAGAATTGGGGGTGAAATGAACAAATGAAGAAAAATAAACCCAGTCTGGGTAATCTGCACTTCTGCTCTTCGTATGTATCGTGCGAACGCAATGGCAAGTGGTGTCTGGCCGGCCGCAGTGGTATAACGAAAATATATAACGGTGCGGTATAAATTTGTAAACATTGTAATTTTACTGTCACTTCTAAGCATAAGACATTTTTCCCCTCCATTGGAAACATGTTAATTTAAACAAAAACTACATCCCCTAAAGTCTGCCCTCTGAATTTGGACACTATATGTACAACATTTGTAGATGTGTCTTTGAAATGTTCGCCACGCCTTTGAAAGGCCTGTATGTTTACTTACGTTTTTGCTATATAAATTCTGTCGAAATTAGCAGCGAAAATTTCAGTTTTGGGCGGCGATTTGTACCAGTTCGAAAAGGTCTTACTGGTGAGGAAACTGTCCAAAATATTTGAAGCGTATTTTGTGGGGACAGCATTAGTAGCTTAGTGCTACAATTGGTTTGCCGAGTTTTGTTCCGGCAACTTCAGCCTTCTGGATGGACCCGGTTCTGGGAGACGTATTACGCTAGAATATATATATATATATATATATATATATATATATATATATATATAATAGGACAACGTTCTTTTTTATCTATTCTAGTGATTTAGATATACAGCTATGAGCCTTGCAGCCCGTCGGGGTAATGATTGTGCTGCCCTCGAGCAGATCTATCCAGCAACTTCTTGTGTTAACGTCAACTTACCAGTCATGAACAGCGGTCTCGTGAGATCCGCTGTGCGGACCGTGAACTCCATTGTGAACTTCGGCGCTTTGCTGGTCTCGCGAGGGGCCGAGAGCGCTGCCCTGCCCGCTGCGGGCCGATACACCAGATCGGTCACTTGAGGTTGCCGTCCACGCACCGGAGTCGGCCGAAGCTGACGATGAACAACACGGACTTCGCACGGGCGAGCCGAGTGAGGTGAGGAGCCAGGGGTTGGTCTTGATGCGACTTCGTTCTCGGCCCGCTAAGACCTCCTGAAACAATCAAGCGACATACTTGTATGTCAATCTGTGTCAATATCTCACCAGACGTTCACGGCACTCAAATTCGTCGACCGTCCTTGCCCAAGTGTCAGTCTATATATATATATATATATATATATACTAAGGTAGTGACAGTCAACATATATATATATATATATATATATATATATATATATATATATATATATATGCTGTAAACAGTCTCGTTTGCATGAATACCTATAAAAAGCAAAACCGTTAACTCGGCGTTGGAAAATGTGCCCTTAAAACGAGTAATTTAGCTTCAAAAAATTATATATATATATTTGTAGCGGCGGTGGCTTAGGCAGCTAACGCACCGTTCGAAACGGGGCGTTGCCATGGCAACCACGGTTAGCAAAACATCGCTAGTTCGAGCCCTGGCCGTGCTGGTTGAATTTGTTGGACGTGGTTGTCATTGCCTTGCTGCTACATACCTCTGCTGGAGAAAGCCTATATAATTCCAGTACGAGAACGCAATGACGATAGATGCATTTAGACGCTATCGTGCCACAGGCAACTTAGCCCATTACGAGCGTCTAAAAATGTAGTTGTCAGAGCGTTAAAAAAAAAAATATATATATATATATAGCTTCATGTCGAAGTTTCTATTGCTGGCTAAATTGTTAAATCAAACCTCACGGGCTTACATTACATCTTAGATCGAATTTGAATTAGAAGGGAGGTGCCAAAAAGCTAACGTCTTTGGTGTATAGCAGAGCACTGTAACCAACCAGCATCAGCAGAACGTACTACGATACGGGGGGAAATTCGAGAGCGGACAAATTCGTGTTTAGCGTCGTCGTTCGTCAATTGAGCATGCCCACTCTCAGCAGTAAAAGAACACCCACCACTCCTGTGGCTTAGACGACCCTGCAGTTACCAGGAATAAACAGGCGTCTCTTCTCTGGCAGCAAACCGCAAATGAAAGTCCACTCTGTTCTTCACTTCCAACAGAAAGGCACGGACGCACGGAGTTGATTAGCCTGCCTTGCAGAATCTCATAATGATCGCCAGTGAGCAGCAGAGCCACTGGCGTCCGCTGGCTTTGATGACGTCTAGTTAGACGCGGAACCCAGACGCAGATTCAGCCTTAGTCAGAGAGAGGCCTGCTGCGTTGGCCTTTTGCTGGACAATTACTTCGAGAACTACACTGCAGTAACGACCACCTAAACCACAGAAGGTCAACTTGACCCAACCAGCTAGCCAGTGGCGTTTTCATCGTCATGTATTTATTGCATCATGTGTGCAGTTGGTATATAAACACCATTATAATAATAAATAAAAAAAACACACACGCATGTTTATAACTAATAAAATACATTATCGAGCTAACTGCCTCAGAGAAGCAGCTCTCTGGCGTTTCTGATAGTAGCGTTTTCGCTTCGTTCCAATTATCGGTTCATATGTCCAACACTAAGTCCCGTCTCTAACAGTTGTGGTCGGGCAGGTCAGCAATGTAGCATGGGCAGTCGGCCTAGACAACAATCCTATACCGCACGCAAAGTGTGTATGTAGTCTTCTTCTGTAACTTCCGTTTTCCTGCATACTGAAAAGTGTATTCACGCAATGTCGCCAACTTTGGCAAAGACAGCCCGGCGGCATTTTGGCCCGTTTCCCGTCAAGTTAAGGTTCGTCGTTTGCTTGCTTGCTTGCTTTTTTCTTCTGCAATTAGCGCATATGAGCTCAAAGACGTATAATTATGCTCGGAAATGCGCCCGGCCTTAGGCGCTAGCTGGCCCTATTTGGCGGCAGAGTCCGGCGTCTATACAGGAATGGCATGCTGGCATGTGCTTGCGCCAACTAAGCGAACGTCGACAACAACAACGACTACTACTACTACTACAACTGCTACTTTTATGGCCTGGCAGCCGCATGCTGGCGGTGGAAACCCGTTCATTCCAGTGATGACCGACGCGGTTGCTAATGGTTATTTTTAGAGGGCACATTCGACACGACCGGCAATAACAACAGCAACAGCAGCGGCTGCAGCAGCAGCAGCAAAACAGCAACGATCCGTGACGGCAACAACAATGTGGTTGCGAGGAGTCGCCCGCCTCCTGAGTATACGAGGCCAACCCGCTAACGGCGTGCAACCAAAAGAAGACGGCAGACGCCCACACTCTGGCGGTGAGTCTGGCCACCAGTTAATGGTTCATGCAACCCACCATCTCTCTCTCTCTATGCGTATGTGGCCTAATGGCGACGCACGAAGGGAGTGGGACTGGGGTACGATACCCCAATAACAATTTCGTTGGTGGACGACAATCGCAGCCAAGCCGGACGGAGCATGGAAGCTTGGGGCTGACACACATTGTGTCAGCTCTTCTGTCAGGTCGCACATCTGACCGATTGGACAATAACGACGCATTACATTTGTGTGAGCCTTAACGGTCGATTAAAGGTTATACTTATAAAAAAAAAACAAGCAATAAAATGCCTGAATATATATATATATATATATATATATATATATATATATATATATATATATATATATATATATATGCACTACCAACTCCCGACAGCGTCTTTCAGCACTTGTAGTGGATCTTTATAATGCTATATGTCGCACCCTTCCACGCACGTCCATCAGGGCAGCAACATGGTGCCTTCTCAACAAGACTTGAATACCTATGGTGCTAAGCGTCGCACGGGTAATTCGTAATTTCCAAAAAGCGTTAGGTAGCAAAGTAGCGTAGTTTGTGATCTGACGTCGTCAGACTTACACGATGTAAAAATCGTATACAACATCACAGAGAGCGGGCACGTATTTGTTCATTGGTCTGCCTCGCCTTAGTTACACCGTAACGATACTGCTCTGTCAGGCGAGCTGAGGCCAATAAAGTCTGAATGTTTCAACAGAGCAGAGACGCCTCGCTGCGCCGTCACATTGCGTGTCGTGATTGTGGTGACTTGCGCTCTGTCTTGATGATGTTCGCATCACAACAGAGTTTATGGCGTCTAAGTATTGCATTTTGCTCGACACCAGCCGATGCTGTAGTATCACCGACTTATAGACGCGAGATTTGTGTCAAGGTACTTTAAAGGAATGAGGCCAATTCCGCAGAGCAGCGAACAACCTAAAGCACATCGTACAGGATATGGACGGGCAAGCGTTCCGGGAGCTCGTCAATTGACGTAATCGTTAGCTGAAGTCACGCACCCGTTCGACTGTATCTATCAGTCGCCGGTCGCTCAGCGTCGTCCGTATTCAAATGAGATGGGCTCGTGTGCGTCTGTGCGGCGAGCTGTCCACCGAGTAATTTGGCCTAAATTTGTAAAATGTACCCCCTCGTATGCAGGGAGGTCATATGGCGGTCAGGCCGACTTCGTGGCC
Source organism: Dermanyssus gallinae (assembly GCA_003439945.1). Classification (NCBI taxonomy): domain Eukaryota; kingdom Metazoa; phylum Arthropoda; class Arachnida; order Mesostigmata; family Dermanyssidae; genus Dermanyssus; species Dermanyssus gallinae. The sequence continues at coordinate 28,593 of QVRM01000947.1, forward strand.
GACAGATATCGAATCCTTCTCTCCTCTGCCCACATTTTACACACACAGAGCGCGCTACCCAGCTGAGATCGGGGGAACTTCGCGTAGAGGCGACTTCTTAGAGGATTGGCCATTTTCGAATGTCTTCCCCCCACTCGATCGGGTTGGTTTCTTCTCTCCAATGCGTTCCCGTTAGTTTCCCTCTAGTCGGCCTCGAGTACTAAGCAATGCTACCCACCCACCCCAGTCTGCTCTGGTGGAAAAAGGAAGCAGCAAACGAGGTCATCGTTGTAGTCGACGTCATCGGTGGCGGCGCCGACGGTGACGACCAGCCAAGCCATTTGCTCGCTGCAAACGGTGTTCAGCTTCGTCTGTTTGCGGTTTGCCCGTGGCATCGTCGGTCGTCCAGAAATCGGATGTGAGCCCCGAAGCAGCAGCAGGAGGACCTAGGAGAGGCGTGTTTCGATCGTCGTCAGGCTTACAGTAACTAAGAGGGTCATGAACGAAGAGAGAAACCCCGAGAGAGAGAGAGAGAGACCCAGAGAGAGAGAGAGAGAGAGAGAGAGAGAGAGAGGCGGGCCGCACAGAAGACAGGGAGGAGAAGCGTCTTCGCCACCGTAAGCTCGCTCGAACTGGTCTTCGCCACGAGAGAGTAGAGAAAAAGCGAAAAGCGGACCCGGAGAGGTTTTTGAGAGGGCTTCGCAAAGTCCGCCTTAACCTCATCCTCCTTCCACCGCCATCACCATGTGTGTGTGTTTGTCTATGATCGTAGGCTAGTGGAAGAAGCGCACACGTAGGTGTGTCACGGGCGGTGTGTGTGTGGGGGGGGTAGAGCAGCAGACTGAAATACGCAGCCGCTTTTGGATCGAACAGAGCAGAGGGGGAGAGAGAAAAAACTCGAGAGAAAAATCGAGAGGAACAGCAGGGATAAGAAACCAACGTGGATGTGAACTATGCGGCAGGAACCGATGATCAAATTGGCAAAGTTTGCCAATCTAATTTCACTCATTCGAACAAACTACGACCTCGTCGTCTACCGGGAGTGAGCTTTAGAGGAGTACCAAAAAGTGAGGAGAAACAAGACGGTGTTGCTGCAGCTAGCGAAAGATAGGTAGGTAGATAGAGAGAGAGTGAGGGGAGAGAGGGGCTCTATAGACAATTTGGGCACAGCCGTTGTATGCTGAGAAAAGGAGCGGCTCTAGACAACTTGTACGAGCACGCACTGGATAGTACGTATTGGTGGCTTTGCAAGTGCTGCCATCATCGGGAAGACTTTTCAAGTAGATGATCGACGTCAATATGCGCGACCCATGGATATATCGATCTAAAGATGAATAAACATGTCGGCAGCCAAACGGAACTTCAGCACTAGCGCTACGATATCCCAACAATCAGATGGCATAAAAACTGTGTACTGTAGCTGGTGATGATGACACCAGCCATCATATGTCGTTGACATCGTCAGTTGGTACGGACGGTGCGGCAGTCACGTCGTTGCCGTTAAACCTACATTATAGATAGCAATAAGTACTTTCAACGAATGGCAAATAAGTCCCTACGACTACTTCACAAACTCGAAATTAGACCAGTAGTTGATAACAGCTGCATGACACAATTATGAGCGCCGAAAACGTTCTTCTTCGTACTCTTTTTCTCATTCGCTGTGTAGCATTGTTGCACAATTGCAATTCATGGGCGGACTAGCTACTGACTACCAACTCAACTGTATGTTCTATACTAAGAATAGCGCACTCGCTTTTGCCGACATTGTGTGTTTCGATTTCATAGGCGGTTCAGTAACTCGACATTGTGTTCGACAGCAGCCTAAATTTCAAACGACAAGCACGAACTAATTTAGAGTAAAACAACAGACACACACAGTACGCGTGCGTCGTTCTTGGATTACTAAGGTGGATTGCCGATGTTCTTCACCGTTTGTTCACCGGGTTCAGCAACAGCATAATGATTAAATTAGTTTTAGAACCAGTTTCTTCTTTGCGAACCACTTCCTTCACCAACGATTAAGAAATGCCAAATTTTATTCACTTGCATACGTCGTCAGTGAGTTACAGATTCAGCATTATATGACGCAACTACACTACTATGCTACATTATTTTACTCAATGGTGTAAATCTAATGTGTCTATGTGCACGAGTACAAATGGGCATATGAAAGAACGCATCATTAGGATGGCTCCGAACGAACAATCAGACTCATTTTCATCTCTATTTTGCTATTATTGTCGTTGTGCTGGTGAAAACGCGCAACCTGCAGTTAAACTAACCGTGTATACTGTGTATATGCTGATGTCAGGGTATGCTCGGATTACCAACATTCTGATAATAGAGATGAAAAGATAAGAATGCTCTCTATCCTTGCGTTACCTGTTGTTGCTGCTGTTGCTGTTGTTGCTGTTGCTGCTGCTGCTGTTGTTGCTGCCCGATGTGCCGAATATGCTGAAGAGGTATTCTATTGGCAATCGACGGCGGCGCCGGCGGAGGCGGCGTGTCGGGAATTTCGGCGTAGACTCCGCCACCGCCACTTAAGCCATCCAGGTCGAGATCTTTTGCGTGCCCGGAAGAGGGTACGGATTCGAGGCCCTGCTCGAGGCTCTGCTGCAGACGTCGCTGAAATGAGTCGCGGCCGTGTTCCACGTACGCCAACGACTCACCGTAGTGCTCACCGTTGCCGAGCACCTCTCCAGACCCGCCGCCGACATTTGAAGCCTAAAAAGCACCAAGCAACGTGTTTGTATATATATATATATGCATATGTATATATATATATATATATATATATATATATATATATATATATATATATATATATATATATATAAAAGAGACATATGTATGTATATAGTACTGCACCGCGGAACTACCCACCTTGTAGCAAAGAGGTTCGGAAGACTTATTATATATTTGGTTTGCTTCGCCGTACAGAGGGCCTAATAGAGCATCGACCGTAGATGAAGTTTGCTCGCGGATTGTGTTGGCAAGTTCACTTTCCTGCAAGTGTCAGATACATTAATACCGTCAGCCATCATCATGCCGTATTGTCTGTGAGTTTCATGTATATGTAATCTTATCTCAAAAATACATCACACACGCTCTCTCCTTCTCTTTAATTTGACAGTGTTTTTGTGCATCCCGTCTCCAGTTCCTAGTACGTGAGTTTTTTTCTTATTTCCTGCCGCTTGGCAACCCATCCCGCCTCTAGTAAACTGTGACTTAGATAGTAGGGAGCCATTCTGCAGGACATTGTAGCATCCCATACGTCGCATATGCCGTTACCCCATAGCGAGATTGTGACACCGTCAGATCTTTTGTTGCCATCAAGTGTTAATCTGGGCTCGAGCGTGTTTGGTATGCCAGCCCTGCGTAAGGCTCTTTTAATTGCGTTGATTTCAGCATGTCTAGAAGCTCTACCACGGCTTTTATGCAGCTAAGAGACCCTCCACTAAAATTAAATTGTGCTGCCATTATTATTATTATTACTATTATTACGAAAACGTCTTTATTTATAGCATAAAGGGTGTGGGTAACAACCAAGACAGTGTGCTAACACATAAAAGTACAGCAATATCGACGCTATCTAGATTCACGTAACGCGTATTTGCGACGCGGTTCAAGCATAAAGTGAACTGATGGTAAAACATTGGCCGCAATGTTGAGTGAACGTCTCAAATGCAAGCGTGCCAAAAATCTTCTCTAAGGCCAATTTTCAATATTTAGCCAGGTGGTGCTCCCAGACCGGTAAGCAGTATATGAGCTCAGGAAACACAAAAGACATATATAGACGTTCGGGCCTGGCGTTAACAATCTGGAATCCTTTACTAACTAGGTAGCGTGCTGCGTAAAGTCAATTTTCGGGGCTACAAAAACCCCGAAATGTCACGTCTACAACAGGGCCTAGGAAAATTTACAAACGATGTCTTTAGGATGGACTGGTTCTCAGTCCTTGACTCAGATGATCCCAATAATGCTTACGAATTGTACAATAGGGAGCTTCGATAACTGTATGACGAAAGTTTCCCGTTAAAGCAGCGCAGGGCTCCGAAAAAGGCAAGTCCTGTTCCATGATTGTCCGTGGGCTGGCTAAGCTAAGACGTGTGACTGATAGAGCACATCGTCGTTGGCTTTACAAACGGGCCTTAGATGATAAAGAGACGCTGTAGCGGTAGCAGGCAAACTATAGAAAGAGACTCCAAAAACAAGAGATGCCTACTTCGAGGAAATATTTGTAGCTGTCAGTAATCGGCCTGCAAAACTGTGGGCGTCTCGTAATGAATCTGCGGCCGAGTTAACAGAAAGGCCACAATACCAAAGCGTCTGCTAGTTGATGGTCAAAAGCTCGGGGATGCCCAGGAAGTGATCGACGCACCAAACGAGTTGTTTACCCCAATCGATGCAAAAACTGCGGTTGGGCTTTCCTCGGTGGATGACGCCATTTTGGACATGTGGATCTCCGAGCCCAATGCATTTTCCTTCACGGTGCTATCACAGCTTAGGAACTGCACTGCAAAATGTGCAAATTCGGATCTATTTGAAGCCCGGGGAAATGTGCCTGATCAATTACAGTTAAATTAATAAACGACAAATAAAAGAATCGACCCGTTATCAGGTACGGCAGACTCGGGTTACTCAAACTTAATCAGCCGGCACGTTTAAATTTAATCATGCTTGCCCATACGGTAGTTAAACGCAAATTACCTCCAGATAGCAAATTCGAATTCAAATTGACCCTCTTCATGTCTCAGCGATATGGGGGCCAACTGAGGATTCCCAGATCTAAAAGCAGTATTTTCTAGCCTGCATGCTGCTGAAAAGTATGGAACGAGCTATCAGAGGACCTCCGAAATACGGAGCCGGTCGGCGTTTTAAAAACACGTTTGATCATGGAACTAAACGCAAAAAACAATTGTTCTTAGTTTTTAAATCTGCGAATTATTGACATTAGACAATATGGAATTGGGTATATAGTAAAAAAGCGTTTATGTAATATAGGTATGTGTGTATTTATGGGGATCCGTCTGTGAAACAATGCGAAAAACAGTCCCGTGGACGTTAAATCTTGGCTGAGGGTCAGCCCAAAAAGTTTTAGGTTTGTGCGTATGTATATAATATTGTGGTTATATACGTTACGGATGCAAGTGCTAAAACATTAGGTATTTTAAAATGAAATATGACCTTGACATAAATTGTGACAGATTGCCTGTAAAATAGCATGCCAATAAAACGACTAACAATGTTGATGACAAGTTCGTTACGGTAAAAAGACGTTTCGTAAATGTTAAAAACAAAGTTAAATGCGCCGTTTAAACAGGGGAAGTAGCTTGCTCGTTTAACACAGGGAGACTGCTGAGTACAGTGCGATATGTGACTCACTTGAGTGAATTGAAAGAAAATCCGAGAGGATTCAAATTAGCATAACAGCTGACGGGCGGTACCTACTGATGTCCAGAGTAAAAGTTCGTGTATAAAGGCAAAGGGGAGGCATTCATCTTGAGGTGCACCGGAAGCAAGCGAACATGGACCAAGGACATCGACAGCCCTTACTCGAACGTGTGGTTTGCTTCAAAAGTCTTGACCCAAAGTAAAAAAGTTCAGGGAACACACACCGAGACGCTTCATTTCCAAACGCAGTAGAGGGTAATCAATTCTGTCAAGCACGCTATATTAATAGAAAAAAAACATAGTGAAACGTTTTCTGAGCATCCATTGGCTTTTCCCAAGAGACGTCGTCCCCCAAGAGATGTTTGCATGCTGGCCGATTCGGTGTACAGCCATGCTGAGGAGGGCCAATATATAGTTTGATTTAATCGTAACAACATTGCCGGTTTGCAACGTTTTCATCGAAAATTCCACAAGGTATTGATTATTGAAAATGGGGTGTTTTGTTGACACTTTAATAACCAAGTATGATAGTTAATCACTAATTAACACTCTGGCTGGACAATAGCAGGCTTACAACAACGAGTTATGCCTTTGTCTTGCTAGCTCCACTATTTAGCGAACCGAAGGGCATTCCGGCACATGGTACCTATTGCACCTCGCTTGACATTTCATACATATGCGTCCATCGTGAGACTCGTCGTGACCACCATCGATGACTGGTATGACAATATTGTGCTTGAGAAACCGGCTACGTAATCACCACTGTAAGCTTTCTCATATTTAAGCTCATTTGCCATAGGAAGGCTACAAAAATGGTAGCTAAACGTCTTTACTAAGTACTAAAGAATGTAAAATTATCGCGTACTCAGTCAAGACGATGGCCGGCTCGCGCGCAGTACGGATAGGCCTCAGTCTTGTAAACTGACTATCTACTCGCATATTTATTACTTATATTATAGACCATGAAAGCCTCTGAAATGAAGGTGTGCCATCCTCGTATGTCATGTGAAATAATCCGTTGTGTGTGTATATATATATATATATAAGTATACTTATAATTATTCAATGTCACGTTAGGGATAGTCTACGTACTCTCTTGCCTACCTGCAGCTTTAAGATGGAACCAGACTCGACACTGACGCTACGGGAAGACTTCTGTTTGCTGGCCTTTGAGGCACGCTGTCCGCTCTGGCCATCCTTGTCCTTCTTGCGGCCCACCCGGATATGCTGCTCGACCCAACGGATTAGCTTCATCGCTTCCTAGTTGGACGTGGGCATTTGCATTGTCGCGACCTCGGCGCGATTTCGACAACTGGCCTGTTCGTTGCAACGTTGTTCGCTGTAGACGATGATACTTCACGCCTGGAACGCCCATCAAACGTGTTGATTATTAATTACAGCCTGCTACACGACCAAATACGTCAGTTGTCTGTTGTCTGGAGCCTTCACTGCAGCAAAACAAAAAACAAAAACGTGGATGGAAGCCGTGCGCAGCCAAAGGCCGTACATCTTCCAATAGGATATTGCATCAGCTTACATCAGAATACATTCAGGCTTAAACGCAGAATAAAAATATAACACCATCGATCATTTTGATGGGTTTAGAAATAGCACCCTTAAGATAAACATATTATTTAAACATACACTATATATATATATATATATATATATATATATATATATATATATATATATATATATAAGCTTCCAATGCATTTCTACTGTATGCATGCATATACACGACGGACGGAAACGATAGGATTTAAATATTTTCGCTCCTCGAAATTTTGTCCGGACCGGACGCCCGCGGTCGGTATTAAAACGAGCCGTGACCGAACGACGCTGGCTCTAAGGAGCGAGCAGTGAGCTTGTGCGTTAATTTATTACAAGTGGTCTCCGGATACCCCGTTTCCCTCCCTCCCTCCCTCGTTCCTTTCTGCCGCCACGCAACCTCCGTCGCCGCGGTCGTCCCAGGAGAAGAAGCCACCGGCGGACAACAAACAGATCCAGGAAGACGAGGCTCGACTGACTTTAAGCACAAATGTTAATGATCTAACGGGGCTTATTTAAATCTCAACGAAGGCCTGAAATAACCAGCCTGCTTCGTGGGCAGATAGCAAGCAGATAGCAGCAAGCTCGTTCCAGCAGCAGCAGTATCTGCTGATGCAACAGCTGCTGCCAAACCAAACCGAACGTTACTTAGGGCTGCCGTACACACAGGTGAGAACGGCCTGCGAACGAGTGGGGAAGTCGCATAAATCGCTGCGCAAATGGCAACATGGTCGTCAGTGGCCTCGTCTCGTCTCGGCCAATTAACATTTTCGGAGTGCGGGTTCAAAGGAGGCGAGGAGGAGGCGGCGTCGCACTGAGCTGCAGCGCGCAAAAACGAAACAACTTCAACGGGAAAACACCCTGTGCTGTACACGGCGCTTCCTCTGGCGATCGCCGAGGACCCATCGTGCGGCCCAGCGCGCGTCCCTCACTGGGAAGCTATTCGAGCTTGACTTGATAACTCATAGCCGTTGTAGCCGTCCTTGTCGTCACCAAGTACGGAACACTGCTATTTGTATCACCATCATCATCATAATCAGCGCTTATGCAACATCATCATAACGTTGGCCCTTTAAAACCGAAAAGGATGGCAGACGGTAATTAGACGTGCTCATCTCGGCCGACGTTTTAATATATATATATATATATATATATATATATATATATATATATATATATATATTAACGTTATGTGACCATTTATTACATTTCAACGTCCAAAAAGGAGCTGCAGGTGAGTGTATATATATAATATACATATATTGAATTGAACTGAATTTGAATACATTTGCCGTAGCATTTACGGGCCGTGCATGGCGCAGATTAATAACTAGATCGATAATGCTGTGCAGTTTGTGTTGCTATATATTATGTGTGTATATTTATATATATATATATATATATATATATATCATAGGCTAAACATATGAAGCTCACTAAACATATGCTAATATATGCGACCAATATTGGCCGCTGCGTAACTGCCTCTCTACGTTGTTCCAGTTGTCTCGAGGCAAACATACGGGTCGATAATGAAATTAAATCTCTCGACATATCCCGACAACCGCAGAACAAAAGAACGCTGTCCGAAACTAGGCTTCTATGCACTTTATTATATTATCCACACCCTCGACGATTTTCCGTGTCAACAACATTGTTAAATAGCGACATTGGCGTTTTTGACGCGGCTGTCGTCCAAGCGAAAAGCTCTTTCGCTAACGAGTAAACATCAGCGTATTGGTTTTCCGGCCGCCCATGTCGTAATTTGCTCTTTCGTTTATTCAGAGCCCTTTCAGTTTCTTGACAAATCAGACGGGACACACATTCCGTCTAACCCGTTGAATGATATTAATATATTATTTCGTAGTCGTACATCTGCATATTGATTGATTGCAAATTTGGCAGCCGTGTCTGGAGATGTCGGTCTATTCTTTCCGATCGAATTTAATATCAGGCACGCACGAGGTGGAAGCACTACAAATTCAGGTCCACTAGCGAGCACGCGATTGTCCCAGCGTAGGCTTTTTCGCCGAAGCACGTATAGGAAACAAACGTCGCCTTCAAAACGCATCGTTTTTGTCGCAACGATTTTAATCTCTCCGAGTTAATATATTACCTCTGTTCTTCTACATGTTACGATTCTGGTTGCTAACGCACCCTCGCCGTTTTGGCATGCTGCTAGAGTCCGCTAGGTATTCTCTGCCCAACCGACGAATTGCTTCTCGCCATTTTCAAAAGACACTCTGACTGAACACTCTGCCTGGCGAATGCTAATTGCACACTTGTTTAATGGGGACTTTAACTTGAGCGACATATCAAGATTGTGAGGAGTTCAACGGGCGACGTCACACTGCCGCAGATACAGGAAACCCCAACGATTACCACTGTAGAACTTGCTTGAGAGCCTAAAGTTGTCCCCACGATCAGAGTCGCCAGAGTCCTTATCAAGCTTAGAACCACTTCCAAGATCTGCAAATGGGACTCGCACTGATTGATGCCAATATATTAATTAGATCATGTGCGCCTTTTACTGCATGCTCACCCAGTCACCGCAAAGCCCTGTTTTTGAATTATAGGGTTACCTGTGATTAAACGTTGTTCTTCCACGGTAATGCAAGTTAAAGCAGTGGCTTAGTAGAAGAGGCAAATACTTCGTACAGCCAAATCACGCGAGACATCATATCAACTCAAAGACAAGGTGACGCTGGATCCTCTGCGATGTATCAAAAGCATAGTTCACACTCAAACTACTGGTCAACGTGCACCTTCGCGGCAAACGAAAGCGATATAGATCCCACACACATCCGCAATACCTAGACACGAAAGCCGTTGTCTCACAGCAGCGCGCGCCTTCATTTAAGCCGCCAAAACATTGAAAAGTACGCTTTGAAGCATCGAACAGATTTCACGGAACCCGTAACTTCAAACTATCATTCATTCCGGTGTCTCAAAAAATATTTAGCCCACCACTTTCTGTATATAGCAGTATAATTAAATGTAAGTAGTTTTGTTTCAAAAATGGAGACAAGAAAATAAACGATAATTGGATTGACTGTTGGTCAAAATCCGCTAAAACGGGGGGGGGGAACTAAAACAATGTTCAAATTAATACACAAGTTCTCTTTCGAAATTTTGTGCAGCAAGCAAGTTTCAGAATTTCTCATTTTGAGTTTCTTCACGAGCACAATTTGTTCTGTTGCTGGCATAAACTCAAACTTTCTGATGTTTAGCAAAGCAAAACCTATAAAATGAATATTACCTGAAAGAAACACGACATCTTAAGGAACAATCGTTTTCAATTTGAGAGCAGCTGGTTGTAGTTTAATTGAACTGTTATATATTTATCTTAGTTTAATGAATACAGGAAACATGTGACAGAATGCTTTGCTAAAATAGGCAAAACAGACAATTTTATCTGTAATTTGATATACACGAGATATGTCTAATGAAACTAGCCTAGAAGGTTTAGTATCCATACAGTTCTCCCGTTCAGCAATACGCACGTTTACATAACGAGAACAAACAGGTACTCGTTATGGTGCTAATTGTAGGCATAAGGATACCGACGGCAGCTGGTGCGGGACAGAACTACATTAGTCCTCTTTCATACTGGTTTTAGTCTGGGATGTAATTGTTGCCTATATATACATTAGAACAAATAGATGTTTCGTATGATAAATGAAACATATTTAATCGGGTACGGTCCTTCTCGACCTCGATGGCCTTAATGACGGTAGGATGTGATTGCGAGTACTCCGGCACATGCCCGAGCTTTGCCACGAATCCTTGTTTGTCTGATCAATTATTCTAGAGTAAGGCACTGACCATACCAGGACAGGTAGCTTTTCCCATAAGTATTCTCACCTCACATTCAACGCAGTATTCTTACTGCGACTAATTCAGTAATGATTCACACGAATCATTACTGATACGAGTCTGGCTGGTTAAGTCGAGTCTCAGGGATAATGGAGAGCGTAACTGAAACGCGTGTGGTCGCGACAACAGTGTATTTTGTGTTAATAGACGTTTTCCGCTAACGGGAAGGGTACAACGTAGCGTTCTGGTTATACGGGCTTCATCCCACTGTGGCCAAAATATGAGTAAAGATTCTAATACCCGTGATAATTCTGATTGGCGTTCACCTACTTGTGAAACACCGTTTCTATTTTCATGGCAAATTTTTAATTTATTGATATATAATGGTACAAGTCTCTGTAGAGACATCCGTATCGCGGATTTACCTTGCTAATTGAATGACTAGAATGTTTTCATTGAATAATAATAATAATAATAATAATAATAATAATAATCATGATGATGATGATGATGATAATAATAAAATAATAATAATAATAATAGTAATAATAGTAATAATAGTAATAATAATAATAATAATAATAATAATAATAATAATAATAATAATGATGATGATGATGATGATGATGATGATGATAATAATAATTAATAATAATAATAATAATAATAATAATAATAATAATAATAATAATAATAATAATAATAATAATAATAAGCTTGCAATATTTATTCCAACCATAACGCAATCAAGCACAACTGCATATGTGAAGCTAGAGTCATACAGTCATAGCCAAATGAAAAACAGACACATTATTTGACGAGAGTAAAACATGTGTTATTCATATTTATGGGTCTGCTCTGATAGCGACCACCCGTATAGACTTTGCTCAAGGTGTTTTAGCTTGGTACAACGCCTAGTTAATAGGCAAGGGGTTTCATAAAGGTGTAAAGTCGCCATATCTGGTGATCGCACTTTGATAGTCGAGTGAATTGGTCGAGTGAATGACAAGAACCTTACATTTGCGGTTTGCATTTGAGTTTAAATTCTAATTAAACGTCACACAAATATTGGGATTCGGATGTTATAGTTTGAAACTTAGTGTTTTAAGATCAATATGGGTATAAGCCTAAAACACCTAAAACCTGATACCTTCTAGTAAAAGCCATGTGTGGGTCTATCTCTTGTGAAACTAAACTTAGCTTGCATAATATAATGTAATTTTGAGCAACTTGGAGTTTATCAAGAAGGGTTTCGATCGTGCCGCCGAAGGTGATAATTCCATAGCTAAAGTGTGGTAATGCAAGTGCTATACATATGCTGCTTATCATTTTTCAATAAGACCCCACAGGTGTTCAGTAGGAGCTCCTCCACTTTCAAGTGTAAGTAGTACACATGTATTTGCTACTTTAGCACCATCAGATATGCTGTACGGCTCCGGCTTTCATTTGTTACAAGTTCATGCATTTCACTTTTGTTTCGCACATTCACACGACTACTGGGTGTGTTGATCGGTTTTCTCTTCCCGCTTGACCTAAGGCTGTTGTTAAACTTTGTTTTATAGAAACAAAGTTTTTATAACGTTGTACTTTCCAGTTTTTGCAATTCTACAACACATTGTTAAGGATTTTCGTGTCAGCCCTGAAATTACTTTTGTAGCAATTATGTCTTAAAATGTTTGCAATGACATTACTTTCTTTGGTAAACAGTGAATCATCGGGGCCCTTAGTAGGGCTATCTGAGCTGATTCAGACCTAAAGGGAAAAGAGTGCCCGTGGTGCGTGAGAACTGTGCTAGTAAAACAGATGAGGCAAATCTGAGGATCTTTCGAATGTAATATTTTGTCACACTCGACCTCGATTGCATGTATGATCATGGAACATTACACAATTTTGTGTTGAGCAGACTTAATGATGTTTTATTTCTGAGTCATGGAAGACCGTTGGGCAGGCCCAAATGGAAAGTTTTGTAAGGTTTGAGGTTTGAAAGAAGTCTATGATCAGGGCAGGTGTGGTAAACGATTCCACTGAGTCTATTGAGAATATCGTCGCAATTGTCGTAATTTCTTCGGGCTAAAATGTTGTCAATGCACGTGTTTTGTGCACTGGTGACTTGTGACTGAAACCGCGTGGAAATCATCACAAACACTATTTTTGGTTATTGTTATAGTAGTGATTCAAATGCAAGGAAAAGAAGAACAACTGTTTTCTGTGACTGTATAAGCCATGACGTCGTTTTGACGTCACTCAGGGTATCCGCCCCGATTGACACCAATCGACGATATATTTATATATATATATATATATATATATATATATATATATATATATATATATATATATATATATGTTGTTTTTTGGCAGCCTCTGAGACCGAACGGAACCAGTTATGTAAGTCGGTCGCAGTTAATGGTTGTGTAGCAGTAGGACCCGGCCTTTCCAAGCATCAAACGCATATAGAGAAGCCTACATTATTGTAATCAAATATCACTTGAAGTTAAACTGCAGTTTAATCAAAGTCACACTGAAAGTGCTACTTCACATGATCTCGTATGGTTTTTAGAAAGCTCGGGCTTTCAATTATATTCTAATTTCTAATGAGACGATTTTCTTTTCTAAGTAATAATTCATCATAATTTCTAATGGCTTTGTTCCGTTCAAACAAATGCGGTCTTCAAAAAGCGAGACTTTGATCGCTAATCTCCACTGTACTCACGGCCGCTTCTCCCAAATCATAGCATAACCGTTAAGCGTGGTCCGCATGCACCTACCAATTACACTGAAGTCAACAAATAGAGAGTCATCATTTACCGCGAACGCCGATATTCCGGCGTGCTAGCTGATAGCTACTATCTATGTACTATCGAGAAGAGTTGCTCGCCAGTACTGCAACAGATGAACTTAGTCAGTCAATTGGTCTGACTGTTGTTGAACGGGCGTCGCGTTAACGCCTCCTGCCTTCTACGAAACGACTATTTAGCGCCAAACGGGTTGATAGAAGATCTATGCACACAAGCACGTCTGTCTACAGTCGGACCATCATGATCATCTGATTCACGTCTGATACGCCGTGTTCTGTGACGGTCGGTACCACCGAACGCCGAGCAATCGCCAATCGCGTTATTGTTGCTGGTACTAAATTACTACCGCTGGAAAATAGCATTCCTGCTGTGGATTGAGTTCTCATGCTGCTGCTGCTGCTGCTTCTGCTGTTAGCAGTGCTGCTGCGTCTACAGTCGCCGGCACTCCCAAGGCAATGAATGACGTAACCTTTTCATCCAGCACCTGCAATATTTTGCCGTCATCTTCGACGGCCGCGTCAGCCAGCCAGCTGGCCAGCCATGAGATCATGGCTGGCGGACCAAACCACATCAGTGGTTGGAGTGGACGACGCTTGACCAGAGCATCCATCCGCCTGTTACGCGGAGCTTCGAGCGGGTGGGCAAACACGAATCATTCGTGTTTGCCCCGCCGCCTCGACGCGCAGATGACGTTATGTCAAGTTAAGGGCACAACGTAACTAACTTAGCTCTCGCCACAAAGCTGGAAAAAATGATAGCAGCAACCGCCATAACTACAATAACAGCAATTACAGTAGTTAGTACTAGTAGTATCAGCGTTATTAACAATGTAGTAACGCCAACAAAACAATGCCATCAACAATAACATCGGCAATAACAACAACAACAACGATAATAATAACAATAACAATAACAACATCGACAACAACAACTAAAAGCCACCACGAGAACGGTAGCAACACTAGAGTAAACGTAGCACTGCATACCACAGCCAATGAAAACAACAGCAACGACAACAACAACGAGAACAACAACAACAACGCAGCAGCAGCAGGAGCCTAATGAATTGCTAGAAATCGTCTTAAACAGTAATAGTAGTAGTAGTAGCATCGTGTCGAGTGAGTCGTTTGCTGGATTTATTTGGCGTTTCAATGGCGCTTACCTCCACCAGCGCCGCCTGGCAGCACTGAAGAAGGGATGGAGGGAGGGAGGGAGGGAGCGAGGAACAAATATACAAACGTAAGATCGCCGTACGTTCGTCAATTGGGCGCGAATGCCGCACGCTGCTGCTGCTGCCACTGTTTGTGCTTGCTTGATTGCTGATTGCGACGATGACATCATATCATTTAGGAGACGGTGGCGGCGGTGGTGGTGATGGTGGTGGTGGTCAGCGTTTAGAGGGCCCGACGCTAAACGTTGTTTGTACGCCTGCGCCCGCCTCTCTCCGTTCCTCCGTCAGTCCGTCTGTCCGTCCGACGATCGCCACAAGACGTCGCTCTCGTTACACAGGCTTTCCTGGGTATGTGTGTGGCTGTTGTAGCAAGAAGCGACTGTGGCGTCTGCGGGTGCGGCGACGAATCGCCAAGATAGTGTCGTTGTTGTTGTTGTTGTTGTTGTTGTTGTTGTTGTTGTTGTTGTTGTTGTTGTTGTTGTTGTTGTTGTTGTTGTTGTTGTTGTTGTTGTTGTTGTTGTTGTTGTTTTGTTGTTGTTGTTGTCGTTGTTGTTGTTGTTGTTGTTGTTGTTGTTGTTGTTGTTGTCGTCACCGCGGCGGTTATACGTGGACAGCCCAGCAACCAACAGCAGCAGACAAACAAGCATTGCAGCGAACAGGTTCGAAGGGCGGAAGGGCGCATTTTTTCGGGGCAAAAGATCATGGAAACTGTATCCGACGTTGTGGGACAAGCCCACGTCATGGGGGCCACACCTAGGTACAATAACGAGCATATTTTAAATATATATATATATATATATATATAAATGCGAGAACTGCCGAGTGTGCAAACATATTGTATTAATATGATAATAATAACAATAAATTAAATCATCACAATATTTTCTATATAAATATAATTGTTTAACATATGGTTATTACTAACATTATGTAGATAAATCACAATTACTATTATACTAATTATATAACGTTTACAATAATAATAATAATAATAATAATAATAATAATAATAATAATAATAATAATAATAATAATAATAATAATAATGATATTAATAATAATAATAATGTCCGAAAGCTGTGGCTCGCGCAGAACTTATCAGTGAGTAGTTGGTTGGTGTAGTGGCTGACCAAATGGGTTTCGTGTGAAACTTAAATTACGGCGACATATTGATAGAAGGATGTATCGCTGCGGTTCGATGGGCACCGCGGCGCACATGTTCAAGTCTTTCAGATGACTGTTTTGATCGGAGTATGTATTATATCATCCATCTGTGATGAAATGAGTCTTCTGTTATGTCACGCACATACTAGCAAAGTCGTGCAGGTCTACGTATATATATAGAAGCATGTCATAGCGCCATCATTCCATAGAGTATGCCGTTGTGCTAGCTTTCATGACATAACCGGTGCATTGTGCCAAGAGAAGTCCTTTTCTGCCTAACAGACCAACGGCAATTATTATGTGGGTTATGCAAATACAAGAAAATATATATATATATATATTGGCAGAAGGGTTTGTAGTACAGACACACACACACTCAGCTGCGCTGGGGAGGGGTGATGTTTACAACATCAATTTATTTCAAAATGACTGTTCATAGCAAAATTACACATCGTAGCAACAACAAGCGCTATACAATCTGTACACATACCAACCGCATCGTGCGGCATTCCATATCGCATACACTGGTGATAAAGCAACGATCGACAAGAGACACCCCAACTTGCCGCGCGGTCGCGCGAAAACACTCTCGGGGAACACAGCATAACGCCACAACTATCGGCAATACCCATGACTGTCGGGAGGCGTTTGCGTCTCTCTTTGAACACAGCTGGTAAGCTATGTTCTACGCCCACCCGCTACAACGCCGACAGATATTACTGCTTCCTCTACAAGAACTGGAACACCTCCGAACACCTCCGACCACGCAATGGGCGACGCAAGCTTCTCGCCTCGGCAGCGTTTCGTCTCAACACTAACAGGCGGGGCGGGGCGGGACGGGCGGGGCAACTGCCTTCATTGCCTCTCAGCCTCAACATTACTAAGTGATTTTTTTTTACTACAACGCCGTCATGTTCATGTTCACACGGAACGGTGGTTCCGTTTCACAGAACGAAGGGAGACTCTCGAGTCAAAAACAACCACCTTATTTCTCGTCTGAGTCTAGCTATGATTACGGCACGCTGCCTGCTCTCTTGGGCGTCCTTCACTCTTCGTTTCTGCCCCATTTTCGCCCTTGTGGTGGTTGTAAAGGTAAAAGACCAAGCAAAGACAGGCGACGACGACAACAACAACAACAACAACAACAAACACACAATGCTGTCGCTAAGCAAAGCAAAGAACTGTCTGTCTTTTCGAGCCTGCCTACTGTCCCAGTGGTGCGGTGCTCGCCCGGGCCGTACACGTTGTTTACGGGTGAGCACCGTTGGGTTGGTCTACACAAATCCGTGACCATATATCACTGCTGCGTCATGTACATCCCCTGCATACGCATCATGATGACAATAACGCTATAACCTACATGTATGTATGTATGTATGACAACCATATAGGACAGTTCGCAAGGTAGACTTTTCTGATGAGACAGACATCACTAAACGGGTAGTGGAAAAGTTTGCGTGTCCGCTGTCAATCGCACACTGGCTATCCTTGACGCGGTAAATGATTTTCTCTTTTTTTTCTGATCGCATACCATCAGTAAGTACTCGTATATTACTATTGCGGCTGCTGCTGTCGTTGTTGTTGTTGTTGTTGTTGTTGTTGTTGTTGCTGCTGCTGCCGCAGCTGTGGTTGTCAGTGCTGAATTGTTGTTGTTAATAATGTTGTTGTTCTTGTTGTTGTTGTTGTTGTTGTTGTTGTTCTTGTCATAATTTTTGTTGATGCATCCGCTGTTGTGGCGAATCGGGCCCGCAGGATCGTGGCATTCCGTCATCTGTCCGGGGTCGTGGTATTCCGTCAACCGTCCGGGGTCGTGGTAGTCCGTCCATCCGTCTGCGCTCCCTCTACGCCGTCTGGTTGACGTAGCACGAACAGCCGGCCTCGAGCAGGAACGTCTCGAGCACCGGCTGGCCGGTGTCCTCGTCGAGCGCGAGGAATCGACGCCGCGAGTAGACCTGACGGCAGATGGCCTGATAGTTGTGCTCGGTGTGCACCATCGAGCAGCTGCCGCCCTCGCTGAGGCACACCTCGATCTGCTCGTACTGCTCGAACGTCGCCGTGTTGAGGATGGGCAGCGAGCGGTCGCTGTCGGCGAGTCGCGCCGACGTCGGCTGGATCGTGAACACGTTCGACTTGCAGGCGTCGCCGGCCGCCTGCGCGCCGGCGATCTGCCGACTCTCGAGCGTCGAGCTCACCGACCCCGGCTCGATGGGGGGCGGCTTCCGGCCGCGCTGGTTGAACAGGCTGATGTTGACCCAGTGCCGGTCGACGACCTCGTTCACCGTCGGATTGTCGAGGTCGCCCGTGCAGTAGGTCCGCTTGCAGTGTCTACGACGCGCCGCTGCCGCCGCCACGGGCGAGACAGGGGCGCTAACGCCGCTCGATCGCCCGCGCGTCTGCTGTCCGCTGCTGCTGCTGCTACGACGCTGCTGCAGCTGGACCTGGCGACTTTGGCTGCCACGGGGCTGCGCTGGAGGTGGTGGTGGTTGTGGTGGTGGAGAGTTTAGCGGGTATGCGATGGCTCGGCCTGCGGTGTACGACGGAAGCAGGACTCGGCCTTCGACCATGCTACCGCGTTGGAAGGTGAAGTCATCGTCGTTGTTGTTGTTGTTGTCGTCGCCGCCGCCCCCGCCCCCGCCTCCCCCACCTCCGTGGGCGTCATGATTCTTGACAGCAACGACGCTGACATGCGTTGTTGCCACGAGTACAGCCAACATCACAATGGAACACCGACGAACTAGACGCTGACCAGTGCCTGACGATTGGTAGAACAGTCGAGCCTCGCTGTGGCCATATGGCGGCGACCGCATTCTGACTCGGTAATTTGCCCCTACTCTAACTAATACGCCGCGATATAAGATCTTGCTTCACCTTGCTTCACTCACTCAGTTATGTCGCACGTCTCACTCTGCACACGGTTGGATTCTTTGAGCAGCAGCAACCGCTGCCGCCGACTATCGAAATTGACTGTGGGGCTGTCGTTGTTGTTGTTGTTGTTGTTGTTGTCGTTGTCGTTTTTGTCGTTGTCGTCGTCGTAGTCGTCGTTGACTTTCGTGATGTTGTTATTGCTGCTGTTTTTGTTGTTCTTGTTCTCGTTCTATTGTTGACGTTTTTGATGCTGCGCACGATTTGACTAGTTCCGCACTGCAACACTGATAGTATTGTTGATGACTTCACTATTCGTTGCGGCTGTTGCTGTTGTTGTTGTTGTTGTTGTTGCTGTTATCAATGCTGATATCTCAGCGGTTGTTGTTGTTGTTGCTGCTGTTTAACAATGCTGATATCCCTGCGGCGGTGGTTGTTGTTGCTTGACAATCGTGATATTCCTGCGGTTGTTGTTGCTGTTCAATAATGCTGATATCACTGCGGTGGTTGTGGTTGTTTGGCAATGATGATATCCCTGCGGTTGTTGTTGTTGCTGTTGTTGGCAAAGCTGATATCCCTAAGGTTGTTGTTGCTGTTGTTTCTAATGGCGATGGTGGTGGCCATGACAATCCTTCTAGCAGCGACACTTGCGCCTAGTTGGTTGGCGCTGTTAATTTCACTGCTTTGTGGCGATGACAGCAATTGTTGTCTTGTTGTGACAGAGCCTGCCGACCCCTGCCGATGCAATCGACAGCAAAACAGCTGCGTACGGCATCGCTCGTTCTACTGCTCGGCTGCCGATTCGAAAGAAGTCAGAAATCTTTCTTGCGCGATTCTTTCTTCTCGATCGATCCCGTCCGCCAGATCATCATCATCATCATCGGCAGTAGCATCAGCAGTAGCAGCAGTAGCAACAGTAGCAGCAGCAGCAGCCGCAAACAGAACAGAGTACGGAAGGACGGACGGACGGAGAACGCACACTTTCGCGCACTCACCTATGCGTCGACTTCGCGAAGGGGCGCGCGCTTCAACGTCACACAGCGTTGGTCAGAGCCGAGCAGCTGACAACAACGATACAGCCGCCGTCGCCTTCGCCGTCGCCGCTGCCGCTGCTGCCGTTGTCGAAGACTGTGACCGGCCGCTGGCGTCTCTGGCGGCCGAGACTAAAACGAGTTCGCAGCGTTTGTCTGTCTATCTACACGTCTGTTTGTCCGTCTGTTTGTCTGTCCGTCTGTTTGTCTGTCCGTCTGTTTGTCTGTCCGTCTGTTTATGATGCTGTCGTCACCATAAACGACCAATAGTCAGACGAACCGTCACTGGCCGATATATTATCTAGTTGTTCCACTGGTCGGACGCAGCCGCATCACTACTGCTCCTGCTGCACCTCCTCGAAGATCTTGATTGACGAACGACGTCAGCAATAGCAACAACAACAACAACAACAGCAACAACAAGGAGAACAACAGCAATGAGAGCAACAACAACGATAGCAACAGTAGCAACAACGACTGCAACACTAGCAACAACAGTATCAACAGCAACAACAACAACAGCGGCGGCTGCAGCAGCAGCAGGAACGATGGCCGTGACAACTCATCATACGCGATGCAAGTGCATATTGGCAAGGTGAATTGTGAGAACCATAGTTGTAGTGGTGTTACATGTAGTCGTAGTAATAATAATATTCATCATCATCATAATAATAATCATAGAAAGAAGAAGAAAAAAAAGGAAAAGAAGGGGAAGAAGAAGAATGACAGCAAGGGCCAGCAACCTAATAAACGCGCGCTGTTGTCAACTAACTCATTAAGGTGGTGGGTCGGCCATTGTGGTGAGGACAGCAGTGACGCCGTCCATCAGGGCGGGGGGAGAGTTACAAATCATCATCAACCAACAGATAGACACAGTCCATGACAAAGCGGGTAGACACACCAGAGAGAGAGAGAGAGAGAGAGAGAGAAAGGAGGCGAGGAGGTGTTGTACGGAGCGCTACGTACGGAGAGATGGATGCGAGCGGGGAGGGGGAGAGGGAGCGAAATGTTGTAATGGAGTAGAGGGAGAATGCGAGCGACATTTGACGAAAACAAAAAAACTGTGTGAGATAAGAGCGCTAAGAGAGGAAACCAGATCGAGAGAACAGAGTAACATCAGGCTGCCAACAACCAACGTCGTGTTGGTTGGTGGCCGCTTCAACGCCGTCTTGCCAGACAGTTGCAGCGACAACAACAACAACAACAACAACACAGCAACAGCAGCAGCAACAACAACAACACAACAACAATACCAACAACAACAACAACAATAACAACAACAACAACAACAACATTCATATAGATGATACAAATCAACACTGTCTCGCTTGCCTCGCTTAACAAGTAGCCGCCGCGCATACGAATGCGTATGCGCCCGCGACAAAAACAACTGATTACGGACACTAACGAAGACATATAGATGAAGATAGCTCCCTAGTAGATGTTTGTTCTCTTCAATGGCAACCGTACATATATGGTGCGTGTACATAAACGCATATGTATATATGTATATATAGATATATATAGATATATATAAATATATATATATATTATTAATACATAAAATATATATATATTATATATATACTATATATATATATATACTATATATATATACTATATATATATATATATATATATATATATATATATATATATATATATATATATACACCAACAAGCATAAACGTCTATTAATCATCCATCCAAGCATCCACGGGGATACACAGAAAATAACAGCAAATACGATTCCCTAGATCTTCAATACTTGCCAAAATCGCGCCTCAATTTTTTGTATATACTTTTACGTTGAATAATCATGATGGCTTCCCGTCCATCGCAGTTCCCTTGACGGATGTCCATGAATGGCTGCTACAGAAAACACTGGTCTTCCAGTTCTCCCTGATAGTAGAAGTACTTTTGCTGCTAGCTCCGATTGAAGTAGATCACTTGATTTGCCCAGGCTTATACTTCAAATAGCATAAGTACCACCTTAAACTTTCGTCTAAAAATGGCATATTGAAGCCTTGTTTGGCTTTTGTCTTGCTCGCAACCGCACCAGCTTAGCAAGCTCTATGAATTACTCTAGAGACCCACACCCTATAGAAATTGGTTGGGTCACAAACGACACGTTTGCCTTCTCTGTACAATAGAAGTCTTACTTCATTTGGTTGTTTTGCTGCTAATAATATATAAGGAGAGGGTTCCCCCTACTATCCGAACGCCATTAGCCACAGGTTTGTTAAAGTGCTTGTGTCGCCGAAGCTTTGCAAGATCCTCGCTACAGGAAAGGCAATGAGTCCTTTTGGCAACGGGAAAGGCAACATTGGCGATCCGCCCAAAGCCCAGTAATGTTTCTAGCAGAGCTTTTTTTAGTCGATAACTAGCACAAATTAAAATGATTTGCAAACTAATGTGTTTCTCTTACAGTCAGAAAATCCCTCTAATTATCAGCAGTTAAATGTATGTTTGGCCGCTAGCCAATGAGCTTTCACTTTTTCGCAGTGGCTGAGTTGTGAATCGTTTTTTAACGCTGTATCTATTAACTTTAAACCTAGAATGCGTTGGGATATCCAAGTTAATAAGCCGTTTATTTTACATCCGCATGAATTATAATATCTTGAAACTCAACTAACATCTGCTCTTGATGAGCAGTGAAGGAACTCTGGTGACATGAAGGCAGCAGTATGCTGGAGAGTTTTTGTAGCATTCAGGGGCATCATATAGCAGGGGCCAACCAGTTGTGTAAGGCTTCAGTCCATCGCCCTCAAATGGGAATACACACTCGTCCCACGGCTCTCCTATCTTTTTTTTATGGGAGGCTTTAGGAATGCTTGATGCACAGATATCACGAGCAGCTAAAGTGATCTGTGTGGGACTCACAAACGCCCTAAACTTCGTATCTCTCTTCTCCTCTTCTCCCCAGCCCACGTGTTTGGTATGGCTCTAGCATTACGGCTCTTTGTTTAAGCGTATTATATATTGAGCATTGTCACGGTGAATTCTTCGAAATCTTCATCATGGCCATTCAAAAGGTCGGGTCTGTTCACCATTGAATGCCGCGCAAAAAGTAAGTTCCTTTTGCGCGCCAAAATTGCGCTTCTCAGCAGGCATGCTTGCTGTGAGTGCACATTATTTGTTTACAATATTTGGCGTTCTCTCCTTTGATGATAAAAACATTTTTTTTCAATTTGTGGCTATTCAACTTGTACAACTTCCTGCAGCAAAACGCTGTTTTTGTGCCTGGCATTGCATCGTCTAAATAGCTAGCCGCTATTCCCACAGATAGTAAGAAAGTTTATTTACCACTAAGCAGAAGAGAGCAAAACCTGTGGGATACAAGGTTTTACTCCCCACGCAGATGTCATAATTCTTCTCGCGAATAGAAAGCTGGACTCAGGATTAGAAGCCTGGAACGTAAGTAGATGTAGGCAAGGTGTATGTGTTCGGATCATTTAGGAAACCACATCCCGCCAGCTACACTAAATGAAATGCCTTCCTAATTTATAGCGATTTTATATGAAGATATGTATACAAAAGGTATGAAGATATGTATACGCATTAGATATCAACCGATTGTGAATGCAAGCTATGCAAAAAACCGTGTGATCTGTATCATTTCCAAAAGTGTACAAAACCAATATCGCTGATGAAAGTTATGTAAGAGAGCTGTAGCACATATGTGCATAAACCAAATGCTGTTTAATAAAACAATACATTCAAAAGAATGTAGCGTGACGAGCAATCTCTGCTCATCACGGAAGCGTAGTGCAGAAGTTTGCACTGAATAATTAGCAAGATCTGTTTCGCTCTGTGCCAGATACCATACACGTAAAGAAAATAGGGCATATTTTCCGATCGTATCAGTTTCAGATAGTAAGAATTATAAATGTAGCTTGTCTCCGAGAAGCCAACGCACGCCCGCATGCATTTTATAATGGCGCTACTACAGCTTCAAAAACTCAGTGTTTGTGTGTGTGTGTGTGGTAAATGTCGGCATGAATTCGCTTATAGCCATTTAGCAGAACCATGTTAGAGAACGAGGAAAATCAGTCTCATTCTCGTTCATGCAGTTTAATGCATGTTGAAGATGATGGGGTCGTAGAGCGGTAAACTCTCCTGTTGTCGCCAGTGGGAAAATATGATATCGTGCAATGATCCTGAGAGACTGTAATAGATTGCAGTGCCAGTGGCGTTTCAAACATAATTGCATCGCCAGACATAGATGGGTGCTGTCGCTCTAGCTGTCCTCACCTCAAAATAAGCATACGCTACTGTATCGTTTGGAGATGTTGTCCTACGGCTGCCCTAACATCAGTTTCTCTACGCCTATGTCGTGCCATTTTGTGTCGCTCGGTTGAGCTGTAACCCGCTACCTTTGTGAAGGCCGTCCCCTCTAAACTACCCGATATTGAAGGCAACAGTGTTGCACGGTTGATCATAGTTTGTTTGCTGGAGTTATTTATGAGCCTATGTCGTAATGGCTGAGTGTGTTCTTTCTAACTCGTGCTAAGCTGTCTGCCCATATGTGTCGTTCCGACCAAGGTAGAATTTTAATTACACACATTGTACGTCTCCCACCAGTAGAGCAAAGTCACATCCATAAATGTAAGGTCAATGATTTGTAAGGTCGGTGATTTTGTGATCAATGCTGCCGCATCCTGCTTTATGATGCAAACTGCCTGCAACAAGCACAATTATTTGCTAAGTCCCACTATCTACACGTGGCAGCGACAGCGACAGCCGTACGAGGGCAAACTTCTATTGGGAGAAAAAGAACACTCATAATTTTGGACGATGTCTGGCTCTTATTGCAAGAACGTTTTGAGACCCTCAGTCAGTGCTAGCAGCGCTAGAAGGGCTGTAACGTAAACACCGTCCCGTTCATGTGGAAGCTACAAACTAATGTAGACGATCGTCGGCGCAATTGTTAGCGTTCACTCTCTTTATGGACTCTCCGTTATTGCGCTATATATATATATATATATATATATACACATATACATTTATTTAGTGTTGCTAATATCACAACAGTTCTGCTGTTCGGTTGCACATTACATTTTGCATCTGTAGACACAATACGTTTATGGGTGAGTGTTGCTAAATCGAAATTGTTCTTGTTGTTGTGACGCATTGTTGAGCTGCGTCACTGAGCGGCGCTCTTCTGCACCGCGTACAACGATGTGTACGTACCTAAAGGGCAGGAAGAGAGCTGAAGCTACTTCGAAAGCGAGGCAGAGCGAAGCGGTTCCAGTGACCGCAGGCCGAATTTTCTGTGACACATTAGCCGTTGAGCAGATTTCTGGGCGTAATGTTCATACCCATTACCCACCCCAGCACAGGTCGTAGGCCTGCACGTCCTATGCGGCCTGCTTCGCATAGTAACGCGCCACCTGTGCTGGCGTACCACGCCAGAGCGTCTTAAGCTACATACATCATGCTGTGTCGGCCAATCGATGATTTGCTCACACAAAATTGCACACACAAGCAAAAACACGTGTGATTCAGGCGACAACAGCCAGTCTTCAACAAATCAGCGGACTCTCTTGGAGAATTTTATCACTGTCGCCACTGTCGTTGTTTGTTAGCCACCCCATTCTCATGCTTGTATTGACCACGCATGGTTTGCGCCCCCCGGCCTTCCGACTTCCCCGCGTTCCTGCACATCATCCATCCCCATCCGTTCGGCCCCAAACGTGGCGCCCACGTCAGCAGCGGGGTTATGATCGTCTGCCTGTCTGTCTGTCTATCTATCTATCCAGCTAGCTATCTGTCTATCTACCTACATACCTAAGCTAGCGCCTCAGATGAAGGAATCTGCCAAAGCATGCAAACTTGAACGGCCTGCAACCCATCGACAGGCGACGATACATGCCGATTCCCTCAAAGCTCACTCTCGCCCCTTGTTATTTCCTTTTCTCTCGCTGCTCTTACCCTTAGCCGTCCCCCTTTTCCCGCTTTCTTCTTCAATTCGGTCCAGCTTGCTTCCTTTCGGGGTGTATCGTTGACTCTACCGAAGGGTTTTGGATTTGCCCTCGACGGGTGGGTCGATGGCCCGACGGACTGCTCGGGCTTTTCTACGCAAACGTGTGGGGGGGAAGGGAGAGGGCAGTCGACAATCCCGTCAAGTCAGCACATCGCTACCAGCAAGTCGCTGCTACTGCTGCTGCTGCGAGGGCACGCTTCGCGGCTTTGCAACAAGGACAAGACTTCGTATACTTTGAGCCGACGACGTGCCATCCGAGATCTTGTCGTCCCTTTCTATCCTGGTGCGTACTCTGATTGAAGCAATACCGAAGAAATGAGAAAAAAGGCCCGCAGCAGCGCCACCAGCCCCATGGACTATCGGATACAATACCACCCCGCCCTCTATGCTGCCATCTTCGGGTTTGACGCAATACCTCCTAAGCGTAAAGACAGCGCGCAATAAGCGCGTCTTCCCTATGACGAAGATCCCATGCACAAACATGCGGCGAAGCAACAGCAACAATAATAGCACTCGCATTTATTGTTCCAGTCCATCCCTCGAGCCGGCAGCCAGACAGACGATAGACTAACTGTGTTCTACCCACAGAACAATGTAGGCTGATGAATTCGAGGTGGAACTCCAGAACAGGAGGGCCTAAGATTATCAGAAGATGTATCTGCATAGGCGGTCCTTATATTTACTAAAAACTTTAGTCTGGCAAAACCACACGTTAATACGCTTTGCTTATTTGATGACAAATATTTACATACATATTGTTTATTTCGCAATAATTTGCATTTCAAGATGGTAATAATTACAATACAATCATCATTATATACAATTTTAACACTTAGCGACCGTCCCACCGGGCAAGAAAGTGCAAAGGACCGCCGATGCGACTGGCAGCTCGCTGCGTGATGACAAATATTTATGTTGTGATAAGTCTGCATTTCAAGGTGGCGGATATATATATATACAAATATACTAGTGTCTTTATATACAATTTGAACACTTCAGCGACCGTCTCACCGGACGAAAAAGTACAGTAACTGCCGATGCGTCTGGCGGCTCGCTGTGTGGGTATTAGAGCACGTCGTCTCGTCGAGTAGAACCGGCAACGGCGTTGATTGATACGTTTTACTTATGTGTGTGTATATGTGCTCATTTTAGAGAATCATCAAAGCGGTAATACGTGCTTGTTGCACGGCAGCAAAAACATAAACGCACTTGGTTTGCTTTATAGTAAACTTCAATTTCATTACTATCTAGCAGTTCTAGGCTACCGCGTGTACTTTAATTTAGACTCCTACATGCATGCCTTGTTATGCAGTTATTGATTACTGTATATGACGCCGAAAAAAATCGGTCAGCAACGGTGAGCCCGGTCCCTTTCTGCTGTTTAGACAAGGCGGAGACGTAGTGAGTTCAAACTTCAGTTCAACTAGAGGTTACTTCAACCACCAGCAATGTCTTCGAACTAGAAGACATGGTATGTCGCGTTCGATTCGTAGCCGAAGTCCGCGCTACGAATCGAACGCCACATACCATGTCTACGGTAATCAGTCCGGCTCGGAATGCGGCCCACGTAACATCTTTAATGGCTAGTTGCGTAGCGAAAACGACTCCATAGCGGTAGCGATACTGTGCAAAACTATTTGGCGCCAGTACCCTGCTCTATCGGGACTCTATCGAGCACCGCGTTGTTCCTGCGGCGTGTCGACGTTTCGACACTCGACCCGTTCAACGAGGTCACATCAGCAGGAAAGTGACACAGCTGGCAGCAGCTGGTTGACAGCTTGAAGAATTCGCATTCAGTCGTGCGAGACTGTCAGCGCGTACTACTGCAATCGATCGCACGGCGAGGTACCTTTATTCACATCTGCCGAACCTAATGGTCATTTATTTGTCTAGACATGTCTTCACTATGCGCTATGCTCACGACATTGGTTTGACGTCTGACGATTTGAGTCAAAACGTGATTAGGCACGTTGACGGTTCGGTTGCGGCATCCCGACGGCGCTGATAGTTGCGGCCGTTAGACGGACTTGATACCTTAGCGAACGCGAAGACATCGTATCGACAGCAGTGGAAATCGTTTGCGCTGAGCGAGTTACCTGAGTCGAATGAAAGGAGGAAACGGTCTCGCAGTGTACCGAGCTGAAATTAATGGTGGCGACAGGCGACGATAGAGAACGCCTGTAGTCGAAGACGAACTGCTTGACGTTCGGGCTGGCCAGGTTAGGTCGTTGAGAACAGGTCGCAGAAGACTTTGTCGCAGACGACCGGAATTGCGCGACGGCAGCGGCAGCAGCGGCGGCGGCTATGAGCATTCCCATAACTAGGTGGCTTCGCAGCGAACGGGGCAATACCTGATCCTCCGGAATCCAACACTATCAGCCGAAAAAGTTGGTGGAAAAGGTGGAACGACAAAAATAAGACCTCGAAAAAAAAATAGGAAGATAAATAAGAAGAAGGAACCGTCGCCGATGGAGGACGACAGAGCGCGATCGCTTTGGCGGCTCTAAATTCTGCCGTTGACTAAATCCGTATGGCGGCATGTCCAAGGAACTGGTGCGCTAGTCATGGTTGCCATCTATCTGAGCGTCACCGGATCAATCCTCCATGTTGACCGAATTTTCCTTGAGCGATACCCATTGAAAGTAGCGGAAAAAAACATAATACCGCCGACAGTCAGCGACCATGCAGCTGCTGCCACAAGGACTGTTGGGGAAACCCTAGACATCTAGACCATGTCCGGCTCTCGATGCTTGATTGAAGATATTGCCGACGGCAACTCCAAGCCTCTAGGGAACGGAGGATGATCTATAATTAAAAACAACCCCCTTTCACATGACTTTAGTTCTAGGCTAAATCCGTTGTGTGAGACGGAGATGAGCCAGATGTCTGATGCGAAACTGACAGCCAATGTTGTTGCTGTTGTTGTTGTTGTTGTTGTTGTTGTTGCTGTTGTTGTTGTTGTTGCCGTCGCTGTCACCACCACAACCGCCATCGCCACCGCTATTACTGTTAACGAAGACAAGTTGCAAAGGCACGACCATCAATATCAGGTATGGGCAGACATGCTTGATGTCGCTAACTACTATTTGCTTGGATACATGGCGATACTGTCTACCCACTGCGACGGTACTCGTATTCCGCCAGGCCGCCTCGTACGGGCCTGGGTTCTGGCGCGGGTAGGTTGGCGCATCCTCAAAGATTCGCCACCAGAGCCTAACTCACCGGGAGCGCCAATCAAGCCATCCTATCTAGCCCGCGGCATAGAAAAGCTTCCAACAGATGTGGAAAGGGCGTCTCCGGGCGGCGGTGTCGTCTCGGGTGTTCTGCTAACATCGGCTGCGGCGTGTTCGATTGAACGGAGAAGTGATTCAAATTCTCTTTGTAGATTCTGGCGAAAAACAACGACTACTCCGAGGCAGTTGTTTGCCTAACACTGTTTTAAAACACCGCCTCGTTATTCGCTCAATTTGGCGTCTGCTTTCTATGTTCTGGCACTATAATTAAAATCCGAATATAAAGGTCCGTTTCTAGACTTGGTTTTAGATACTCAGGACATTCGACAGGGCGTGACATGTGTGTTACCTGCGAAGGGTCTTTGCGCAAACAATCAAGAGCCTATTCGAGCGTGCCAATAAGTGTTAAAAGCCAACCCGGATATATAGCTGAGAGCAACAACAAACTATTTACTATAAGTACGTTTTACCATGCGAGTCCTAAAATATTCTTTATATATATATTTATATATAAATTTACGTTTTGTCGAATTCGTTTAAACTTTGTCACTCCAGGCCATACTCTTTCAGTAACCCTTACATTTTTGCGGAATTTTCGTTTTGATGCAAAAAATGGAAAACGTTAATTTTGATATTCTCAATAAGATCTTTCCAAATTTTTCTTTTTCAACGAATGCTAATGTGTGCAAAATGAACACCAATTGGAAAGACCGAAGTCAGGACTCGAAAATGAGTGCGGACGGCATGAACCCCGAAAAATTCAGCAACTTGCGGCAGGTTGTCACAAATGTATTTGCACCTATGTTATCATGACGGAAATGACGCATCCACAATTGCACAGTTGAGTTGCAATGGCTCAGCAATGGCTTGCGTTAAATTGTCGAAAGCCTGGCTGCACGTGTTACTTCATCGTTTTCTGATTCTGGAGAAGCTCATAGAGCACCGCGTCTCTCCGATTCCTTCATACATATACCACAGTCTTTCTAGCATAAAGGATGCATGTTGCCTTTATTTCACAAGAACAGCGCAGGCGTTAGCAAGGCCATTTATCGTGTCGTTATCAGTAAACATTGATATATATATATATATATATATATATATATATATATATATATATATATAACACTAAATTGGATCCAAAACTTCTATAAGTGTGCAACATTTTTTATAGTTCTCACCACACGTGGCGCGTGCGTTGACTACGATGTATGGGCTTAAGGCTTCAATCCGCCTTCTGATGAATTGATAGCCACGCTCGCGCGCCAAGTCTAGACGCACAGCGCATTATGCACTTCTCGCACCTTATTACAAGATGGGAGCGAGTCCTCTGCATGACTGAGTATACGATACCCTCAACAAGGTCAACTATGAAAGAAGCGTGTTGGCCTCTCTGCGTCGCTTCGATTGGTTTATCCACCACTGAGACTTGTTAGTTTCGTCTGGCCTTGAGAGAGTATTGTCCCTCAATCCGTAGACATCGTGCCTTCACAGCTCTGCCGTTCTGGCGCTAAAATAGCGCCTTCAACTGTCGTATTTGCTGCGGAAAGTGTCAACTTTTCTAGTCGTCGTTGCAGGACGACTTTCCACGAGACGTGACTGCGCACCTTTAGGTATACGTTTAGGTGCACTCGTACTCTCGCTTCAACCTTATTTGTTGCCTATGCGGTTTAGGAGTGCAACCTTTAATTACTCAGCTGTTTACGCAAATTGTAAACCAAACCCTTGAAAGGTCTACCGGTTTTGGCCAGGATACTGATCCATATGAGAATGCATGGGATGAATTGATGAACCGGACAGTGAACAACGAGCCGCGATGGGTTCCAGCCCGGATCAAAACACGCGTGGGCCGCACTAACAAATCAACTCGCGTCTGTCGCCACCTCGCTTGGGCACGAAGCGAGACCTGCGCCAGCACTAGTTGGGCCTGTCCTAGAGGCAAAGCGCTCGCTTTATGGCGATGGGAATTAATCAGGTCTTTTTCCAGCCGCGAGGAACGTGGGCAGGCGAACGAGCACAGCTCACCTCCGCCTTCGCTTCTTCGGCTAGCCAATTCATCGAACTTCAGAAAGGCGCCCTTTGTCGCTAAGCTATTCTGTGTGCAAATTAGTTTCTGCACCCGACAGTCACGACGCCTGTATATGCCGTCTGCCGTTACTCGTTTCCGCACACGTCCGCGCATAAATAAATATATATATATATATATATATATATATATATATATATATATATATATATATTATACGTAAACCTTCTCTATGGTGCATATATATATATATATATATATATGCACCATAGAGAAGGTTTACGTAAACCCGGTTTTACCAGCTGACATATGAACTTCTGGCGCTGCTCGGGGGCCGACCGCTCACGAGAAGGAGAGCAATAGCTGGCTGGAGTAATGAGAATCGCTTGAAAATTTGAGTCGCTTGGTCATCTGTCGGAGTCGTCTTCGTTCGCCAAAAGACGTACTAAATCATACTAGCTAGCTGTGAGTTGCGCGTATGCCTTGAGTTGTTAGGTTATCACCTTTTATAGCATAGCTGTCATTATCCGTTTGTTACTCTGCCTTGAATCTCTTCTCTCTCGTTGCTTAATGTATGCGATCACTCACCACGCGCGCACCTACTACTGCGTGGTAGTACTTGTAATATAATATAAATACGCTTATACAAATATACGCGTATTCGTTTGTCACGCTTGGCCTCACTCCGCTGACCGCCTTGCGTTCTCCACTGTGTCGAAATCGAAAACGAGCCGCAAATGCACACCTTATGTTCACATGTGATGACAACACAAAACACACAAGTGTCAAGATTCATCTAGCCACTACCCACGCCGGGTTTGTCCGTCGCCTACGTCTGAGACGTTGGACCTTGGACCTAGGACCTAGGACAACAGCGATCCACTCTCACAGACCGACACCCGTCCACACGGGCGCACGCACATACTATATTGGCAGAAGATCGGTCATGGTAAGTTAGCTTGTCAATCGCAAAACGATCAAGTCAATGCGTGCCGAGTCGGGGTCGCTGGTGGCAAAGTTCACATGGCCGCCTGCAGCTCTTGCGTTGCTATGGCGTCAAACACTAGTTACTGCTAGCAGGGCGGACCTTCGATAGCATCGAGTTGAGACGGTAACGGCTGGCGGAGGACGGCAGGCGCAGACCAGACGACGAAATAGCGCCTTGACCTCGAATGAATAATTACCTACCTACCTACCTTCTCGACCTTTCTCACATTCCCACTCAAACGTAGATGCACTTGCATTCGATAGTCATTTCGTACTCTTGACCTCGGCGCCGTTGTCTCTCGTGCTTCGTGTTTTTGTTCTGTGCGATGTCTCGGCCGACTTCGCACACGATTCACGTCTCTATACGCAAACGCGGCGGTTTGGCCGCTTTCTTTTACTGCCCGTCATCGCGACCGACTCGGCTTGCTAACCGCATGTTAGACTTTAATAACAACAGCTCACACATAAACACACACACACATATACACAGATTGCCGATTCAACGAGTCAGCGGCAAACGGTTAAACCAAACAGACACAGTACATTTCAGCACGCCCCCGGCGCCCGAACCACAACTACTACGGTGTGTTCGCGCTATCTGTCAATTGATCTTCCTCCGATACGCATTTTTTCTAGATCGTTGGAAAACGGCTAGGTGTGTGCATAGTCTTATATATATATATATATATATATATATATATATATATATATATATATATATATATATATGCTGTTGCGGGTGCACGTATAGTCTAAAGTTCTCTTCCTACCTATCTCTTCCATTCTCTCTGTATGCGTTGGGAAACATTGGAAGCAGTCCGACTGTGATGTGACCACTGTATCCACTGCAACAGAGGAGGCAACATAACACGAAAAAGTACAAGCAAGCCAAGCGAAAAACAAGCAAAAGAAGAAACAGCAAAGCGAAAAGACAAAAAAAAATAGAGACAGATGAACAACAAGAGATTTTCCAAAGGTCTCGGAGGATCGTGGCGGCTGTGTGTACTGGGCACTCCGTTCCTGATTGGCCCGATGGCGGAGGGAGGGGGGGGGGGGGTCGAAGAAGCGGCAGCGACGATGCTGGCAATGCTAGGAGTCGTAGCTGGCTGTCGTTATTATTGTTGTTGTCATCTTTGTCGTAGAGTGTCGTAGGAACAAAATGGTAGGTAACGTTAATAGTAGCAATCGTAGTATACATACCATCATCAGCATCATCATTAGCAGCAGCTGCGCCATCAAAAGCAATCGAAGCACAGCGATCACCCTATGCTGCTACAACGGCGGGACCTCGATAACTCACTTGGCCGCTCGCTGGCTCAGAGTCACTCACTAACTCAGTCGGCGGCCGGTTGTTTGGTATCTTTGAATCGAGCAGATCTGTCCGCTTGGCCGACAAGCCCGGTCTGACCAACCGAAAGACCCTGAGGACGCAAAGGCGCTCGACGTTTATCCATCCCCCAGTGGTCTTTCATTGCCGTCACGCGCCGGTCTCCTCTCCTCCGTCTGGACGGCCGGGAAGTCTGCCCATATATATATATATATATATATATATATATACATACATATACACTAATGGTGGTCATGTTGATCCTGATGAAACTCGTCTTGCTGGTGACGAGGATCCCGATTGCTGCTGTTCAATTGTCGATAGTTTCCTCCGGCTAGCTCTGTTCGTTCGGGTCGTGTCCGGCGTGTGAGGGGGAAGAGGACAAGACAACAATATACGGTCGCGAGCAAAGGGCCTTCCGCTCCTCTCGAACCTTTATCTCGCCCCGACACCCATCAGCGGGGCGAGGCGAGGCGGGAAGCAGCGGGGAACATTGCTGGCGATCAGCGGAACTTCGACGAAATCAGGGGGTCTTGAGCGAACGAGTGGATGACAATAGTACTGAGTGTGGTGGGGCTTCTGATCCGACCTTCCGTTCCGGAGGTCGTTACACGACAATGAGTCAAATAACGTAAATATAGTAGTAGTAGTAGTGTAGTAGCAGTAATAATAATAGAACTATCTTTGTAGTGGCCGTCGTCCTCGCTGTTGTCGTTGCTGCTGCTTCTGTTGATAACGTACTTATCGCGATGTCCTATCGCAATTGCGTTGAAGAAGGCAGATTTGATTCGAGTTTTTGAAAGGACAAATAAAACAGATCTTATATATATATATAGTATATTTTGAATATATAAAAGCTGCCTATATTTTAAACCCGTTCATATACATTTGGAATCACCAGACGCGTTAATACTGCTCTTGAATTAAAAAGGAACAAGATTATATGGAAAGGTCGTTACTCAGCAGGTTTCCCCATCTGAGGTTGCGGGAGGGGTTTAGTCCGTCAAGGCGCTGGTGGTCGTTACAGCCTTGTAGACACCCGACTAGTTGTTTACTGTACGGCTGTGAGCCACCCAGAGAAAAAACCTGAACCGTAAAAAAACGTATTTAGATCATTTTATCCCCTCTCACTGAGTTGTTCTATGTCAACAATTTGTTAACGAACTATCGGCTCAACGACGTTTTACGTTAATAACACATGCGTATGTGTAACGGGAAAAAGTAAACATATGATACTAAAGAAAAAAATGCTATGCGAACAAATACGTTGTGAAGTCCTGAGATTTAGTATGTTTTACACATTCATATACAATACGACTTTTTAGCATCCGCCGTGACCTTTAGTGTATAGCAGTATACAGGCAATTTGTCTTATCAATCACGAGCAAGTTTATTGTGCGGTATCGTACATTTGTCTAGCCGACAATCGGTGCTGGGTAAGTGCCGTATATTGCAACAGATACAGATGAAAGTCTAATGCTCAACAACAACAAGAAAAAAACACTATTTTGACTACAACTAGGAAATAAATGACGTTGTTACGACTTTACGGATGCTCCTCTGATCGGCCAGGTCGCTCTATTCGACAGCCTAGCTGTGAGGGCAATACATGTGTTATTAGGGCATATGATCAGTAGAACTTAAGCAAGAACCTGTCTCGAATGCAGTCAGCCGTTCGCATGAGAAGCCAAGATCGGCCGACGAGGCCCGACAAAAGAATATGGATTTTCTCGGGCGTCTGTAGCTCCGATCATGTGTCAGGTCTTCTAAGCGAGACATTTGCTTAATTAAACCTGTCGTCGAACTAGAAGAGGGCTAGTGAAAAGCTGTCAAGGTGCACATCATACAAGTTTGCGTAGGAACTACTGAGCATGCTGCCTCGTTTTTTTATGCTATGCATATACAGGTTTCTTTCGACTCGACTTTCTCGAAGTATTAGGAACAACACAAATACAGTACTGACCTTCCTAGCGAGCTCTCCTTTGTCCGTATTTATTAAACGCAACGTTACCTTGTGTTGTATAGTTCGGGTACTACCATTTCTAGTAATATATCAATGTACTACGCTCACGGGCCGCTACCATGGTCGTTGAGCCAGCGACAACGATTACGATCATTATGAACGACGTGTGTAATGCTTGATCGCTAACGCAGTACATAGCCACAACGGGGCCGATTGACGGCGGGGCGGGGGTGGTTGGTGGGGGTCGAGGACACGACCGCCTGGGTAGATCATCGGTCACGCCCTTGTCTACGGGCGGCACGAGTTCATGCGACGGCCCATCGTGCACCATAACCGCCATCTCGTGGGGTGCGGGGGGGGGGGGGGGGGGGTTAGGGCACCAACATAGCCAGTGTATGTTGAGCGCAGCCCACTGCCTGCTGGCGTTGCTGGATCGTGACCGAAGGCCAAAGACAAATTGGGCAAGGCAACAACGTAGCAGCGAGAGACGAAGAATGACAGAGAGTTTAAGGTCGAGAGGACAGATTGGTTGGTGATCTGCATGCGGCATCGACAGTTGCGGCGCGCCATGCGTTTCTGCGTAGCACATGCCTGCTTGTTGTCGTGGCTCGGGGAAGGGGCTGTCGGGAGGTGACGGTTGGTGAGATAGTGCCGGCATCAGTATCAGCTTGCAATACTTTGTGTTCGTAGTAGTAGTAGTAGTAGTAGTAGTAGTAATAGTTGCTGTAGTAGCAGTATCCAGCCCCAACAGACAACGCAACCATGGTAGCGGACCATGGTGGTGGGGCTTCATCGTCGCCTGCCATGATAACCAATATCGATTTCCGATATGCCTGTTATGCTTCTATTCTACCTACTACGCGATAGCTACACACGATAGCAACGGACGCGAATGACTTTAGGCATAGAACAAAGACCTACTACACCCTGAGATCCCCGGCGTGGGCCTGATGGGCAGACGGACGACGTATCCAGTCTCCTCCCTGATGCATCGCGGCGTTGTTGCCGCTGTCTTTATGAGGACAAGGGTATGATATAGCGTGCCGGACGGTCTACGATTTGCTCCGGATGACTTTGTCACGTAATACGTTAGCTGTCTCTCTCTCTCTCTCTTTCTCTTATACACACACATCCAGTCTCTCTCTCTCTCCTGCGCTTTCTTTGTCGATCTCTTAATGATATCCGCTATATACCGTTGCTCCTGTATCTTGCATTGCTTCTGCGCATCGCATCGCGTCGATTGACGGGTTACCGTTGCTTCCGACAGAATCTTGGCAGATGCCCCCGCCGCGTTAAGCTTTCGTCAACGTGGAGCACAACAACCTAAGTTGCCGAAACAGCCCGCGTGTTTGTGATAAGATGCAAGCCTCTGCGAGCGGTTATAAACTATTTTTTTTTGTCAGGTTTTCCTCATGAGCCCATGCATTCGTTAGCTTAGCATCTGGGCCAGTCAAAAAGGTATGTCAGTCTCTTAAATCAAATAGCCTAAAGGAGCAACATCCTGACCATAAGATGAGTGTTGGGCGAGAGCCCATTCTGCATCCATGCTCCGGCACAATTCACATATTCACAGCTAGTAGGTGTGAATGAACTCATCTATGCGATACGTTTCCCAAGTATGCGTTTTTATCGACTGTCAATCTAAGCATTACAATGTACAAGATCTATCATATTTACCGTGGGATGCTGATCCATTTGTGGTCGACCTGCCACGTAACAATTCTCAGTGCAAAAGCGATAAAGTTATCTCATTGCATTTGCGTCCACATAATTCTAGGCCAGTAAATTAAGCAAATTTCCGCCGCAGAGGCAGTTGCGTTCTGTACTAGCCGTAGCGAATGACCATATTTTTCTGCGAATTGGCCTTTGTAGCAGTACGTAAATATATGCACTCTACTAAACGTACCGCGAACAAGACCATCTAAAATGTTAATTCGCACATAGCCCCAAATCCTTGAACCATTCTTCATCTTATATATATATATATATATATATATTGACAACAGAATACAGGACGCCTACCACAACGGCGTAAGTTTACATAGTACTAATTAATTTACTCCGACGGTTATAGCATGCGTCATATCCGCTTTTCTATATTCAGATGTTGACGACTAGCATGCCAGCAGAATGGATTACGATCTCAGATTATCATTCAATGCAGATTCGTCGTCGCTAAGTAAAGTTTCCGGGCTGACCCTCAGCCAAGATTTAACGTCCACGGTACTGTTTTTTACATTGCTTCATAGACGGACCCCATAAATACAAATGTGCAACGGTGGGGCTCGAACCCGCGCACCTATATGTCTCCTCCGGTTGCGAGGCGCAGACTTAAGCCACCACGCCACCGGTACCTGTTTCCAACAAATCACTGACTGGCAGGTAACTTGCAGCGCCAGGTAACCCTTCGGAAGCGCTAGTAACGTTCGGAGGTAGCAATTGCGTACGCACGATTTAAAGCAACGAGCGAGAGGTACTCGTGCTGTTCGTGATGCAAAAACGACTGCCAAAACATCTGGCACGACGATGTCGCCCATGGTAACGTTGAAGTCAGCCAGCCAGCAAGTGAATGGGGTGACGGTCAGTACCTACATAAGTTGCTGCACGAGTAACTCGCTGCGCAGCGTTAGAGATAGGCGTAGCGAAGCCGTTGTACAGACGGCCTCCGCGTTCGTTGCGCAGACTCCAGGCGTTGCATAGCCTCTTTTTTTTTTGTGGTTTGTTTGTCTATGCCTCAGTGTTTGTGCTTGAAACCGGCAATTTTCACCGGTCTGCTTTTCCTCCTCGGTGGGGAACGGAGCGCGGATCGCAAACACGCGTGGGGACGCCTTATCAGTCTGAGTGAGTATACGGACGTGCGGCGCTGCCTTCACGCAGGCCGCAGGGCGCATTGGTAGCAGTGGGGAATAACAGCAACGATAAAACAACAACAACAGCAGCAGCAGCAGTAACAATACACAGATGGGACGAGGATCGTAAATTACATTTTACCCACTGGTTAGCACCGGTGCTCTTAACGGTAAGTTAGGCAGGATGCGAGAGATAAAAAGTGTGTGCACATGTTTGAGATGGGCTATGTGGGGGTATATATATATATATATATATATATGTGTGTGTGTGTGTGTGCAAAGAAAGGTCAGAAAGCCAGAGAGAGTTACACAGAGGACGAGAGATAGAGACATAGAGGAAAAACAGAAGGGTGGTCGGCATCCAAAGCCTGCCCACAGTGCGGCCCACAAAGCAATACAAAACTTTTTCCACTTTGATCGCATTTTCTCAATATTTCCACAAGATACAACGGCGCACCTCCAGGGGTAGTGGACGACGCCTCGCACATCAGCACGTCAGCGAGTCAAGAACTGTAGCGCCCCTGCGACTCGGCGTTTCTCCTAGAGAAACGGCGGCGACGGAGGCGGCGAGACATAAGACGGTGGGGCAGAAAGACGGTGTTGTGTCGGGGAGGGAGGGACGGGGCGGCGCGGGGGCAGGGGGTAAAGTTCGGGGGAACGAGTACGGGGGGCTTTGTTGTTCCCCAGCTCCGGCTGCCGCCTCCGCGTCCGCTGCTCTTTGCATCCGAGCGTTTCCGAACATATTATGAACGATGAGCTGGGCAACGACCGCCAACCGCCGGCTGGATCGGTGCAGCTTTCACCATGACTCCTGCTGAAGAGGTCTGCCCATGGTGGCGGCAGAAACGCTGCAAGGCGGTGGCGGCCAAGGCGACGGGCTGTAAGACGCTTCATCATACTCTATGCTCTTGTTCCGCTGCCCTGCTCCTAGCAAGCAAGCAAGCAAGAAAGCGGCAGCAGAAGCAGACAATAAAAAGCGACGAAACTGGACGACGTCGTCGTGGTTCCGTTGCAGCAGCAATGTTGGCACTATTGCAGCACAAGCAGCAATGGCAGGTGCAGCAATAGTGCCAACGCCAGTAGTTCTTCAACCAACGACGGCGAAGGCATCCGTTAAAGGCATCCGCCGCCGCCTCCGCCCGCACACGACGCATGGTCGTTTTTCACGTAACCCCGTCGAAAACCGATGGCGTCCGAGGCGCTCGGCGTGTGGGTTCGTCCGGCGTCCGGTCGCAAACGCAAAAGAGTTCTGAAAGCCGACACGCTTCGCACGGCGGACGCACGATACCTCCCACCTGCTCGTTCGTACGTCGCCGCGCGTCGTTGTCTTCATCCTCCTTTCTTCATCTTCCTTCATTTCTCCTGTCCTGTCCTGTCATACGAACGTACACTTCCGCCATGCTGATGACATATTGATTTCGGACAAGGCATGCCGGTGTTGTGCCAGTCCAACATCGGGCACACAACAACGGGCTATTTATTACTAACTAACGTTTTCAGGCTGACCCTTCAGCCAAGATTTAACGTTCACGGAACAGTTTTTCACATTGCTTCATAGACGGACCCCCATAAACACAAATGGGGCAGCAACGATAGGGCTCGAACCCGCGCACCTATGTGTCTCCTCCGGCTGCGAGTCGCAGACGTAATCCACCACGCCACCGGGCTCGACATTTTGTATTATTATTTATTACTAACTACTACTACTACTACTACTACGAGTACAGGGCAACCATTATTATGCTATTATTGTGATGCTACATTACTGATGCTGCTACTGCTGGCAGCTAGCGCGTCCTCGCTCGAGAAACGCTTTTTATTGCTTTCATCCTGTTAATTCTGTACAGTGAGTATCTTCCGCACTTTGACTTGCCGGCAAAGTGGCGGGAATGCTGCAACAGCATATACATATACATGTGTGTGCGTCGTTATCAACGAAAACTGACTTCATCCTGCCTAGAAGCTACCTCACGCTCGCGCGCTTTCATTTCGCACGCAAACTCACGCACAAACTTTGTGTGTGTGTGTTTGTAATTAAAAAAAAACATTTTTAACAGGAAGTTAGTGGTGTGTGTGTGTGAATGATGCTCGTCCAACAACAAGAGAAGAACGAGCTCCACAACAAGTTAAATGTACGTCTCATGTTTTGCGGGGTTTAGATTACTATACGTACGGGTTAACAACAACGCATCGTGCCGGAACAAACGCCGACTGCGCTACCCGTCGGAGAGCAAGAACCCTACCACACATATAGTATGTACAGACCAATCAAAGCTCAATTTTAATTCAAGAACTGGACGCGTGTTAAAGAACCGTAGCTCACGTCGTATGTCCTCAAATCAGTAGTTTACAAGTGATGCCGACAAGCTATCGACGTCAGCAAGAAGTTTCTCTGCCAAGCGCGAGAAACAGCCGTACGATGCGGATGATGTGAACACTACTATCACTAAAACCTATCAACAAAGTCTGAAGAATAACAGATCGATTAGGGCCGAAAACAAAGGCGCAATTACGCCTGCAATCCTCTCACCTGCCCCGACTGTCGTGTCCCGGAGTGAGTTTTCCTTAAGTATGTATGCCGTTAGGCTCACTGTAGACGCAAGCAGTCCCGCTTGGTCGTGACCGCATCACGGCATTTGGCGAATAGATTTCCGGATTGGTTTTGCGTGTCACTATCCTAGCTATCAATATTCACCGGCGCACCACAGCCAAGGCTCCACGCCAACGACGTTGCGTACTCTCTCACTTCTGCCGACGTACCGCCTGCAAACATCGCATCTTCTGCAGATCCTTATGTCTTGATCAGATCCGTCCGTCTGCTCGACGGCCACGATTAGGTTCACCGCACCACTAACACGAACTCACTAACTCACTGGTCACAGCGGGCAACGTAAGCAATCGGCGTTCGACGACAACAGCAACAACAACAGCAGCAACAAGATCATCGATTCAAGCCGTGCGAGAGTAACCGTTCGCGGGTTACGCAGATGCATGCTCAGGGTCTGGTCGCGTCACATTGAGACGCAGTGATCCTTGCGGGCCGGTCGGCGGCCAGCGGTACGTATGGCACGTAATAATAGCGCCCGCCACCAATGGCAATGATGATTACCACTACGACGGTGACGACGACGACAACTCGTATACTGCTTTAGTACTGTAGCTATTGCTTATTGCTGGCTCCGGCCGGGCGATCTGAGCTTCGAGGCATCAAGCGTATCCGTATTCGCGAGTAGATTCAGTATTGGCATCCCCTCACTCTCGCAGTGTGTTGATGTCTGCTTCGCGCTGGGGTGCCGCCGAATGCCGAACGAGCAGCGAGGGTCCTCTCGCCCGCCGACGCGCGGAGGAGGAGAGGCCGGCGCGCCGGGAGGACAGAACAGGCCGGCCTGCAAGTGGGCTACCTAGCCAGACAGCCAGCCAGCCAGCCAACCAACCACTCCAGCGTGAGGAAGATGGCATTGAGGCTCAACCCATCCAGTGAGTTCGGCTTGGCTCGGTTGAACTGCTTTCCCCTCCTCGCCTCTAGCCGCGTAAGCGCGTAGGGTGGCGGACAGTGATGATCGTGGCCGAGGACGGGCTCTGTTACGATGGAGGTTTGAGACAGCTTGCGAGGGGATGCCGCGGTATGGTGTCCGAAGCAGGCTATAAGACTGCTACGGGGGCAATGATGGTAGCGGTGGTGGTAACCCCCCTCCTCTGGGGGTCGAGAAAGCACGCGCATGCGCAGATCGCCAACGGCAACCTGGGGCGACTCTAAAGAGCAGAGATAAAGGAAAGACTAGGGAAAAGAGAGAAGGAGCGAGAGAAGATAGAACGTATGTGTGTGTGTGAGAGAGATAATGGAAGGTGACTGGAGAAGCAAAGGAGGAAAAGAGAGAACTAAGCTTGAGAGCGTTTGACGGGGCAGACGACCCCAGTGAAGCTCCCACGGCGTCCTGCCCTTTCACCACGGCCTGAAGCGGTCTGTAGGGGCCAACCGCACGCACACAGCCCTACACGCGGGAAGGCAGGCAGGCATACACCTCTATACATACATACCTACATCTAGACATACATCCCCACCCCCCGCGCAAGCATCTCGCAACCATCACAGACATACATTGCTGCAGA
This sequence comes from Dermanyssus gallinae, assembly GCA_003439945.1. NCBI lineage: Eukaryota > Metazoa > Arthropoda > Arachnida > Mesostigmata > Dermanyssidae > Dermanyssus > Dermanyssus gallinae. The sequence continues at coordinate 70,840 of QVRM01000947.1, forward strand.
CGGACGCTATGTGGACGAACGAACGAACGCTTCCTTGTGATTCTTTATGGCGGTAGGCGAGGGCAAGCAAGGACTAGTGGGGAAGAGCTCCAAGGAACGATAACTGGGAAAGAGATGTGCGGTGATGGCAGCAGCACAACACAATAAGGTGCTGGTCCAACACCAAGCCATGGATGGCAACGTGCTCTAAACAAGCTCCGGAGGACACGCCGGAGACCAAACAATGTATCACAGTACGCATATAGGTATAGCAACGTCGACTGCCCGTTGAAAAGTAAACTTGAAGGCTAAACTCGGCAAAGTGTGGGAGAGAGGAAGAGTTTATGCACACTGCTGCCTTGGAACGACCTAGACTAGCTGGTCATTATACGTAAATAAATACCTATGAACATCTGAACGAGAAGAAGGTGTAATGATAATTAAGTGGTTGTCTTGCACGTACCAGATAGCCACCCCGTGGCGCGTCGCTTGCCAATTATTTACTCGATGCAATTCAAGCAAGCATTGCGAGACATTCAAACGCTTGAGCGGTCGTTCACATAGCGCACAGCATAAACGCACGAACCACTGGCAGCCATACAGATAAAGGGAGAAATCCGTTGTTGGCTTCAAATCTGTAAGCCGTAGCTGCCTGGTGGCAGGTTTGCCGTCAGACTGACCGGACTAGTGGGCCAGTCGGCCGGGAGGAGCTCGGGGGAAGATGAACGAAACCCCCGCCCCCCCCAGCGGACTGGGGTTTGGGGCAGCGCGGACGAGCAGCCAGCAGCAGAAGTGTTTTGTCTGACGTTAGGAAGAAGACCGCCGACGATGTTGGGCGAATGAAGCATCGCGGTGGCGGCGAGGGAGGGCACGTGACTTCAAATTAGATACCGCGGCAAACGAAAGTCGTCGGGAAGAGCGGCGGTGGCGGCTGCGGGATGGCAACGAAGCCGAAGCTCCAGGCTTCGAGACGATGGCTACCGTCCCGTCATCATCTTAGGCCCGCGCTAAACCTACCATCAGTGAAGCCGTCGTCGTCGTCGTCGTCGTTATCATCAGAATCACTATCATCATCACCATCGTCGTCACCTCCATCACCACCACCCCCACCATCGTTACCATCATCACGAGCTGAAGCCCCATCTGCCTGCGATGATAGCGGTCATCGTCACCAATGGTTGAAGTCTGCCGCTGCTGCTGCTGCTTCTGCTACCGTCTCTAGCGGCGCCACAGCCACCGCTTTCGCTGCCGAGGCACGATAAATGAATCCTTCCTCAGTTCTCGGCCGGTGTCATCGGTTATCGGCGCTCGGCGTCCGAGAGAAACCAGCCCCTAGGCTGGCTTCTCTCTAACCAGCTCATTCAGAGCTGCACCCATCTGCGGAAAACGCTGCGACTGCTGACAATGATCGTGACCGACAGTCGATTAATGCTGCCCGTCTTCTGGAAAAATTATCGCGAGGTTGAAAAGCAGTGCCCCGTGGGTGGTTGTCTTGTTCGTGTGACGTTCGTCGAATTCGCAAAGACGAGCAGCTTGGCCACTGGCCAACAACGTCTCGACTAACCTAACATATTATAGACACCGTTTAATTGCGCTGTATACATATTTTGTTATATGAATGCTCTTTGCTCTCGATGCAATTCAGTTGAGGCAACAATTTGGCATTTTGATGGATCGTACATTAGAATAAGGCATATGACATGGAATATAGCACTGAGCAGCATCGTATTACAATAGTATCAATTTACAAAGGCCATCCTGTTGACTTGTAGGGAAGCGCTACCGAGACCTAGAAACCTAGTTAAACTACAAACGCGCATGTAACTACAAGGAGACGATGACAATATGCTGTTGGTAAACATCGTTTGTGCCTCACCGAGCAGCGCGCGCTCACTCTTAGAATTTGCAGGGTATGGCGAATTGTTTCAACGGTAAGGGTTGTTGTTTTGGCTAGAATGATACTAAAACTTCAATAACAATGATACTAAAACTTCAAGAAACATCTAGGGAAATCTGATTACAGATGTCTCGATGTGGCATTGTAGGGCCTACATGAACCTGAATAAGACAGGCTACAGGCACTTCCAGGAGTATACACGGCAACCTCCTATTGGTTGTTCTGTGTGACACCGACAGGAACGATGACGTCTGAGGACAATCAGGCCAATTTCCGAGCTAGACAAAATTAAATAAGTAACTAATTTACTACGCAGCTGCCAGACACATCGGCGGTCTTTGCACTTTTTCGCCCGTTAGGACGGTCGCTGAAGTGTTCAAATTGTATATATTGAATTAGAATTAAAAACATTTTAGGGAGGCTGTTTCCAATTCTTAATTCAGATTCAGATTATCCTCCGTCTCCTACGGGCCTGGCACTTAACCTGAGGTATATCTTCAATGCACCGAGGGCCGGACATGATATCTATCTCACTGAGGGCCGGACTATCATCTATTTTCAATGAGCATCGCTCAAATAAAATGCGATCAACAACAGGGATCAAACCGGCGACACCCCGGTAGATGACAAATCATGACTATCGCACTAGTCCCCTAGACCACGCCGCCACTGTGTATAATAAACTGTATTTGTAATTATGTACCATCTTGAAATGCAATGTTAATAAAGAATATGAAATAAGTAACTAATTCTAAAGACAACACTGAGTTCCTTAGACACAAGGTAGCGATTCGTCTAACAGCAAAAACTAATCTATATACAATTTGTCGCTATTTTTAAGTTGTAGATTTTTACATAGTTGATACACATGCCTGCTTGCTGACAGCAAAGAAAACACGATTCTTGGTGGCATAATTTAATTGAAGGTACCGCAAAGTAAACTCACAGTGCACGCAGTTCTGCAATAGCTTGTTTCTGTTTTTATCTCTACATTGTGCAATTACCGTACAATCTGTGAGATTGCTTCATAATCAGGGCTTGCCCATGCGTCAGGTAAGTCAACGGAGCACACGGTGAACTTTGACAAACTTTTTCTAGATTTGCTTGTATGTATATAATTAACAAGCTAGTGACAAATACATAAAACCAGCGAGCTCGGTAGCATTATATTGTCAAATCGAAACGAAGAGTTCGATGGTTTGAGGATTTTAATTAATGCTAGTGATAAGAACGTTCCTTCAATGAACGCAGTGCTTATACTTACTACTTTGTCCACACTGTACAGTTTATAGAGGAATAAGTAAGTTTCATGTTATAATATAATAAGCTATATATAAGGCCAGTAAACGGCATCTTGTTTGTCCCTGTGCGGTCGCCCAACTGTCAGTAATACCCAGCATACTTACCGAGCAAGATGGCTTAGTGGCAAAAGACTTTGCCTTGCATTCAGGAGGCCTGGGTTCAAGACCCAGATTGGCCACTCCTAAATTGGTTTTCATGGTTCCCAATTTAGACAAGGTGAATGCCGGAGTGGACTAAAAATCGACCATGATTGGGAAAAAAACGGGAAGCACAGATGTCTCAATAAAAATAGATGGTGCGTTACCATCCAACTGCCATTTACCAAAAAATGAAGAGAGCCAAAATAAGCCTTACGTTGTTTGCAGAGCTTTAGCTCTAGTTGCTTTCTAGTCAGATTATAGCAGCGAATTCAACCCTGGGACCTAAACGGCATCTTCTAGTGATCTAGTAGACATGGACAACATTAGACCGCAGTATATAGATGGACTCCACCAGACTCCATTGAGAAATTGCGGAAAACATTCGACCAGCCATCGGCCCCGTCGTCGTCAAAACACACATAAATATGTGTGTCCACATTTAATGCCCCCATTCTTCAAATGCCGGACGCGTGCAATTCAGGCCCACAGTGGGTCTTGCCATTTATGCCGAATACTGGCATACGGCCAAGACAAAGGACATCGGCCAGACATCGTCAGCAGGGCATCGTACACATTGACATATTCACACTCAGCAGCACAGTTCTCTTTGCTAGAGCGCGCACGGGCGCGCGCTACGGGTATTGGATAATAACGTCAGCCTCATTCATTTAGTTAAAATTTTCATCAAGTCCTGAACGGGGAGGGGGGGAGGGGGTGCAGGCGAGCGGGTGGGCGGACGAAACGGAAGAACGAGGACGACGACGACGAACAATGACAGGCTTAGCAATATCGCGCTGCGGTGAGGGAAGGAGAAGAAGCGGCGGCGGCGGCTGAGGCGGCGGCGAGGGGAGCGGTCGGTGAGCTCCCCTGGAGACCGAACGGGGTTCTATGAAAACATTTGCGTCAAGGTAGGTGGATGGCTTTGTCCGTCCCCCCGGCCGTGCGCCCCTTCCCGTCTATCTCTTTTCTTGCCCGCTTTTGCTAATGAAATCCATCCACCGGCGGCTTCGGAACAGACGAGCAGGCTCCTCGACTGCGTCGTCGCTGTCGCTTCGGCTGCTGTTCGTCGTGTGCTCAAATGTGTGCCACCGATGCCTTGCCTGTATGTATGTATGTATGTATGTACGTATGTATGACTCACTGGTGCGGCGGCCTGCGGCCTGATCCAGCGCTCAACAAGTGAACGAGCGAAGGCGGCAGAAAGCAGGGAAAAAAAAGCACACCGCTGAAGGTGCATGACCCACCAACTGACACGCAGGCATTGCTGGCTGACTGGCTAGCCGGCGTCGTTCGGCCTTTAGCTGCTGCTGTTGCTGCCTCTAATGCTGCTGCTGCTGCTTCCGATACATTTCCCCTGTGATCCCTTCAACTTCTTCTATCCCATGCCAGCTCACTGTGCTAGCACACACACACACTGCAGACTCAAGACCGCGCAGCGCAGAAGCCGACGAGTCAGGCCGACGACAACGATAGGCTCAATGCCACCTCGATTCAGGGTCGCCAGCCACTGCCGAGCGGGAATGCCAGCTAAGAGGGAAACGCCGAAACCGACGACGACGACGACGATGGAATGGTATCTGAGACGACGGGGGAGGTGGGCGGGGTGGGGGTTGGGGTGCTAAAGCCCTGCCACCATGTCGGCGCAGGCACAAAGGACGTGCTCCAACATTTATTCTCCGGTCCCCTTCCCTCTTGCTGCGACCCGTCCCCCTTGTATTGCAGTGGCTTCTTCCACCTGGCGGTGCGCCTGGCCTGCCATAGTGGCCAACCACCAGCGTCCTATGAGCGTCCTATATGTATTAGACTTACTGGTGGCTGGTCGTCGAAGTTGGATTTGTTTCGGGGGGTGTTGTTGTCCTACCGCTGTGCTGTGTCTGCTGTTACCCCGCCTTCGTAAACCATGACCGTGGTGCAGAGCTATCGGCCGAGTTTACACAGTTGAAGATATATTCGCTTTCATTGCTGTTCGGCGTTCTTTAGTGCTGGTCAGGCTAACACTTAAACACTATATATATATATATATATATATATATATATATATATATATATATATATATATATATATATATATATATATATAATATATATATATATATATATATATATATATATATATATATATATATATAATATATATATATATATATATATATATATATTTGCGTTGTGCCTGCATCCTCCGGCAGTTACAAAGTGGTAGGTTGCTAACAGGTTGCCTATCGCTCTGCCCTTATATACACCACTATACCATCAGTAAATCTACGGCTTGTGATTGTCAGGTAGACGTTACGCCAACACAAACTTACATATATGCAGTTGGAGAGGTGGGTGAGGGGCAAACATTTTATAGGTGCGATGACAGACTACATTATCCGATGCCTCCGAGCAACTGAAGCTAGATCATCAAGTACTTTACATTTCGTCTGCAGGCGGAGCGGGGGAAGACCTACGAGCCCACGTCGACCCTAGTCTGGCAAAAACCCTAGTTGTGCAGCCTACTCGTGCAGACTACGCGTGGACTATCAACATACGAGATGACTTCGGAGAGAAGCTTCTTCTTTTTTGCATGGTCGCGCGCCCCGCAAGTTGGCAGCAAGCAGCCTCGTTGACTCCGTCGTCTGGAATAATGTATGTATTTCGGGCGACTCTCAATCAACTCTCACCTAACGAGCGAGCGTAGACTGCGTCCGTTCCTGCTGCAGTCCTTACGTCCTCTGTTGCTTTGTCCAAACTCTTTCTTGAATAGTAGTGGCTGTAGTTGTACTAGTAACGCTGGTCATGACGGTGACGATGGTCGTCGTGGTGGTGGTGGTGGTGGACAGACCGTTCAACTTGGTATGTCCCTCGTCCGCGCCTGTCTACAGGCGGTCAAAGGGAAAGAGGTTCTCTCTCGACTTCAATCAAAGAGACCCGCCCGGGAGGGTCCCGACTCCCCCGGTCCCCGGAGTCACTCGAGGGCGTACTTTAGTCATGGAAAGAAGTTTCATTAGCGCAGTTGTCGGTCCCCTGCTGTCTCCTCTCGTTCGCCCGCTCGCTTCCATTTGACAAGGGACGGCCGCGGTAGCTAACGCTGACAATGCCTGTCATTAAGCTTGGGGGAACCTGGGGGTATCTGAGTGGGTATTTTTCGTGTTCCAATGATCCCCTCGGTCAACCCACTATACCCTCCACAGTTCGGGACCGCCGATACGACAACACATTGTTGGTGATTTGATACGGACATTTGGTAATTTGATTTTGACCTCGGGGTTTTGCGTCAGCGCCTGTTTGTGCCTTTGTCTCAAGGAAAAAAGAAAATTGTGGGTTTACTTATTTTGGTGTTGTTGATCTTATTATAGCGAATAGTTGGGCAACACTGAAAGCCAGTGCTCGGCATCTGCCCACGTTGTGTCCATGTCACAATTGAGCAGCAACGCAGATACTAACGTCGAGTACCGTATCCATTGCGCCGACTAGCCGAGGTGCAGCAGCTGTTTAAAGCTCAACACCTGTGGCAAATCGAGACTTACACCCACTCGCGAATACAAATCTGCGCAATTTGCGTTTTAGTCAGGTGTCTGGTTAGACCACACATGCGAGGGAGCCCCTTACTTCTACCTATCACGAACCTATCACGAAATGCTGGCATAAACCTTTAGCAAAAGTCAAAATATTAGCGGTTGATTATTTACTCATAAGACAACAAAAATTCAGTTAGATTGTATAACACGAGTGTATATATATATATATATATAGTTTAAAAAACTCTTTCATTGTTGAAACATTTGCTTAATTTGTTATTATTAATCACAACAATTGGAATATACAATAGTCATTGTACGCTTTAACGGTTCCGTATTGCACAACTTGAAAGTACAAATTATATATTAATTTCTAAATCTCGTTTCTTCGAATAATTGCATACGTAAAACCGATTGCTTTTACCTTTCATGCGTAGTCGGCCCAGCTCGTCTATCAAAGCCTACAGCCGTCTGCAGGCATTGACAAATAGGGCGAGGTCTGCCGGTCGCGCGTTTCTCGCAAGTTGTTTTGTCTAAGGTGCGGTTGTCAATGGCTTAAGAAGGTTTTAAAAGAGATTGTATAATGCCTGTGGTTTGGCATACATACTGCAGTTAAACAAGATGTGACACGTAAAAATCAGTGACGCCCTGTTATATAACTTGGCTTGCAATAAGTCCGTGTATTAAAAACTTAAGCTTACTGCAAGAATAGATGTAATGCCGCAATTTCGTTCATCCAAATCTCTTCTAAATTGATTTGCATTGTCCCGCTTGCGCTACAGCGTTGCAGCACACCCATCCCGTGCAACGTTTATCGTCAAGCATTTTATTCAGCACGAGTCTGCTGGTGGCCCGAGACTAAACTATCCGATTCTTCGAAGCATTTCTAATTTCTCTGTGTATGTTTCTCCGCAACTGTTGCAATTTCTTCGAATTTACTAACATCAAACTAGATATGGCAATGGTGGAAACCTCAATACTTTTTAACGCGCTCGAATAAACGTCGTGTATGAGTACCTGGCTAAAAACTATGTGATACTTGAATGCTACGCTACCGATCATCATTACTTCTATTGTTCTATTAATGAAGTAACGGTCACGATCTTCTTGTTGGGCTCAAGCGCTACACACAGTCTGTCTTCCATCCCCGTCAGTAATTAAGTGTTAAACTACTGGCTCAACGTGTTTTTTTTCAAATTATGCACTGCGCAAGTAGCCTAGGCGATGTAGGACATTGGCGTCAAAATATATTATAGCCTCTATGTTTGTTTAGATTCAACAAGCAAGCACCTATCCCATTAAAGCCAGTCATTATTATTATTATTATTATTATTATTAACCACCGTATCATTAGGTTACTATTGCTGAATGTAACTTGAGTACTCCAGCAAAGTCATGCTTCCTGTGTTCGATCTCTGCTAATACTTTGGACGCAGAAACCACACTGAAGATGTTTGGCAACACTAATTTGGTATACTGCTTTTAGTGAAGTAGACGTCGATATTATACGCAGGTCTAAATTGTACCTCTTAAATGTAACCTGGGTATCGAAGCTTTGCTCCGTGCCCGGGTGAATACTAGTTTCAGTCGGGCAAGCTCTTTAACTTTGCAAAAACGGCTTTCCTTCTTGACGCGAGCCACTTAGTCGCTAGCCGAAATATGTTTCCACTTAAATCTACCTTAATTATATCTGTACGGACTGTTGCAAGCAGACAAGTTGTGCACCATTTGACATAGCTGCTTCTTATTATTCAGGTCTTTAGCGGACGAAATATCGGCATCCGTCTTTCCTTAATTTATCAAATATGTCTTTGTTAGTGGCGGCGTGTTCTAGGTAGCAGGTGTGCAATACCTCGATACCTTCTGGTGGCTCGATTGCAGGTTCGATCTCGGATGTGAGGATCTATTTTTTGTGTTCGAGCATGTCAGGAGCGTATATGTAAAGGATTAGAAAGAGATAACATTTGGTGGCGCAGTTGGGTTCTCTGCCAGATTTCCACGCGGCCAAAATAATTTGTTATTAAAAAGACCACACAAAAATGCAATATTTTCGAACAAAACCGGATAAATTCCACAAAACGGCCAACAAGCGAGTTGAATGCCTTAGACCCTAGAACAAATCGCTTACGAAAGTCCTGCAAAGGCAAAATAAGAAAAAAATATCCGCTCTGGCCCTCTGAAGTACTTGCCTAGAATGCAGTTCAGGCGGGGGGGGGGGGGGTTACCAGGGAGATTCCAAGCGTTGTTGGTTGAGAAAGTAACTTGATTTATGTCATTATTGTAACTAAATTTGACGAACGAATTCACGTGTCTTTGGGAGCACATTCACTCGCTTTCGACCCGAAATGATCACCTACTTCTTGGTCCGTGGTGAAGCCGGGCCTAATCCAAGGCAGTGCGTCTCTAAGCTGGACGACCTGCATATTCCATGCTCGACCATGTCTGGCCTCGTCACGTGGCTTGTGAAGCAACGAGGGACAGGGAGAGACCGAAGTACTTCCCCCGAACTACAACGAGTGGATAAGCGTCGTGGTCGAGGTCCAGGTGCAAGGCCAGGCTCGTTGGAGTGTAGATGCAAGATCCATAGTCATGAGTCGTACGGTGTCGTCGGTGCTAAAGAACGTCCACCAGGTTACTAGCCAGAGCACGACTCTTCTAGCAGCCACGGTGGTGGTGGTGCGCCAAACCCAGTGGCCAACTTGTCGCACAAGTCACAGCATTCTATCGTCGTCTCTCGCAGCGATTGCATGCGGCGCCATCGTCGAGTGGGTGCCTGCCGGCCAATACCCCCGGCGCATCTGATTATGCGTGTGCATTTCTGTTCTTCAAATTTACACGCGCGCACTTCACCCGCCGCCCATCGTTTATCGCGGCGGGGTCCTCCCCTTATTCCTCGTCCTTCCCTCCATCTCCATCGCTCATCGGATGCAGATGCAGGTACTTTACAATTTTCGATTTTCGTCTTCCCGTCTGTTGTCGTGCGTTTGGCGTTTACTGGCTGGCTAGGCGAACTGGAGTCGGCCCAATACGCCATGCCGAAGCACCGACCGGTGATGTCAGCTGTCGTAGATCGTTTCTCAATACAACGACGGCAAGCGTCGACCGCTTTCGTGAGGCTCTTGTTGAAACAGCTTCAAACAGCCGCTCACCGCCTGTGGCGGCCCGTTACTTTATCCCATTTGCTTGCAGCCAACTGTTGCAGCTCGCACCGCAGCTCGTTCGCCATTTTGTTGCGGGTTTGATGTCTTTATCGGTGTCTTTATCATCACTATCATCGACGACGACCACGACCCCAAAACCACAACAGCTTTTCTAAAATCGAATCGTCCAACTGCCATCTTGGATCGTAGACTAACCGCCTTATGTTGAAAAATCAGTTACTTTAGTCTATCTAAGAGATCTAAGTTCTGTTTCGATAACCTACGTCCGACGCTCCTGGACGACCTCTCCTTATTGAAACCTCCTTCTTAGAAAATGCTTTACAGAATGTCTTGCTTTTAGACGCAAGCAAGTGATCAAAATGGTTCTTGATTCCTCAAAATTGTCGGACCGTTTCTCTTAGAGGACTCTGAAGTGACCGGAACATATGTCAAGCTCGAGAACAAGGTCAAGACTATAAGGTGGATGGAATAAAACATCTCACGCACAATAGAGCATCCATTATCGATGTATACGCGGGCAAGCACTGTCATGGAGGAATACGACTCCTCTGCGATTGCACAGTTCGGGATGCTCTTCGAGGACCGCGTGCTTCACACTGTCAATCACCTAGCAGAACTATTTATTGTTAATAGTTTCGTGTTTCCTGCAGAAGCGCGTAGTACTCTACGACGTTCCAGTCTCACACGACATACAGCATTGTCTTCTTACGTCGAGAGCCCGCTGTTGTCGGGCCTAGTGCGTTGCTTTGACCAGAACTTTTTCACTTCTCACCGACGGTAATAAACAAAAACGATGCCTCTTGCCTGTTTCAAGAAGGAGATCGCATTTTTATAGAGATGATGAGGTAAGATGCGTTAAGTGCACCGGGCGCCGTTGCTAAAGCCACGAGAATACGGGGTTCATAAACCTTAAAATCCAGACGTCCCCTTTGCCCCTTGTCGGGGGTGGCCACGGTGCTGTCTTTGTGAGATTACCTCACCTAATCGCACACAGTTTAAGACTCCTAGATAGCCGCCAAGTCGAGCCCGGTGGCGTGGTGCATTCGCCTGCGCCTCGCGACCGGAGGAAACACATAGGCTTTTGCAGGTTATATTGTGATTTCGCTCACGAAATAGTAGAGCGTTGTCGCATTGAGAAATGTTCTTCAGAAACTAGTTTGCCGTGTTTAAGATCATAATAGCAAATTATCCTTGTTCAGAACACGCCTCCGTCAGGGCCCGCTGAACACAGTACAACTCACTAGCAAAAATTCAGGAATTTCTGAATGACTATATATGTATATATATATACATTGGCGGCTAAATTGCGATAAACTTTCGCGACCTGTCTGAACATGCATCCGGTATGCTTTCGTGTATGATACCTAGTATTCAATGGAAGCCACATGTTCAGATAGAACGTAAATAACTATTGATCACGCTCTCCATGCTGAACGGATTTTTAGTAAGATTTTAATAGAAGATTCCTGCGAACTGGCAGTGTCACTCCAGGTGTGTTAACCTTGTGGCTGAGAAGCAAAATTATTTCGCATGTCGAACGCAATATGTAGTGAGAATGTGCATTTTGGACGATTCGTGTACTTTGTTGCGCGCTTTAAGCTGTAACTCGGTGTGCCATTGTAGTCCCGGTCGAATTGTTCATGAGAATATCGGCTATTATTCTTATACTATCGAAGTCAGACAGTGTCTCTCTAAGCCCGATAAAGATCGACGTCGGGTTCCTGGCATCTGGGTTACCTCGAGCGCAAATAAAAAGGCCGTTCTTCTTTTGTTCGATTCTGACGAGAAAATATTCACCGCAGACGCAGAAAAAGCTGCGAAATTACCGGTATGCTGTCCACATGGCAGAAGACGATCATAGTTTGTGGCAAAGTGAATTTCCAGCTTCTGTGCGCGTCTTGAGTGCGGTGTCTGGTGAAAGTGGCGTGACCGCACTATGTATACTTTTTCAAAAAGTGCCGGCGAAGGTTTAAGATGCGCGTCTGTATTAGAGCTTAGAAAGGTCACATTTGAATGTCAACGTCAATAACATGCACTTAAGAAACGGGCAATTATGAATACACATTTTCTCACGTTAAGACAGGTCGTTACGTTTAGTTGGAATTAGCCACTAGCGAGGACGTCCTAGGCGTCACTAGAGAGAGGCGTCCCAAGTTCATCGTAAGCAGGCAAAGTCTGCGCTTTTTGCCCTGAAGAAAATAGGCAAATGTGAGTAGCGGGGTGGCTGAAAAAATAAAATGTGCGCACCGCGCATTATGAGAAGTTTGAAGCAAATTCATAGACTTGATTGATCAGGTCGTTTCGAACCTGATGAGAAGAGCACGAGGGAGCGACACTTCCCTCTGGATAAGTTAGAAGCTCTAAGATGTCTCTCTAGGGAAACGAGCTGTAGCGTTGCGCGACTCAGTTGACAAAGTATAGTCATTTGTTTAGAATAGCCACCTAGCACCTCGTAGTAACTCACGCTGCTCTACCTATTAATAAGATCCTGGAATATGAACAAAAATGCCGCAAAGCAGACACACACTGCGACTCCTCCCTCAAGGCAACTGGGCGAGACAGCGTCGAGGTCTTAGTGCACATATTATGTCCAAAAAAGCAGACGTCACCCTAGACGGTTAGAACTTGTCACGAAGCACCAGGAAACTCGCCAGACATGTTGAGACAATTTATTATTCAGATATATACATGTACGTTCATATACTTGTGTCCATACGTGTGCATGCTATACTCGCTTGTCAGTATGAGTTAAACTGCAGCATCATTGGGCAATATATAGTTAAAACTACATTGCTTTTATACGCAAAGTAGACTTTTTGGCCACAAGTCTCTTTCTAGATACTGGCTTTGCTAGAATACTAGCTGATATCCCGTAATCGATTTTATACGCAAGACTCTTAGTTGTTCTCTTATCACAGCACACTTTCGTAAAAGGTTTTCATTCTTTCCTCGCGCAACTTCATAACATGTATTATTACGCTTTACCGTGATGATACATATTATGATAATGAGCGGAACATTGCAGCGTTGCACCGACTCGCTCAGCGAAACTTCTATACATATTTAAAATGAGGTCTATACTTTTGCGAACATCTATGTGACACACAAGGGATGGAAACCACCGCACTTTCAGGCGTGCAGGTTGTGTTTGAGCGTGGTACTTGCCAATTTCACTAAGCCTCCAACAGGCGTATTAACGTTTCCTGACGGAGTCCAATTGACGGAGATACTAAGGCGTTTTGGAACATGCCAAACATCACTTTGGCCTAACCTCACTGTAATATTAGCAATACGCCGCAATTCAGGAGCTTTGTAGCGAATTGAGATAATTTGGCACAACTAAAAGCGATTTGGCACAATTAAAAGCTCTTTTTGTTGTGCCAAATAGCTTTATAGCAGATGAAATGTTGGTAGCAGAAGTCATAAATACGCAGTTATTTGAAAATGTCCACATTACATAAAACACTATTTTTGGGTGAATGAGAAAAATACTTTTACGCACACCCTAAACCTGTAGTGTGGTATTTGATGCCGATGTTGTTGGCACACGCTAAAAAAACCTCACACCTGAAGGCTTCAGGACAAGGCGAGGAGCAGGAATCGTTATTTAGTTATATTCTAACCTTCACTATTCCTTGAGGGTTGCGTGGGCAGAGCGCACATCGTGGTTCGTACCAGATTCTTCATGATGTTCCAGTTTTGGGTGTCGTATAAAAGTGTCTACGCCGTTTGCTTACAGGGAATTTCCATTTAAAGAGCTATGCCAGCTGCGTCCCATTTGCTGCGTTCTAAATGCCGTGCATATTTCGAACGGGCGTTTGGCGTCGTTTTCTTCTCCTGGGTCACAGAGAATGCATACAGGCGGCGAAGGCCGTCGGATGCGATGCAGGTATTTTCCGAAAGTGCCGTGGCCCGTAAGGACTTGGGTCAGCGGTCTCCTCCAATATTTCGTTCGTAGCGTCTGTACTCTGACGATGGGCTTCTCCCAGGATAATGTCGGCGTGATCTAGGGTCTAGTACGCTAGTCATGTCTACAGGGGTGTTGTCAATTCCATTCCTGTTGTTGATCGAGCGCTTCGCTAAGCGAGAAGCTTTCTTTGAGCGCTGCTTATTAAAAATAGATGTGATACCATACCGTTGAGATTCTGCGACCGTGCTGCCATAAGGGCCAGTTGGGGAAACCCTAGATGTTTGCCTGCTTATGATGCTGCTATGAAGCGCTTCTGATACAAAAGGATGACATGTGTATTTAGGTATACATGTCACCTAATGAACAAAAATAAATCCGTTCACCCATTACTTGAACTGCAGCGGTAACGTAGTTTAAAGACTGAGTCTTGTAACCTTAGGGCCCACGATCTGTGCTTCTTACCCAGGATCCGCCGGCACATAATTCGGGTGACCGTACGCTGCCACAGCGGGGCTGTGTATAGAACAATGCTACATACTAGTTGCTATCTACTATTATTTGCATTGTTTGAGAAAGCGGGCTTCCTTGCTTACGTAAGACTGTATTTATAGCAAACTATAATAAAATAAAATTATTGTTGATCGAATATATTTAACATTATTATCGGGTATTCGACATACATATATGCGCGGCAAGGCTAGCGTAGTATGCCCATACGTAAAGCGACTAGATACACTCCTTGAGTGTTGTTAGATTTTTGCCATTGAATGAGTGAGCGAATCGGATGAAATAGTTCTTCTGCGGATAGGACCCCATAATCTTATTTTTATTTGTAAAACATATATTTAATCATGTACATTTAATTACAATTATTATGTGAAAATGGAAATAAGCTAATCATATGCATTGCCCACTTGTTTTTCTTTTTAAAATATTATAATTTAGTTTAACAGTTAAACAAAACCTTTTTTTGACAATTATACATATCTATTGTATGCACATAGCACTGTATTTTTAAGGTAATAATTGTGATTAAAAATTAATAATTGAGTAGCAACGTATTGACTACATGACATACATGCAAATATGCTAAATGTATATTTCTTCACTACCTTGAATAAAGCGTTTCAGTCATATAGCTAAAGCAAACAATAAGAGAAAAGAGGCACAGTTATGAGACAGGGCGTAAATTTACTAATGTCGTCGAATCGAAGGCACAGACAGCCAAGCCCTCTAGGAAACGGTGAGGAGTGGATCATGGATATCGCTACTCGCATCGCTAGGTGGCTTTGCCAGACGCCGAAAAAGACTGTAGGACGGAAGAGGCAAAGCTCTTCGCAGTGCAAAATTTACATGCAGCCGTGCAGAAGAAAAGAAATAACAAATTCCCAGAAAGCGATGCAATTGTCGACAAACATCTCAAATGTGAAAATACACTTGTAGGGATTTGTAGTGAACACGAAGCACCTGTCTAGACAGAGAGGAGAGAGAAATGCTTAAAAGCTGACACAAACAAATTATACAAACCATTTAGGGGCAAATCTGACGCGACCAATCCACAAAGCGAATATTAGGTAGCATTAAAGCCGTCCGCTGGTTCTATGCAGATAAGCTTGTAATTATCACCAGGTCAGGATCGCATCTGAAATGTTATCTAACGGAAGTGAACAGCTTGATGCAAGGAATACAAACTCATCGTTATTTTTATACGCCGACACATCTGTGCGAGGAAGAAAACATAAGACCGGGCGGTATGACCCTTACCCCATGGGCCATGGAAAAATTGTCGATTTAGGACGTCTCGATTTGGAACACTTATGCGGCGAGCTATACGGCAGTATCCCGCACAGTACAGCGGCGTTATACTCAAAGCGGAGAGGGACAAGACTCGTCTTCACTACGAAGTCTTGCGGAGCGAGCACACCATCTGCCCGTTCATCATTGATAAATCAGACATATGGGGACAGGAGGCTATGGCCATAGCGCGGACAATCGGCCAGACCATCAAGAAGTCGAACGGGGACAGACAATCCAAAACATTCCTATAGCATCGCCTAAGAAGTTCATCGCGGCAACGCGAGAATGATTCTTGACACGCTCTCGAAAGGAAGAACCCCTGGAGGAACTGATGCACTTATAGAAAGTTCAATCTGTACGTTTATCGGCTGGTTTTGATAACAAAATAAATAACTATCAAGATTTAAAATGATTATTATTATTATTATTATTTCACGAAAAATGTTCCTCTTAGCCATGGGGCGATACGCGATCGACAAAACCGCGCTCAAATAAATGGTGAAAATTCGCGCTAACCCTCGGCTATTATTTATCGGGCACCTAGAGGAGCTGCGAGAAAAGGACGCAGCAGCGACGATGCTCCTGGGCAACTTGCAGAAAGTGGACGTGAAAACCGCTATGAGCCTTTTTTGGATCGAAGCGGCCTTAATCGTGACATATTGCCTCCAGACATTTGCACCCCATTTGATATACGCTTCAGGATCTAGTATGTAGGAATCGATAAAGTCCAAGGCACATACATCAAGCGGACGTCCTTGGGCTACCAGGAAACGCTTTAGTAACGTAAGCACTCTATACATGTGAGGAAAACAATTTGTCGAAGATTCGGTGACAAAATGAACAGACAGACGTTCAAACAGTTTGAAATAAATGTTCAACGTTCAAACGGTTTGAAATAAATGCCAGAATCACCGAGAGGAGCGCAACGTGAACTTTGCTTTTGCTAGTAATTTTAAGGTTGGACTTGCACACCTATAAAACTAGGCGATGAAAGGCTGCCGTACAGAGAAACCGGGCCTTACGATGCAGGTAGTTACACTGACTGTCCATAAAAAAAGCTATTGTTTTGATATCGATGACTGTGACTATGGTTATAAAATAATCATTAATATAGTAAGCATTGCGGACGAGCAAACGCAGGCAGGTCTTATGCATTGGATTGCAGGCAATGTGACACCGACAGTGAAGCGAGAGTGACAGCTAGTGACGCAAGAACGAAGAAGATACCTGCGGTGAGGGGCTACGCTATCCTAGCTATTGGTTAAACTACTATATCTGCAAATGTAATCTGCAGCATCGTAGTCATGTTGGTCGTAGCAACGACGGCGTATCGAAAGTGCACCACACTGCAAATGTAGTACGGCAGTCTATGAATATGAACATGAGCGTTAGCGTTTCCTTTTCGGCCGCCGCTTTCGTTAGCTTGGTAATAATGGCTGTCCATGTATGCATTCCACCGTATAGTTTGTTGGACAGTTAGTTGAGTTGGGGAATGTTCATGTGTATGCAGAAGCTTGCCCAACTTGTCGAGCGTCGAGCAAGAGTAGCTAAAAGACGTCTCATCGGACGTCGAGAGAATGCAGGAGAACAAGGAGAACGAAAAAGTGGAAGGGGAAAAGGAAGAGGAAGAGGTGGTCTAGCATTTCGTTCTCTCGAAGCCCGAACCGTTTTTTCCGCTAGCCTTATATAGCTATATACTGCTAGCGTTGCGATTGCCCCGATGCGCACAAGGCTAAATCATGCGCACAAGCACAGATTGCAGGATATCCATCTGCCTGTCCAGGTTCGGGAAGTCCTTGAACGAGGAGCGCACAGCTTTGACAGTAGTGACAACGGGACGGCATCAGTGGCAACCAGCAGAAGTAGTAGAATTCACAGCAGCCTTCGAGTGGTTGGTTGTGGCAGTCGGCGGCGAAACAGCCTCTTCTCCACCCCCACACAGCCCCCGGCCGCCTTTTTGGGTCAGACGGAACTCTAGGGTGGAACATCTCTCGCGAAAACGAGCGCGGGAGTCGCGCGTACTCCGGCTACAAGCTGCTTTCTTGTCCTATTGCCCTTTTGCCTCTGTGCCCCCCTGCCTTTCTGTGGTTGTTGCGGAAAGAGTTAGCGGAACAGCCGAATAGCAGAAGAGCAGCAATAGCAGCAGCAGAAGGAGGAATTGCCGTAGCAGCAAAAGCAACGGCAGCACCAACTTGAATACGTGCTGGTTGCGTCATGTTTGTAGATGCATACGTTTGTTGTTTGTAGAGCCTAAGCTACTAAGCACGTATATATATGTATGGGTGTGGACGGCCACGGGAGAAGAGGGGGTGGTAGTGTAGAGAGGGGCGGAGGGGGTATACGTGTGAGCGTGGCTGCGGAAAGTGGCTTGTGTGAATAAATGTGAGAGTGTGTGGTGGTGTGGGGTCTGCCCCATCTATGTGTGTATGTGTGTGTGTGTAAGTCGAAGTGGGGTCGGCATGCAGGTCTACAGGGTATGCGTGTTCCTGGAACAAAGTAGCCACCGAACAATCGTTATTCTCGCCGCTACAGAGGCGCTGGGGCCGAGCGGGGACGGCGGTGGTGGTGGTGGTGCTAGAGTGGCAGTTTGGCAGCAGGCTCACTACAATCAACTCACCTCAGTACACTCAGCAGTAACACGGCAGGAAGTTGCTGCGTGCATACTGACTTCCTGATATATATATATATATAGATGAATGTCTTCATTGTCAATGAGGATGTTAGTAGTATTAATTTATTAATTCCTGTTTTTAACCTATCCAATTCAGATGGTTCATGGCAGCCGCCTTTATTCAGTCTTTTAATGAGATCAATTGCTATCGATTTTTGTCCTACTACACGTCTGACTTAACTTCACTTCGTAGGAAACGACCTTTGCTATATATATATATATATATATATATATATATATATACATACGTATATACTTATATGTTATATGTTTTTGTTTGTATATATATATATATTCATATGCATGTATGCATGGGAAAACAAGACCGCCGGCGGGCTATACAATGTCTATAGTAGGAGCACGCTGGGCTCCCGGCTACAGCTCGTTCGACGTCTGCCGCCACCACCACTACTACTACTGCTACTACGATTACCACGATGCTGCTCCTGCCAATAAGAACGAAGCGGAGCCATGATGCCCTTGCTGCGTGCTGAGGTCGACAAGGAGGAGCAAGCACCCCCCCCTCTCTCTCCTTCTATTCTAGCTTTTATTTTCTTTCCTTCTCCTCTAGCAAGCATCTGTCTTGTCCCTCAATTTCCCTTTAGTTTGCTTGCTGGGTCACCTCCTTTCTCTATACATCCCCCCCCCCCCTCTTTCTCCCCCCCTCTCTCTCTCTCTCTCTATATATATATATATATATATTCCTCCCTATCTCCCTCTCGCCTTCTTCCTACCCATCTTTAACCATGCGTAAGAGCAGCAGCAGCAGTAAGGCAATGAACGAGGAGGCCACACAGCTACCGTTAGCTTCTTCGCTGAGGACCGACGCCTGTGCCTGACCCACTACCCCCCAACCTACCGAGCAGTCGCGCTCGAAGGGGGCGGGGACGGGGGCAGAATCGCCTCCAGCAGTCCGAGAGCAGCAAAATGTGCAAAGCTGTCAGCACGTTCGTGACATTCCAAATGGTGCCAAATGGCGCGCGGCTGATCCCCGGGGTAGGCGCCCAAATCGATCGGCTGCCATTGCTGCTCCCGATACGGCTGCCACTACTACTAAGATTGAGACTACTGGTACTATTACTACTACTATTACTACTACGACTACTACGATTACTACAACTAGGAGAGCTCTAAAAGTGATGACCATCCCCTAGCGATCTGAAAGACCTGGTGCTCCGGGTCTCCGGGTCTAGTCTCCGGTGACCTTAAGGTGATAGGACGGGCAACCGACTCCCGCCCCCCCCCCAATCACGATCCCACGCTGTGGCGTGGCGGGTGCTTTGCTTTCGTCTATCTTACTGTAGTTAATTGTGTGCGATTACCGCTTTGAGAGTCACAGATGCAAAAACAAACGAACCAGGCAGCCTAGGTAACTGATAGCTACCAAGCAAACGGCTACTATTTGGCTATGATGAAAGCAAATGACCACATACAAATACTGCGTCAGCGGAAATATCGGCTGGGAGTGTGTGTGTTTTGTCTTTGTTACGGGGGCTAAGATGCTCAAAATGCTCAACGCACATCCACTGCTTTGGGTAGTAGTGTGGGACTCTTAAACGCCGCACAGAACAAACCTGGTGATCCCCCGAACCTACATGACCGCAGCATCTGTCGTATAATTTCAGTGTATGTAGGGAGCAGCTGGCTTGGTTGTAATTCTTGAGTCTGCAGGCGGTGCTCCCTGTGGCCCGCCTCTATTTCACTATTTTTTTCTGTGTTCGTTTTCATAACGACTTGTTCAAAATTAATTCTCGCCCCCCCCCCCCCCCGCGTCCTCTTTCGTGCAGAGCGTCCTTCGCAGAGACGTAGGTCTCGGTTTTCGGCCTGCTTTGGTCTAGTAGGGATCTGGCCGTCTGCTTCGTGTCTTTGAAAGCTCTGCGCACAAACACACAAATCACACACAAACGTATAATTAAGGCCATCGGTCTCGCCGGTGTCTCACAAGATACATGTATTTTTCTGTTTTCCCTATCCTCACCATGCAGGTCTGGAAGCCACCGCGACCGGCGGCGTACCTTGGTTTAGGTATGACGCGGTTTCTGCTTTAATGAGGTTCGCGTGTGTTCGTCACAACGGTTGGTGTGAGGGAGCCTACATGAGGTTCATAAATAATATATAAAACAAAGTAAGAAAGGAACTCACGATTTGCGGCGCTGAAGCCCCAGGCTAGAATCCATCAACACAATTCGGAAAGGTATTGGCTCATGTTTTATTTATAAATAAGGACGTTTGTCTAGGTTTGCAGGCCTTAAAAAAACTCGTTAAGAAGGCGCATGTTTCGTGACAGAATCGAACCCGTTCCCAGTGTCCAGAGTCGCCGGTCCGTCGACGTCATTCCATACGTTTTAAGCCTAACGTCAATATAGTCAATATATGGAACATAAATAGAGGGTATTTAACGCTTAGCTTTGACCAGGGTCCACACAAAAGAAGACATTCTCAAAAACTAGATCTAGGCATACATCTGTATATAACATGAAAAGTGGCCTCAGTCTGGATAAAACAAAATGGTAACAACATACAGTTTTAACAAGAAGTTTGGCATAATGGACTTTTGTTTTACATAATCACTTTCGATATTTTTGCCGGTCAAACAAATATGTTAGCTGGATTTATTTAGACTCTTCACATAGAAAAAATTGAAGTAGTTAGCTAAAATCTGAAATTCAAAAAATTAAGTTGGCAGAACACGAGACCAGCGGGCTATAAATCTATCTGAAAGGCGCGCCGGCTGCATCTAAACAGTCCGTACAAGGTCTAAATGGCCGTTGTGGTTACCCTCACTGGTTCAAAATCGGAAAAAAGCCGTAGTTGGAAATATTTTATATAAAGAGCCACTATCTCCTATCTCAACGGCAATGGTATTTTTGGCACATCGCATTAAAAAATAATGTTATAAAAAAAAAATATATATATATATAAACTGGCAGACAAGCAGATAAGTGGCGGCGTGGTCTAGGAGACTAGTGCGCTAGTCATGGTTGTTATCTACCGGGGTGTCGTCGGTTCGATCCCTGTTGTTGATCGAATTTTCTTTGAGCGATGCTCATTGAGAATAGATGATAAACCATACCGCAAAGAGTCAGCGGCCATGCTGCCACAAGGACTTTTAGGAAAATCCTAGATATCTTAACATCTCCGGCTCTCGGTGCATTGAAGATATACCTCAGGTTGAGTTCCAAGCCCGTAGGGGACGGGAGATGGTCTACAATTAGAAACAACCTCCTTAAAAAATTTAATTCTAGACAAGCATATAAAGGATGTATGCGCAACACCCGTAGAATAATTACTCACTAGGGTGCCAGAAGCTCTCATGTGTACATTCGCCTTTATAAATATTTTGCTTGTCCCAAATTTACATATTGCTCTCCTATATGTTAGTCCCATCTGAACAAATACAGAATGTTATTGAAAGGCGTCCAAGATACGTTTCTAAGGCGCCTGCTGTTTAGGTGCCTTCAAAGCGCGTTAGCTGATGTTGTTCCTAGTATAGACTCACTTTTCACGCAAGGTAACATATCTGCTCTACGTCAACTAACCAAATGTGACTTGCTAGGACACTTGTTTAGTAACGCTCCAATAGCCTAAGGAGCCAGCGATCAATCACTTCAAAAGTCGTGGCTCGGTAGGAGTTCTTAAACGGATTGTTTGTTTGGCGGATGGCCAAATGGGGCATACAAATTCAAATAGTACACCCCTATTTGGCTATTAGTTACGTCCTTCTTGTAGGAGTACGCATGCTGAAAACAAGACATATTTTACTAAAATAAACTGTAGCACACACAATTGTGTGTGATAATAAAAATAATTGTATGTTGAAAAAAAAATATATATATATACATATATATATATATGTGTTAAGAGAATCCGACCATCATTGACCAGCGAATTTTGCTTCGGGCGAATAAAGGTAATTTTTTACCATTAAATAACCATATGTGAGCAGGACCCTCCGTTCAATCAAAGCTCATTGCACCAACGAATAACCTGTTTTCTTGGCAAGCGGTTCACCAGGCTAGACCCTATGTTTCAAAAAGCGACATTATAATTTAAATCGCGAAAAATGTACTGTATGTATATATATATATATATATATATATATATATATATATATATCTATATATATACATACAGTACATTTTTCGCGATTTAAATGCGGGGACTTGTATGGTCTACCAGTGAAAATTGTATTTATTAGGGCGTATATATATATATATATATATATATATATATATATATATATAAACAGAGTAACTAAAAGGGATTTAACAAGCTTATATATAGAGCTGTTTAACAAAGACTTTTTACTAGAAATGTATTATGCTTATAAACAAATATTTGCTGTAATATTATACAAACATACATGTTGTTTATTACGCAATACACTTGCATTTCGCATTTCAAGATAATACATAATTACAATACAGTTCATTATATATACAATTTGAACACCTTAGCGACCGTCCCACCGGGCGAGAAAATGCAAAGACCGCCGATGCGTCGGGCAGCTCGCTGCTTAGTATTTAGAGCATATCTGCGAGCAAAACCGGCAACGACACTGATCGCCAACTTGGTGAAATACTTGAGTCGAACATACCAAGTAATGATAGCCATACACAATGTACCTTGTGCACACGTGCCGGCTAGTGCATGCTATTCCATCCCAATGCTCCCTGGCGAGGTACACTTCTAACTGCGCTACCTCAGCCGGGGCCTCAGTCACTTTTCCTTGCAACGGTGCCAAAAATTGCTGAAGTGAACCTGTAATATTATACGAAGGTTTTAAATAAGGGCCAAGGTAATAGATGAATTGCTTTTTGTTATTATAATTATGATTATTTAGCTATTGTGTTTTTTATTTAAATTTAAGTTAAAACCTAACCTCTGTTATAGATAATATAATATGATGTACTAATTTCATAGGACGGATTTAATTGGATATTTTTTAAATATAATTTAAGTTAATAAACATATACTCATTTAATTTCATTTGTATTATACTTTTCAAGAGTAATATATATATATATATATATATATATATATATATATATATATATATATGCATTTTATATTATATATATATATATATATATATATAAATGCGCCCTTAGTAAACACTGGTAGACCATACGAGAACCCGCATTTAAATCGCGAAAAATATTGCGCGCTGAGAATATCTCAAACGGACCTAACGAAAACTGTAAATGTTCTGACGTTTTAGAAAATAGTTGATCAATAACGTGGATCTAACGCTGTCGAGCGCCCTCACAACGACTTTTTATTTTATTTGAAGTTACTTCTAAAAACGAATTGATCGACCGAGATGGGCCTATTGCCTAGTCATCTAAACAGTCGCAACTACAAGACCCCATTCACTCGATTGACGGTCCTGTCGACGGAAAATCCGCTCCTTCTCAAAACGTTCCTGAGATATGCTGAAATGTTTGAGCGAGTGCGCGGTCGATTTTTGAGCAGTTCCTGTATTGTTGTAAGCCGTTTTATGTTACTCTAAAAGTAACACGAGTGATATACACATTTGATAAAGAAGCACAAAATCGAAGCTGCTATGCACTCAACTCCGGAATTGTTGTTGTTTACTCACCATTATTGGCAGACCCTCACAATAATTCCGAGTTATGTCGTTCAAGCACGTTAATTACAGCAGCTGTTAACGGGCTGGTTTTAAGTTAAAATTAAAAGCTAAATATTGCATTAGGTGATATTTGTCGATATCGATTTCACCACAGTATTTACAAACATATTTGTTGTTTGGAAAATTTTTTCTTCAGACAGAAGTACTGGTGGCATCCATCCCATAAGTTATTTTGCCGCGAGTGTGTCGTGGTCGAACTGGTGATTGCGATGTTCAAGTGTGGGCTCGTTGCACATATGCAGCACCGGTGTAGATAAGCCAGTTTTGAATAAACCAATTGCTCTTTTAAGAAACATAGTTTTAATCTTGTCGAGATTCTTAAGGTTGTCCCATGTTGATTTGGGAGACTGTTTCTGAGGCAATATGTTACTTCGGAAAGAATTTTGAGCTTAAATATACGAATTATAGTATTTAGGTCAACTTGTCGGAGATTCCTCAACACCATGGTTAAGGAAATCAATTCACACTCCTTTCTTTAACATGCCTAATAAAACACAACCAGGGAGTTAGTATTACTTCCAAGTATCTGACGTTGTTGACCAATTCAGATGCGTGTCCATTTATCATTAAAATGAAGTCAGCGTAAGCTCCTTGATTTTTTTCTCTTACATACAACACTTATTCGTGATTTGTCACACATAATCAAGACAAATTTCACCCCCCCCCCCCATTATGTTGCTCAAGTACTTCTGTTAACGAGTTTTGCGATCGTCTGAACTACTGACAACTGGTTTAGAGACCACAAGTCAAGTTCTAAGAAATGTAGCGCATAGAGAAGAGCCTTGATGCTTATAAACCTCGTCGTACTGATTATTGCATTACTTCATTTGGAAGACGGCGATAGATAAGCGGAAACTACTACTATGGGATATTCTAACCCGTCACTTAAAATGTGTTATCTGTGGACGCGACCGCCAGCCGCGTAACAAAGCATGATCAATGACGATTTAAGAACGCCAGGTACCAGACTATACCCCGACCGGGCCGAGGGGATAGTCTACCGGCCCTCGCATGTGAACGTTCTTATATGTATATGTTCATGCCGATAGCGGGGTTCCTCATCGCTACACACCTATCAAAACTTGCTCCCAGAGCTACAAGGGATTCGAGCGAGAACTAGCCAACGTTCGGGCGATAGGACCACTTACCACCACGTACACTATGCACTATAAGCTTATACTATATATTAATGGGCACTACGACCTCTTGCAACGAATAACTATTTTTTTTTCAAATAGTGGACACTTAGCCTAGTTAAAATTATATATATATATATATATATATATATATATATATATATATATCAAAAAATTTGTATAAACGCCAGTCTACGAGGCGAGAGAGGTCCGTTTCTCAAAAATACCAAAAAAATAGCATGCACATTGATTTCGAATTAAATTTGTGGAGTTAATACACCAGCGTAAAACCGCTAAGTAGATTGCCTCAGTTAAAAGAAGTAACATGAGCACCGAGGACGCACCACGTTCGAAACGGCCAAAAACAGCTTCGGACGAGAGAACTGTGCTTGAAGGCCACAACTTGTCATGGCTGACTGTCGATTGAGAGAAAAAGAAATGCAAACGTGGCTAGCGCACCGGAAAACTGACACGCGCATCAGCTTCGGAAAGCAATGGAACTCTTGCGACAAAATTTGCAGGTACACGGCCCGGGGGTGCAGAAAAGAACTGTGCTGATAACCCTAGTATAAATTATACAGTGCTCAAACCACACGTTTCTGGTAGCTATGGCTAAATTACAAAAACATTGATTCCGAAATTGTCAAACATCCATCATAGTCTCCAGTTGTGGCCCCGTGCGACCAATATTTGTTTAAATGTCTCAAAAAGTATCTCTCTGGAAAGAGAAATCAGAACGACCGGAAGTCAAATAGCCGCATTGCTAATAGTTTGCAAAAATCGGGATGCTGTGATAAACAATTTTGAAACTTCCTGTGTTTAGTTTCGGGCTTAGAGTTACCGTGAGGTATCTCTTCATTGCACCGAGGGCTAGAAATGTTGAAATATCTTTTTGGGCGGACTTTCAGCCAACATTGAACGTCCACGGGATTGCTTTCGCGTTGCTTCGTGAAACGGACCCCATAACAACAAATGTGCAACGGTGGGGCTCGAACCCAGGCTGCACCTATGTGTCTTCTCCCGTCGCGAGACGCACGCGAATGCTATTAGGTTCGACGTTGAGATATCCAGGATTTCCCCAACATTTCTTGTGGTAGTGTGGCCACTGACTCTTGCCGACATGGTTTATCGTCTATTCTCAATGAGCATCGCTAAAAAATCGATTAACAACGAGGATCGAACCAGTGACACCCCAGTAGATAACAACCATGACTAACCACTAGTCTTCTCGGGTGTTCATAAACCACCACCTGTATCTGGCAGCCGTATATGTATGTATATGTATATATATTTATATATATATATATATATATATATATATATATATATATATATATATATATATATATATATATATATATATATATATATATATATATATATATTTATATATATCGACTCCTGACAGTGTAGTGATCCGTTTCTGGATATTAGGAGAAGGCTTTGTGGTTGTGTAAGGATAAATGGTTGGCAGGAAGTTAAAGTGACAGAGAAAGCTACGTAAAGATGGTCAGATACCGTTTTTTGCTTCTTATGTTAGGTTATTCGATGAGTTACTTCTCCGGCTGCAAATGTCAGATCTAGCGTTGACTTGTGTCGGCCGTTACATCTAAGGTGTACCCAGTAGTTTTTATAAATTGTAAATTTGTTTGGGTCACCCATTCTAGAAGGATCCTTAATGTGGAGCTGTTTACATAAAGTTTGTGGGCCGCAATGAAGTCCTTCTTTACAATCATTTTTTGGCGACCGCGGGTTCTCATGCTAATGTCTAGTTCTTCGAGAAAATTATTGTATTTTTGTAAGATGGAATTCGGAGCAATATACACTGAGTAGATCGCGAGGTCGGAAGTGGTAATAAGAGAGAACGGTGTGCATTGTCCGACGAAAGTAGAAGATAGTCTAGCGAAAATACCTGATCGAAGATTAGTTGTTGCCAGTGTGGAAAGCTGTGTTGAGGAGGCATCGTGATGGCGTAGTGTCTCTCTGTGTTACATACGTTGCTACTCACGTTGGCCTTGCAAACATTAGCGACGTGTTTTTCGCCCTTTGCGTTTGAGGCACTGGGGTCGGATTGGTCACGCTGCGGCACAGTACCTAGTTGCATGGTGAAAACTGAGACACGAGGAGCATTGTGAGACCATTTCGTCGACGAGTCCAACCAGGATAGATCTTTTTATAAAGCTTCCTCAGGGGATATATTAGCAATGCAGAATCGTCGCCTCCCGGTTTTTTGCCCCGTCATATATATATATATATATATATATATATATATATGTGTGTCCAACCCAGGGAATCGTATGACTCGTTAAAATAAGAATGTTTCCCTAATGGAGAGGCGCGGGGGGTGCACACAGGTCTTGTTTAGGAGCGACAGTGAAAATACTAGTTTTTCCGAGACATGGCTGGCCGGACATTACCTCACAGTGTGTGCGGTCGCAAGAGATTGAGTTATTAGGTAGCGAAATGAGAGACACTAGCGTGTTTAGAAAAAAAATTGTGTACGATATGTAATGCGTGGCTAGCGAAAATAATTGTCTTGAGAACAGTTTGCAAGAATCAAGGTCATGTGATGCCTCATTTTTTTCTTTTACGTTTAACTTATTAAAACCATTTGGTACCCCACCGATGCTGGTCCAATTCGTAATATGATTTTCGTAAGCTGTTTTCTTCGGCCGCGGTCGGATGCCGGATTCCCACAGAGTACGCCAGATACAGACCGCATATTAATTCGCTAACGTCCCCGCCACTGTTAGCATGGGACTCTATGTTTAATATATATATATATATATATATATATATATATGTTGAGATTGAAAAAATGCGCAATACAAAAACATACGCTTCCTGATATCTCCTGACGGCGCCAAAGCATTTTACAAGGCTGGAAAAAGCCTGAAAACAGCTCAATGTCCTGCTTGTTTCCATTCGCATTTACTCACGAGATGGCTTTACACTAGCGTTGTGTCGCTTCGTTCGCGCTTTCGCTTGCATCACCCCCCCCCCCTCCTCCTCCTCCTCTCATGTCTTTGTTTCTCCCGCGATGCATGCGTGTCATAATTGTGGCTTCTTTTTTCTCTCTATTTCTCGATCTCCCTCTCTCTCCCTCTCTCTCTCTCTCTCCTTTTTCAGTCTGTCCATATTTCTTTAAGTTTGTACACATTTCTCATGCATGTCTCGACGTTTGGCTTGACTTGGCGGTCGCGAGCCCATGCTGCGCTTTAGACGAGTACACGAACGTATACACACATACCTTAACATATACATCGTGCTGCATGCTGTGTGCGTGCATACATGTATGCGTAGATATATGCATGCATACATAGATATATGCATGCATACATGCTTCCATAGGTATATGCATGCATACGTGCTAACATAGATATATGCATGCATACATGCTTACCTAGATATATGCATATCTGTCTGCCCACCTGCCCTCCTATCTAGCTGCCTATCTTCTTCGTCCCCCAAAGAATAGCAATTCTTTGCGGGACGATTCTCGTAGATCGTGAGGTTGGAGCTGTCTGACCCAACAACAGCAACAACTACAACAACAACAACAGAAAGCATCAGTCACTGCAGTTGCCGCTGAAGCCACAATGGCATCGTCACGCCTATGACGGTGGCGAGCAGACACAGCACCGGTGTATGTGTTTTGGCAGGATAGATCGTCGACAATGTGTTTGTCACGCACCACGCGCCAACAACGACGAGATGGAGACGGAGAGAAAGAGATAAAGCGGTACCTGCAGCACGTCCGACGGTTCACGGTTGGGCGTTGAGGTGTTCGCCTGCCACGATCGAGCTTTTGGATGGACAGGTTCTTAGAGACACAAAATAAAAAACGAAAAACGAATAGGAAGAGAACGGAAGGAAGAGGAACGAGAAAGAGGAATGAGAGGAGAAGGAACGAGGAACAGGATTAGGAGGAAAACGAACGAAGAAGAGGAATGGGAAGAAAAGCAGGATAGATGGAGAGAGAACAAAACGACGATGACAAGGCCGAAGCCAGGCAGGCAATGTGTTGCGACAGGTACTTCAGAGGGGTTACGGTCCGCGATACTCACCACATTTGTTGTTGTTGTCGTTGTCTTTTGTCTTTTGACGTTTTCGTCGATGTCATGTCGGCACGGTATAGCACGTGTTCGTGTTCTTGCTGCCGCTATCCTACCGTTACCGCTGCTGTGGCTGCGGTAACGGCAGGGTACGGGAAGGTCCTGCTCCTGCTGCTTGTGTCGTTGACGGTGAAGCTGCTAGGCCGGCCAAATATGGGTGTGTGTGCATCAGATGTTCCAGAGCGGAAAAGAGAGATGGCAAGGATGACAATGCGAGAGGGGTTGTGACAACCCTCTCTGTTCTTCTACAGCAGCAGCAGGAAGACGCAAAGGCGACGGACGGGCCTCGCTAACCCGCTACCCTATATCTCCAGCTACAGAGGGAGGAAGAGAAGCGGCGGGGGGGGGGGGGGGGGAGAGGAATAGGGCGACAGACTCGAGGGAAATTATTCTTTGGCTACCCGACCGCCGCTTTAGGGCATGTCGAGGATTTCCATACGTAATTGCATTACGCATGCTAACAGAACAGAAAGAAAAAAAAACTGTCGCCGCCGGCCGACCCTAACCAGCCACAGCCGCCGTCGCCGCTTATACGAAATTTAAACAACGTACTATTACTCTTTTTCAAAACGAACACATACACACACACTCGCGTCCGTACAAGTTGCTTTTGGACATCAATGTAGTAAACATGTGTATATGTGCACGTATGACTTGTTACTAGATAGATGAGTATGAATAAGCGTAGATGTCTGCGCGTACATATATGCATGCGTGTTTATGCACGCATATATGCATACAGTTGTTTACTGGTTAGCACAAAAAAAAGAAGCTTATTCACGCAAAAAGAATGTAAATAAAACGAGATTTAGGCACAACGAGGCTCCTTTAAAGAGTTATTTTATTTATTACTTTTTATTGCACACAAAGTAAATAAACTTGCGCACTCCTAGCTAATGAAGTGCTTTAGCGCCCTCATAGCCCGCCTTGTGCTACTTAGAGGCTACGAGCTTTGACGTTAGAATGAACGATGGGGTGCGATTTTTTGACAGGAAGATGAACAAAATGGCAGTACATATTAGGTGTATAGAGGCTGCTTAGCTAGGTATATATGAAGCAAACTATAACGAAAAGTCTAGAACATACGCTTACCAATAAGGAGATTCTATATTTAATTATTATAGATGTACTGCGGATGCCTGGATTTAGCCCCTACTAGCTTTAACGTTTACATTTGACTAAATTCGGTTTAACTTATGTGGGTGCGGCGTCATGAAACCTTACCGTAACATTATCCTGCTTAACAACTGCTAACACTTTAGACTGGTAGTGTAGTAGGTTGCTTTTATTGTAATATAATAGTTTTTTGTCCTTAGTTATTTTTGCAACTTACTCAAAACTCGGCATTTTACTATTGATTATCAAAAGTGCGAGTAACAATACAAATTAAAACGCGTATTCTTAATTCGCAAACCCAGCAACCTGCTCTAAACAATACTTAGACAAACTGCTGTGCGCTTTGTGCATGTTTGCGGCTGTAGGTGTTTGTTTCTTTTCGCTTTCTTGTATTAGTAATATGTCGGTCGTTGCTTGATTATCACAGATATTGACATAATTCTCTTTAGACACATTCTTCCATAGAATGCCCCTAATAACACACGGTTAGTGAACGCGATGCAATTCTTGCCACATTTAGCGCACCCAAAACAGAAGTGTTAAGAAAGAAGTTAAGAAATTCTTAATTGCTAATAATAATAATAATCATAATAATAATAATGTACGTAAGGCAGCTTGCAAACGTCGTTCGGACATGCTTGTTTATTAATTATTATTAATAATTGCCTCTAGCCTAAACATAAATTTAAGTTATTAGCATAGCTACTGTCAAACAACATGTGTATCCTTAACATCGAAGACCTCGGCGAGACACACTTTCACCTGCCTAACATGTAGTTATCACAACGTCGACAACAAGCTCCAATTACTCCAATTACAATCGATACAAAGCGGGTTTCACTAAGTAACGTGCGTCCAAATTCAGGTCCAATGCCACCTAGGTCAAGGTCTGCAGATTAATTAGATTGTGTACGTATGAACGAGAGTGTCGGTGCAGAGACGAGGAAGAGAAAGGGAGAGAGAGATAGAGGGTGGGTATATTCAATCAACAACCGACGGAGCCAATTACTAAGCTGATTTGCTAATGAGTTGACAGCGACGATTCAGCATACGTCGCAATTCAAAATGACAATGACAAACATTTTAGTCAAATCTGCAAGGCTTAATGCATTTTGCTCGCCCTCAACAAGCAAACTAACGCGGGGCTCACTTCACTTCGCTTCACTCCGACCCACTCTATACACATAAACCCCCCTACACGTGTGCGCCACTCCCTCGTTTAAAACACACAAACACACCCACAAGCGCATTTCCACCCACTTCTCAAGCAAGCGAGACACATACATACACGCGCCCACATCAGAGGGCGCACCTCGAAGTGTCGTACGGGCGGGGCTACGTGGGGCTCGTGTGAGGATGAGTAAGAGCCCACTTGTCAGCTCGGCCATTCCTCATTGTAGCGAATAAACAGCAACGACGTCTGAGCACGCGGTCCCCACGCGGCGGCGTATGAAGACGCGTGCAGATCTGGCCATTCGACTAAGCGCCATCATCGTCGGCTTTGTCCCGTTAGCGAAGCTTTTGAGAGAGACCCGGTGAACGAAAGAAATAGTTAGGAAAACTGTAAGAGAGAGAGAGAGAGAGAGAGACTCTGAGGAAGGGGAAGAAAGAGTAGAAAAGAAGGAAGTAGGGAGAAGTAGATAGACTGAGAAACACGCTGAGCGAGAGCAAGAGAGAGAGAGAGAGAGACTCTGAGGTAGGGGAAGAAAGAGTCAAAGAGAAGGAAGTAGGGAGAAGTAGATAGACCGAGAAACACGCTGACGAGAGAGCAAGAGAGAGAGAGAGAGAGTGGAAATGAGTAGATTCTCCGCGGTCGTCTGGCGTCTGCCAACTAAACACGGCCAAACGGTACTTGAGCAACGCTCAGGCGAAACGAGCAAAGACGCGAACCCGACGAACGACAGGCCGGGTTGTTGGATCGGTCCTACTCGAGGACGCCCAGCAGACGAACATACAGACAGCCAAGCAAGCGAACTGCGTCTGGCGCGCTGCGTCTCGATTCGACCCCGTGTTCACCATTTGCAGGAGGATTCGAGCGAGATGAGAGTGGATGGCGCAGTGTTTCGGTGCAGCGGAGAAACTGCGCCGTGCTACTTGCTCGAGGGCGGCGGTGACGATTGCGCTAGCGACAACAACAACGACAACATCAAAAACGACAGCGTCGCCGAGTGTCAACGATTTATTTCCTGGGATTAACTCTTCTTCCACCACCCCTCGGTGGTCTGCATCATCAGCATCATCGCCGTCATCCTCGTCATCATCAGCACCATGAACAACAACAACACCGCTACCGCCACAGCACTATCATCGTCGTCAATGCAATGGGCAGCATGATCAAGATCAGCAGCCCATGCCGAGATCCCTTTGATGGGGTGGGCAGGGAGGTTTTACTTCATAGACCCTCGACGTTGCCTGCAGAGTGGTCTTGTAAAACAGCCCGCCAGCAAGCTAGCTGTCTGGTTGAGCTTTTCCTTCTTGTTTTCTTCGGCGGCTCGCAGTGGCTACGCTGTGGGGTGTAGGCAGCCCCGCAGCCATGTGGTAGTGTAGGAACGAACTACTTCCCGGGCGGTTCCTCATGAAGCTATCTTTTCCTGAAACAGTCTTTAGCCGTGCTTTTCCCTCCGCGAGATGCGACCAACTGTTCTTGGCGCAACCGACCAACCGAAGAGAGCGGGGGGTGTCACGGAGCGCCTACTTCGAATACCACTAGTCGGCCCTAAACGCAGAGCTAGGGACATGGGCGGAACTTGCCGCTTGGCAAGCATAAGCGAGCGGACGGAAGACTTAGAGGCTCACAGAGGGGCCGGGAGTGGGGATGGGCTACATTTGCCCAGAATGGTCGCCGAGCGATCCTATTCAGCGGTGTGCCGAAGTCTAGTAGATTTGGAGTCATACTTCAGCAAAATATCATGATTGGTGGGGCTGTCACACTAAGTTGTCGCGTAATGAGATGGCGCCACTTCCGGAACAGCCGCGACCAACACTGGGGAGTACGCACATTCATCGAACGGATATTAACAATTAACATATTCCTTTTCTGTAGTCATATTTACTTCTGTGCTCTACTGGCTGATCAATACTTCCTATCTTTTAACGCAAAGGCACGATGTCTTTTTAATTTACGTAGAAAATATTTTCATTCGCGACTGGCATGGTTGTGGGCGCCACTAAATTATAATGAAGGTACAGCTATTTCGTAATGCCATATCCGCACGAATGCACTCAGGTTCTCTTCATTTAGGAGTCCCTCACTTTCCTTTGACCACATTTGTCACCGAGATTTGCGGCGACGAAGCGTTACTTTCTTGATGGCCACAGAGGATTGATTTTTATAAGCAAAACATCGGCAAGATTCGCAACTGCTTGACATTCTAGATACGCATGCCGGTTATTTCTCTTAGCATGTAACTCGTGTATAGACCACTAGATCTTAACTTAGGACATTACCTTAATGTAAGTACTTTTTAGGCTGAGAGCGGCAAGAACCGTTAGCTGGCAGAAAACGGCTACTGACGCTGCACACGATCAGCGGCACCACATACAGGCTCCCCACAATCAACTGCTTCGTGAACCGTAGATCACATGCTCGACGTGGGGCGCTGCGGTGGGCTTGGATCAGGTATTAGAGGCAGCCGCATAAATAAACCCCTGTCGAGTGTCTCAAACGCAAGCATCTCGAACCACAACTGCATCAGTATCATTCCCGATCACTGCCATGGACCGTGGACAGCTGCTCAGTGTATAGCCCCTAAGAAGCATAAGCAACCCAAGCATATGGGATTTAGATCCGATAGGAGGACAGTGTCGATATGAAAACAAATAAGCGATAAGAACACAACTAAGTGGAAAGAAGCAAATGGGGCTAGCTAGCCAAAATTCAAAGTTTGTAGTTCGGAGCACAGTTTGGGCAACATTGTGCCGAGAGGACGGGAATTCTTGGGCGCTCGGAGGTTGGGTTAGATGCATTATATCAAGACTGCGTGGTCACCACGCCGACATGAAGCAGATACGACATATACTTTGGCGCATATAGCATATGCGCAGGGCCAACAGTGCACACTCATATATATATATGTGTGTGTGTGTGAGTCTGAACCAGTGTGGTACTGATCGTGTTGTATATATATATATATATATATATATGCTGTTGCTAACTCCCCCTGTCGTTGACAGGTCTGACACATGACGCCTGGCAATTGACCCTCCCGATTGTTCATATATATATATATATATATATATATATATATATAGTACGAATGCATGTGTATGTATGTATATATATATATATATATATATATATATATATAGTACGAATGCATGTGTATGTATGTATATATATATATATATATATATATATATATATATCAATCTGTTCCAGATGCTACGCAGAGCGTGACGTACATGTTAGTAGCGGTCTCTTTTAGCGAATTTCACCAAGCCGTTAAGAGACTGCAAGCAAGACGGTGCAAATAAGCGCGCCAGCTTGGAAGAAACGTATGCTGAAGTACAAGTGTTCTTTCTAGAGCTGTTTTTATTGTGCCAGTCATATAATTTAGCAGACGCACTCTGTATACAGGGTGTCTATAAAAATTCGACCACTTATAGAGCTCGCTATGGAATACTTATTTGTTAACTGAATGGCGGTAGTCTAGCGTGTGTCTTGTTTTGGAGTGGAAGTGAAATTACGAATTTGCTTGATACCGATGTGACTAGCCGAACAAAACTTTACCAAAATTATAAGGGAACAGGTTACTCGATAGAAAAACTGAATATACCAGAGCCCTCTAAAGAAAATCCTATGATGTCTTTTTTTGTATCTTCCGTTACGTTCATAAACCACACGCGCTCGAGAAAATGTGCATTTTATAGGAATCATTTTATTTCAGGGCAAACAACATACGATAATCATATCACCAATCGAACCGCCATAAATGTGTGGCCAAACTTATTCGCGAGAAATGGGGAAGCAAAAGTCCTGGATGTTCGCAAACTTACGTAAGCGCAACTACTTCGCTTCCCCTAGCCATCGGTTAATGTCTTTCAGACAGAGCACAAGTTTCTTCCAGACAGGCCAGTGTTTGCTATGTATGCACAAATATATGCACAAGAAACTTCAGTGTCACTCATCCGACCCGGTCGTGAGACTTACCAGAGCCGAATGATAATTCGATTTTTGGCATATGTACAGGGTATTCTAACACAAAGGCAAATTTGCGCTATTACTGCTGGCGTACAATGATAGTGAAACCTGTGAACAGTTCGATGGTAGACAGTCCGCCAAAATTTATCATGGATCGCTATTCGACACAACAACACAGCTTTTTACACTGTAATTGAACAGCAAATAAATGAACGACAAGGTCTCCAAAGAAACGGTCTTCTATGATAAAGTTCATTTTCATGGCGATGGCTTCGTAAACAATCAGACTAGTCGTATTTGTATTCTTACACCAAAATACGACTTATAAAACGCCAATGAGTTTTATGAGAAGAAAATGCATCCCAAACGTGTCATTGTTTGTTGCTGATTTTGAGCTGGAAGCATAAATAGACCACCCTTCGAAGTTGATGCCCTGAGCGCCTAAGCTGTCGATGGTGAACGGTATTAGGGTATGATATTCCACTTTCTTTCCAATTAGATGGTATGGATCTACGGGCTTTCATGGATCCATACCAGCCAATTGGATGCCATCCATGTTTTTTTGCCCGTTTGGTATCCACTCGTTTCTGAGGCCCTCTAGGCAACATCAGCACGGGAAAGGGTAACAAGCTCCGCTTTGGAGCCAAAAACCAAGTTCCTTTCTAAAAATGCGGAGAAGCGGTGAATGTAAAAATGCACAATCCGAGTATTTTGCTGTACGAGTTACAAACAGATTTAAACGGTGCTGTAGCTTGTCAAATATCGCCACCATCTTCGGGGATGACTCACTCAACCGTGGTTCTCACAAATTGAGTAACGCCAACAAATTGGAGCACATGCGCGACTTCACTTTTTTCTTCGATCGTCGAGATGCGTTCAAGATCATTTGGTAACCTACGATGAAAAAGGGGTCTTCAATGAGAATGTAAGCAGGCAAAGGTTCTGGTCGAAAGGCGCAGGCAGCTCCCAGAGTCAATCCAAGCGAAACCCCTACTTAAATAAGGTTATGTTTTGTTGTTGATGGGATATTAGAGGCATTCACTTTAAACTTCAGAGAAAAAATAAACGTTTGAAAACTGGTTCCTTCCAACCACTACGGTTTGGTCGCTCTTATAAAATGCATTTCACTGTGTATATATTTGACGTGGACAACGGCAAAGTGTTAAATTATTAGACGTAAAAGTTTACGGATAAAACATTCAGGTTCTCGATTTTCGAAAACTTTTCTCAACGCGACTACTTCGCATCCTCCAGCGTTGGAATAAGGCTTGATTTAGTGAGCTCATCATTTACTGGTTCAATTGCTGTCTTTGGATTTTCAAACTGAACATTTTTTAGAGCGATGTTCATTGGGAACAGGTGATAAGCCATGCTTCCAGAGGAACCGTTGGGGAAACCCTAAATATCCTGACATGCCTGGCCCTCGATGCATTGAAGATGTAGGGCACGGTGAATCTAAGCCTGCAGGGGACGGAGGATGGTCTAGAAATAAAAAAATTTATTCTGACCAGCACTAAAACCTAAGCTTCAAAGAAAGACACGAATAGTGCTTTTAAGATATTGCTAACCACCGGCCTCATTGTTGGAGCATCGTTACTAATGATATCTTCCAACTAGAACTTCCCCACTATATTTAAGCCATCTTACGCCGCTTTATAAATGAGAAGGGGCATTTGCCTTATATTATTATACCTTTTTCTATCACGACTCTATTTGGCAAAATACACAAAAAATAAATCATTCACAAGTAGATTTTACTAAAAACCCTATTGTCTACCCGGGACAATTTGAATGGAAAAAGGGCGAAGTACTGAAAACGCAATGATTGAGGTTCGAGATTTCATTGGGGCAATGATAGAGAAGAAAAACTTTTTGAAGAAACAAGCATGTTTAGTCCTTTTTGGTTTATAGAAAGTATTTGATTGTGTAGAATGGATAAGATTAATAACTAAACTGTTGGCTTTGGGGCTACGCAAGGCAAACTACGACGTAATTGAAGACTACTTATCTGACAGGCAACTGTATACTAAATAGAAGAAATGTTTGAGTGAATCTTTTTGTTAATCAGGGCTTACCTCAGGGTTCCGTTCTGGGGCCAATACTGTGTAATATATACATTAACGATGTACACTAATTTTGCAGTGATGTGAAAATTGTTTAGTTCGCGGATAATGCATGCATTCTGTTTGAAAGTGATACAAATCAACAATTTATGTCATTAACATGCAATAAGCAAACTTAGGATTAGGGCTTTACTTTTGCACAAGTTACGACATATTGCCTCCCTCGATTTTAAGAAAATTGTGTATTACGCATTGGTAAGCATTATTTGTTCACATTTAGAATTTGGTGTTTTATTGTACGTTGCCTCATTTAGGTCAAAAGTCGAACCAATAGTAGCTCTCCACAAGATGCATACGAAATATTTTTGGATTGGCCTATAAAACAACCACTAAGAACATATGGAGAGATGAAAATATATTGCACTTTTATGGAATACACATATATAGCATTCTGACACATTATAGAAAGAACATTGTCCCATTTAAGGCTACAGCTGATAAAGCTACTACCCTATCAGAGGTACTGTAAATAATGTTGTGAAACACCCGTATACATGTTGGGAAAATTATTCGATGCTTAATTATTACCTAATAAACATAAATTCCAGATTTCCTCATCTATTTGGATGTGCATTAGAGTTATCTATTAAGAATTGCAAAACTAAACTTAAACAACAGATTTGTTTCATTTCGCTGGGTATATAAAAAACATGTGCATTTGGATGAGCCTTTCAGCTCAAATAAACATTAAAAGATCTAATAAACACCATTATGTAATGTGTAGGGTGTTCACACACTCACAACAGCGAGCAGACACGCGCGATAATCTTTTCTGCAAAATGCCCTTAATTGTTATTATTGTTGAAAATGTGTGACTATGAAAATTTTAAGCTCAACAAGGAATTATTGAATTTAATTAAATTTGTCATCCGGAGAGGACGGCCCTATTAAAAATATGTAACGTATAACAAAATATTAGTAATGTTATCTCAGTCCTAAACACGAATTGAAGAACCAAACAACTTAATATTATCCGGTAAAGAAATCGGTAAAATACTGAAGTAAAGCCATGAAATAATAACATAATCAACAACAGAAAAAGTAGATATCTACCAGCAGAAGCAATATGCTTTGCAACAATCACGTGCTAATTCCTGTCAATAGAAATGGCACGTCTGGCTTTTTATTATTTATACTGCCTTTCACGATTACTAAGAAGTGTCCGAATGCATAACCAACTCAAATAGTAATGGCAAGATATTTAAGTGTATCAATGAGCAACCGTACACGGGACAAATGCCTTACGGGCCATACATACATCTTAAGATATAGGAGATCAGATGCTTTTAGTAAAATGCACACTTAAAAACATGCATAATATATATATATATATATATATAATTGCAATGCCCCAATCCGAATACATGCAGCTCATCTGTGAACGAATAGTCATATTAACACATGCATACATGATTATGCATATATGTAGATCAAGTACATGCATACGTGGTGGGTGGCACGTGTGGTCCCTACCTACATGGCTGTTCGGTAACGGCTAATCCTTTCGTGGTTGGCGGAGTTGAGTTGGCCTTCGCCGATTACCTTTGCGGCGGCGGGGGCGGCGGGGGGGGGGCGGCGCCCTCAGCCAGCCAGCCAGCTTCATTCACCCTCGTCTGCCCTTCTATACGGCGTCGCTGCTGCTCGACGTTGGTTTGCTGCTGGTTGGGCTGCAGGGCCACGTCGGTCCGTAATTCGCGTACGATTCGCGAGAACGCGGCGGGCGTTTACAACTTACGCCGGCAGGGATTAATGCCCTCCTCGGCCTCGGCGTATTTGGTGCCTTTGTCGTCATCGTCGGGGCGGGGGAAGGGGGGGGGGGAGCGAGGGGAGGCGTCGTCTTTCGTCTTTCTTAGACTCTTTCCGTCCTCCGATACACTCTCCCGCATTCGCATTTTCCGCTCTGCTCTGTCTTCTGCGCTAGTCCCTCGGTATTCCTCATTCTGCTCTGCTCTGTCTTCTGCCCTAGTTCCTCCTCATTCTGTATCCCTCATTTCGCTCTGCCCTTCGTTTCGTGGCTTCTAAAACGCACGTATGAGCTCGGCGTCAGGCCTATCCGCGTTATCTACTCAAATGTGGCCAGTGGTTGAAAAGGGAACGGAGCCACGGCCGCCACGAACAGATAGCCTGCAAACGCTGCAGAGAGACTTTGCTCTGAAAGGCTCTGCAGCGTGAATCTTTCCCAGTCGCCAACCAGCGTAGGGCCTTGGTGGCTGGAAAATCCCCGATGCCACTGGCAGCTTTTCACCGACTAGGTGAGGGCTAGAAGAGGGTATAAGATCAGCAGACTAAGAGCTGCAGTAGCACCAGCAGCAGCAGAAGCAGACCACCGCACACAACTCTTTTTGTCGAAACGAAGCCGACAAAACGAATTATACGACGACTTCTACCTCTCTACTATTACACAAAGTATGAGCGTTTGCCTCGTAGATATATAACATCAGAAGTAATCGTCGTATTTCTCTAAATATAATTTCCTATCCCATTAAAGTTAATTAGCTATCTTCAGTAGCGTGATTGGTTGATGATACTGTTGGGGAAACCCTAAATATCTTAACATGTCCGGCTATCGGTACATTGAAGATATACCTCAGGTTGAGTTCCAAGCCCGTATGGGACGGAGGATGGTCTAGAATAAAAATACCCTCCTTAAAAATGTTTTTAATTCCAGTAGCGTGACGTGAACTCTCTTATATATATATATATATATATATATATATATATATATAAGAACGCAAACGAACGTGTTATACAGTCTGGTGGTTAATAACAAAACAATGAACAAACTGAGCATATTAATATGCGACCTAGTCATATGTAGGTTTTAAACGACCGTTATGTTATCCTACATTAGTGACTGCAGTGGTTGCGGACTGCTTGCTCTAACTAGAATCCGACGTAAATATGCCAAGAATATTAGTTTTCGACAATTTATCTTTATAGTCCAAAATGCCTTCGTTATATAATATTTTTCAACGAAAAAGGGAACAGCAATTCAAATGGCAACGAAATTCCAAATGCAACCGAACGTGTATGAGATGTTTACAAAGTTTTGTCCTTGCGCTTTATCGAGATTAATAACGCTAGGCCTTTTGCGTCTCTAGATGTTAGTACAGGAGCAGAGGAGTATTTGTATTATTTGTATTGCTGGTAAATTTACAAACTCAGATAACGCACCTTTTGACCACTGGATTTATGAGGAAAACCTGTAAATTACGAATGACGTTGTAGAGCGGATGTCTCTACAGGGCCTTCTCTCGGTGTACACTTGTTAATTGGCAGTTGAGGTACGGCTGGGCGCATTTTTTCCAGCTTATTTCTTCTTCGTTACGTCAAATGCGATTAGCAGCATTAGGTATCTGCTGCTGAAAGCGTGATCCCTCGTTGGCTAGGAGACAAGATCGTGCTGGATCAGAATGCCAGCTGACTGCCAGCTAATATTAGTAAAATGACTATCGTATATGCAATGTTGTAAGCACTAATTGGAAATCGTTAGAGGAAAGCCAGGAATTGTACATGTTTTGCCCGCATATATATATATATATATATATATATATATATATATATAAGCGCCCGGATTGGATGACTCTTACTCCCTTCAGTAGGGGCAGGATGCTTGTGGGATGCCACTGTCACCGACTCATTAGCACCTTCAATGGTCGGTGGCGGGGCGATCTCGGCAGGCCACGCCGGTAATCTAGCCGAAACGAAAAAGCTCGCGAAGTACGCCTCAATAGGTTACCCACATGAGTTTCAACCGCTAGCGTTCGAGACCTTGGGCGGCCCAGGCAGCCTCACTAGCAAACTTCTCCACAGAGTCGGCACGCAGCTGAACCTCGCAACCGGAAACAAGAGATCTGCGGCTTTCTTGAGACAGCGCCTCGGCCTCGAAGTCCAACGCGGGAACGCGGCGTCCGTCCGCGGCACGCTGCTGAAGTGGTCCCAACCCACTCTATATGAGATAGAGTAATATTCCCAGTGCACACGTTCTCGGGAGACAATTGTCGCTCCATTTGTATTCTTAATAAATCATATATGTGTATGTATATATTATATATATATATATATATATATATATATATATAGATATATATATATATATATATATATATATATATATATATATATATATATATATATATATATATATATATATATATATATATATATATATATATAAATATATCCTGGGTGTCGTTCTGTGGATGAGCCCCGCTTAACATTGTAAAAAGGAGCCGCGCAATACATTTGCGTAGTAGTGTTATTTTTGGTGTATTTTTTGGTGGTTGATAAGACGTTGCAGTTCAGGCTACAGCAAACTAAGAGGACATACATCTTTCCAACGCCTTATTTGAGCGAAACTACTCTAAGTTTAGTGGGGATGTACTTTTGAATTACGGGAGTCGAAATTAAATTTGGATTCTATTATAAATTCGAACATTGCACAAAAGACCACCAAAAGAGCACTACTTTAACGAACGCTAATTAGGATCCGTTTCTCTCTATAAACTCGATTATTCTCTCGGTATCTTGCGTCCTTAAAATAGACACGTCATTTGCCGCATTCAAACTTCACTGCTGTCCAGCAGCTGTTTTGCCACTGCTGATGTTGAGCTCCTCGTCGCATCTCGAAAAAAAGAACCACAAACCTCCGTTACGCAGATCAAGTTGTCCCCCGAGCGTCTGGCGAGATGCCCAGTACCAGTTAGGCCAATATAAGGCTGAGGAACCTTGGGTTGTCGTCCATGGCGCGGCAATAAACATAAAACTAGTGGTGCTCACACGCCAATCCGTCTAGCCAAGTGGCCAATAGATCGGTGTATGTGCCGCGTCAAGCCCTGGGCCCCGATCGGAGAGGCGCCGGGACCATCGGGAGGCGGCCCTTACTTGCCGTTTCTTCCCGTCGACTCTATAGTATCTAGGTGGGTACTTAGTTGCGTGGGCTGAAAGCATGGGTGGTGGATTGGACTTAGAGCTAGTGGGCACTAGCGATTCGTCTCTAAAAAGGGCCGCTAGATTTACGGCGCACAGCAGAACTTCGCTCTGTTAAACGCTCGGGCCTGCGTTGGGCCTGCGAGAGATAGCAGGCCGTCGTGTATTATCCATCCCGTCCGAGTCGGTCAGTGAGCCAACAAACGAGCAGAGTCTTGTTGGAGGAAAGAATAAGAGAAAGTCTTTTATTGGAGGACGGGGGTGGGTGGGGGGAGGAGGTCTTTCCCAAACGTGCGCAACGATTTAGCGGTTGTAGGAGTGGCCTTTTGCGGACAAATACCAATGACGTAGGTGATGACATGGAGGCTGGTACGTAGGTGCCCCGTTCGCACTCTAGCATCTTCGCAGGCTTTCACTGGATCGACCGCCACGCGTTTGTCGGCAAACGACGGAAACACTTATTCTGCACTTAACTGCCTGTATCTGTCCGCTTAAAGGGTCTCCTGCGATACTCAACTCACGCTGCTAGGTAGAAGACTTTGTTCCTGTTGACGCACGCTACTTTACACGCGTAACGCCTCTACTTGGTAGTATAATGCAAAGGCCCGGCATGATAGCGCCAGTTAATACGGGGCGTGTATATATATATATACGAGAAGCACTCGAGGCTTCAAAGTGAGTGAAGCATAACCTTGCTTGACGAAAAACTTACGTGTATATATGTATTAGCTGCAGGCGTTTGAATGTCGTCAAGATGCCCTAAATCTCCTTAATGCGTATTTGATGACTTGCTTGCCTTAGTTTTTGAGTTGTTTTATGCATAACACCGTTTTTTCCTCATAGGTTGATCTTTTTAGCTGATTTTAAAAAGTGAATGCGAGAAAGGAACGTCCTATATTAGAGTGCGAGTGTAAGTCAAATAGGCTTAGATATGTGCACATGTATATGTTGGCTCTGTCCATATTAGCTTATTGGGACACCAATAGTAATGAGCCGGAGCTTTCTTCTGAACGTTACGGTACTGGGCTGAAAATTTTGTCTGTAGGTCATGTAATATTGTAGATTGTCTTTCGAGTACGTCATATCTCTCTTAGACCGCTGTTGGATAAGCAACCTAGCTGAGAATTCGTCGGTTCCAGTGCCACCTATCATCGTTTTTATAAATTGCGTAGGAATGCCTATTAGCTCGATTTTAAGCCCAATGCTAAACTTTTGGCTCAATTATAGATTTGACACGTCAGATCTAGGCGCTCACATTCAAGCAAAATGACTACGAGCCATCATTTGACATATAAGTTGGCGCACAGCTCAGAGTGTTAAATTGACAAACATCCGTCAATAAGCAAACATTCCCGCACACCTTATGTTTCGATTTCACGAAAAGCTGCCCACTTGAGACCTCAGCGGTATACAATATATGCAAGTTAAGGAGAACCCTCATGGATAGTCTTTATTTCGCACGAAGGTTGGTTAATTGTGCGAGGAAATCGCAGTCATCTAGACCATTGATCGTGGGAATGGACGGTTCGTTCTGACTCGAACAGGAATGCTGCTCATCTGATATCTACGAGGCGCATAGACCCTGGCATCCATACCCACTTTGTTAGATGTAACATGGAATCGAAAACGATAACTACGAGTGCTCAGGTAATCACGAATTTGTCCGATGACTGGTTCTCACTTAGAAAAAGAACTACGACATTATCCGAGAAACAAAAAAAGTCCATACGATTTGCAAATTAAAACTTTTTTTTTAATTTCCCGTAAGGCAATTGCCCGTGTACGGATTTTTCATGTCATGGCTAAGGTTATTCCACTCCGGCGTTTACCTTGTCTAAATTGAAAACCATGCAAACCAATTTAAAAGCGGCCGGTCTGGGTCTCGAACCCAGTCCTCCCGAATGCAAGGCAAAGGCTTT
Organism: Dermanyssus gallinae; assembly: GCA_003439945.1. Lineage (NCBI taxonomy): Eukaryota > Metazoa > Arthropoda > Arachnida > Mesostigmata > Dermanyssidae > Dermanyssus > Dermanyssus gallinae. Next base: position 115,328 of record QVRM01000947.1, read on the forward strand.
GCCACTAAGCCACCTTGCTCAGTTATTAACCTTAACATGACCACGTAAACCATCATAGGGCCACGGATTTGAGCACACCTTACTTTTTAACAGTCATATGCGGAATGAAACCCACGCTGGCGTGCTGCAAGAACAAAGTAACTCGGAAAAAGCATTTCCTATAAGCAGGGAGACCTAGTCTGACAAATAGAACAAGCTCTAGTCCGCCAGAGAGCCCGGTCAACCGGGATGCTGGACAAGAACTGTACTAGATAAGATCCCCAATCCCAGCGTATAGTACGCAAGGCAACACTAGTTGCCTACGCTCTGCTTCAGACGCTCATTGGCTACGCCACCTTTCAGACGTACCATCGTCGCATTGCCAGGGACGACCCCTTGTGTTGTGTGACGTGCGACACCGGCAAAATCGACGATGCAAAGCATAGCGTTGAGATATGCCGCTGTTTAAGCTGGCTCCGCCCGACAGTGACCCTAGGTTTACGGATCCAGCCTACCTGTACTGAGTATCTGTTGAGGCTTTACTGAAGATTGCAGCTTTCTCGAAGTTTGTTAAGCAGTTTACTAGTCAAGTATTCAAACATGATAAACCATGTATTGTATATAAATTTGCTGTCTAAAGAGGTCGTTTCCATAAACAAAAATAGGGATAACTTATTGGGGTTTGTATTTCATCACTGAAACAAAACGCATTCTGAATATTTTTCAGAATCTATATAGAATATATATAGAAATAGCGTTATCTGCACCATATAACAGAACAGAAAATGGCTCTAGTTTAAGAGTAAAAGGAGGAATACGATACGCTTACGTTTAGCTACGTGGTTCTACGACATTGTCTTTCTGAGAATATATATATAGATAATATATATATATATATATATATATATATATATAGAGAGAGAGAGATGGAGAGATGATTTATTCGATGAAGTTGGTCACTTATGCATGCACTCAATATCGACATGCCCGCCGAAAAATCCTCCGCAATCACCATTTATTTGGTACCAAAATGATTGTCATGAAATGCATTTGCCTGAATGAGCGCTGTGAAGTGTCTTAGGGCTCTGGTTTCGAGTTATTGGACGTGAAAGCTTATAATAGAACTTTAATTTTTGCGACTTTTCTTCTAAACGACCATGTTGCATCTTCTAGACGGCATCATATTTTCTTAGAAAAAACTGCATTTTTTTACGAACACGACAAGTTCTTTATCGTTGTAAGTGGTAGATGCTTGCACATATGATGTGCTCCTATGTCAGCCAATATCACCAGCGTCACGGGTTTGAGTAATTTTATGGTTTTTATTAACACATATAATTAAAGTGTCATAATGTTTATGTTACTCTGACGTAACATAAACATACGTACCCGGGCTGGATACGTTTGTTTATACCCCCGGACATACTGCGATGCTGTATCTATCACATTTGCTCCAGCATCGTTTACATCGACATTCGTCCTGTGGCTCATGGAAACCTTTCACGTTGCATAAAACATGATAAAATCCGTAGGCTGCAAAGGCCGTAGTTCAGTTCGTATTTATTTCAACACGAAATTGGTAGACAGTTGATTCAGGTTTTACAAGGTGTCACGATATGACACTTTGGTCTCACAATATTTAGTTAACTTTGAATGATTAGGTCGTTCCGCAAATGTTTGAACAAACCTATCTTTCAATATTGAAACAGCTGGGCTTCAAGCATATGTGATGGTTTATACAAGTAGTTATTTGCCGATATTTCACCCAGGTAGCCCCCCATCCAGTGCTTCTCATTATTGCTGTCCCATAAATCCCTGTTTACCTCACTAATTTTGGTTTGCCATGTTTTGGAAGGCCATATATATATATACATATATACGAATAAATATATTGCAACCAATGTGTGTAGCTGGTTACCCCTTCTGACGAAAGCTGTCGCTTTCGTCCAGTGCTTCTCATTGCTGCTGTCCCATAAATCCCTATGTCTACCTCACTAATTTTGGTTGGCCAGTTCCGCATAAAAACGTCAAAAGCGCACGTTTTCTTTAGATTTCATTGTCTTAGTAATTTCACTCCCACTAGACTTCTTCTCCAAGATTATGTTCCATAATGAAAACATTTGCTTTGCCGAGCTCTACAATTTCCTATATGGTCTTAAATATTTTGGAAGTATATATCTATACATATATATATATATACATAGTTATATATATAAATATATATATATATAGTTATATATATATATATATATATATATATATATATATATATATATATATATATATATATATATATATATATATATATATATAAATATATATTATGTATATATATATATATATACGATTAAATATAATACAACCAATGTATGTAGCTGGTTACGCTTCTGACGAAAGTTGTCGCAGCGTCTCCCTGTGAATAGCGTCAAGACTTATGTTCGTAACCATCAATCATCGCTGTGACGAATACTGTAGACGTTTAACCGTTATCGTATTGGTGGTAGGCCAGCATTAATATGCGCTGCCTTTTGCAGCCGCCGTAGCCGCCATAACCGAAAGTAATGTATCCGGTAGGCAGCCCACTTTGCTAAACAGTGAGCAGGAGGTCACTCACTGGCGATTCTTTGCCCCTTTTTTGCGACGCGCACTGATGGCGCACGACCACACCCCGTCCCTGTGCGTCTCGGCGAGCTGTGTCGAGCGGGGAGGGAGACGAAGGAACCAGAGACGGCCGGGAATCCAGGCTAGGAATAAGCACGTCCTGGCCCAACTGAGATGGCCCACACATGGGCTACTTTGAAATCAGCTAGCTTAGGCTCACTAAATCAGTCGGAGTCATTGAGCGCGACTTTGTGACTCGGGTGCGCGGTGTGACGCTTCGTCGCCCTACGAAGGAACGAAATGATACTTTCTCCCCCCCTTTTGAACTGAGCTTAGCTCACGCCCCGTTGCCAACCACGATGGCTCCTGCTATTGCCGGTGCTATGGTGCACTGCAGCTACGGTTATTTCAGCCCCTACAGGAGCTGCCGGTGGGGCGTTTGGACGTCGTGGGTTCCCAATTACCAGCGAGTTCGCCCGGGTTCTCTTAAATATCTTTCATCTGCCCCTGTGTCCCAGCAGCAGCAGCAGCATGGCCGCAGCACAGGGACAAAATGATTTCGAAATGACCGTGCGCGGGCTGTCTGGGCTAGAAAGCCAGCATCATCCGTGTGTTCGTAGCGGCGTTATCGCCGCTTGGCTTCACCCGGCTGCCAGCCCAGTCTCAGTCAACTTTACCGTAGGCAATTTTCTTGCGATAAGAGAGCGGCCGTCGTGAAGGAACAAGACGAACTACGCCGCTGACTCATTCAATTCGGGTTGGCTGGTTTCTTCGAGCATTCATTTATTATTTCGTGCTCGTCTACTGCTATACGACGACCGCTGCTTCTGATGCTTCCACTGATGCTACTGTCGACGTCGTTGTGCCGACCCAGCGTGCTTGAACGACGTCGACGACTTGCCGACGACAGCGTGCTTGAACGACGTAGTATATATATATATATATATATATATATATACTACGTCCATCACAAGTACAGCTGAAGCGGGACTAGTGCTCACATTAGGAATCACGTTTGTCTGCAAAATCATACGTGAGATTAGATGCATTTTAATGTCTTATACACTGACCGGTATCTCAGCCATCGGATCAGTTTCCATTATAGTTCTTATCTGTGTGTTACACATAAAACTTAAGATGATATAAACACACATTTTGCCCTCATACTACTAGCTTAATGAATGAATCTCCCTCTTCCTCGCGTGTTATTTCTTTCCCCCCCGATATATCGATATGGCGGGCTATCTATAGACCTCCACAGCATTCTAATGTCTTACACACCTGCAACTAAACCTGGTAAGGGCTAGTGCCCGTCCCCATTTCTCCTTTCCTATGGTGACACTCTTCCTATTTGCATGCCTCGCTAACAGAGTATACTATCGAGTTGGCACATCGTTAAAAGGTTTGGCACCTCGACCTAATATGCTTATACGCCGTAGGCTTCTAGTTCCGAAGGCTCGATTTCCCTTTGTGCCTAGAGCTGAATCTTTATGAATTGTTTTTGTAGATGCTGTTATACACCGAGGTCCAGGGCTGCCGGGAAGCCCACGACTCGCGACACTGCGTACTCTAGTCGTCGACGTCGTTCAAGCACGCTGGGTCGGCACAACGACGTCGACAGTATATATATATATATATATATATATATATATATTTATATATATATATATATATATATAGTACTGACTAAAATATAAGAATACGTATATATTGATAAACTGCTACTATGTGTTATACTAGTTAATCAAGCAAAACGGTCTGCTTTTCTGTGTGGTGTACTCTATAGCGAAACAGCAGTCCAACATACCAGAGGTGAGAAGGCTTAACCCGATCGGCTTTCATTTTTTATCCAGACATATCGCGTGCGGTAGCTTTGCAGGGTAGATTGAACTGAATTCGAATATCCGGATACCAACTAATGCTCACATTTTGCAGAACTTACAATTAAATCATTCCACATTTTTAGCCTGAACTAAAGCGGCAACTGATCCAAAGTTGGCTAATCCTAAAGAAACAGGTCTTGCGCGATCGCAGAAGGGTACGATGAGGTAGCGGGTAATATAGCCCAGACACGTCTGCTACACGCGTCTGTTCGTATGCCTGCAGAGTGAACCGACAGCCCAGTGCGGTGCCTGCTGAACATAGTACCCCCTAGTAAGCACCTTCCCCCCCATGCGGGGGGAAGGTGCCTCTTCCGCGTGGGATAGTGGAGGGAGAATGGGGAACGGCGAATTCTGTGAAGGCTGACTTCGAATCAACGGCGGTGGCGGCGGCGGCAGCAGCGACGACAGTGACGACGCCATCGACTAGGCCACAGGCTCACTATGTACATAGACTGTGTCTGGCCTGGCCTGGCCGATCTGGTCCTCGTCAGATGAGTGCGTAGAACAAGTACGTACACTATTGCTCTAGCACAGCGCAGTCGCTGTTCGGCACATGACGCAACAACGACAGACAGATGCCAGTGCCGACTAAGTGCGAATGATAACTCTGCTGATGATGGTGCTGGTTACGATCATTATGATAGTCGCGGTAATAGTAGTGATGGTGGTGGTGGTGGGGTTAGCGGCACTGGCGATGCCCCACGTTCCGTTGGAACCCATAGGGGTGCGCCAGACGCGTCTGCGGCAGCACGAGGCTAGGGCAACGCCGCACCTGGCATCAGTACCCCTGGTTCATCAGGGACCGGCCAAGAACGAGGACGACCCAGGACACCCCCCAGTCAGTCGGGTTCGTTGTTCGAGCGATGATGATATGCGGCAGCGACAGTAACATCGCAGCAGCAGCAGCAGCACCAGCAGCCGCGTGATGTATTCGACTATTCCTGCTACACAACCAGTATTACCGCTCATACGAGCATGCACGCTGTATGAGTTGTACATGGGGGTTACCAATTTACCATCACTTCTATGCCTGTCCCAGAGCAGCGAAAAAGCGAATGACAAGCGACCGCATAAGAAGGAATACCCAGCACCCGGCCGACTTTGTGTCCCGCAATTGACAGCAGCTGCGGCCTGGCTAACCAGACGGCTAACCAACGCAATAATCATACGTTTGACGGTGGCGATCCGTGGCTACGGGGACGGTAGACGCGGATCGAGTCATCCGAACTAGCAGAGCCCAATTTGCGCAGCGGCAGCAGTTTTGGTGAGTAGGGTGCACGTCGGCCAAAAGGAATATAACCAAATATAAACAGCGGTAAAGCGAGATGGACGCGATAGACACATAGTGTAGGAATATATATATATATATATATATATATATATATGGCAGACACGAGCGATAGCCTTTTCTGCAAGATTACCTGAATAGTTATTACTGTGTTGAATGTATGTAATAATGGAAATTTCAAGCTCAATGACGAATTATTGAACTTAAATACATTTGCCGTCTGGAGAAGACGGTCCCATAAAGAATATATATATATATATATATATATAGAAAACGGAAAAACAAGAGTGTGTCTAGAAGTCGCATACTTCGTTCCCTATATGTCCACACGAGATAGTCGATCTGCTTTCAACGGTTACATCAACACAATGAAAATACCCGTCGTAGGGACTGACTATAAGTCGTAGTTAAAGGAGATAGTAGTAAGAGCACTTTCTGACTTTACAACTGTGAAGAAATTATAATAATAAATAAAAGGGTAGTACAGCCTGTTAGAAGCCGCTGTGGTAATGCGTAAAGAAAATTCAATTGTCACACGTTGTATTCGTAGGTAGGGTATACCTGATCTTATTGTTGATTTCAGTTTCCACATGTCTTTTATGATCCACCGGCTGATTAGATAATTCAGAGGGTGTCTTGCACACTGTGTACTAAATAGGTTCGACATTAGATATTTTTCTATACCCTCGTAGTTTAGCCAAAACAAATACAAGGTTATATGTGCCGCGAATACTCTAATTTAGTCTATCGTTAAGCTGGATGTGTGTGTGTGTCATCCTCAGAGTGTACAGAAGCAAGTTAGTGATAAGCATCAATGTCATCGTTGTACAGCAATAATGCAATCAAGCCTGGTACAACTGTACAGCCTGGTATTGATTTATTGTAGCCTTACATTTGCGTGGACCTGATTTAGTGCCAGCTCCGGGAAACCCTGCGGAGCTTTTCAGTTGTTCTTCTATTGGATAACATTGTGACAGTGCAACCACTAAGCTGTTGATGGAAGTCAGTGTCGCTTCAAATTTACAAAATTTTAAGAAAGACCACGTCGCTTAATAGCGCGATACAAAATCGACTTGCTTTAGAATAATTCAATTTGATGTCACCCTATATAGTAAACCAATGTACAGCTCTGTTGAGTCAAAAAATAGATTACAAACAACGTTCTTTGTTGGGGTGATACAGAGCCCAATAAAGAAGCTAGTACGAGTGGACGGACCTACCCGAAGACTAGTGTTCAAACTATGAAGGAAATGCGTTTATTTTATTGCCGAAGATGGGCCTGACAGCCAATCAATGTCTCTGCTTCCCTATGTTTACAAGGATTTGGGGTTATATGGTTCACGATGCAACACTTTTGACACGATAAAAATATTGCACGATCCTGCTGAAAATCCGGTTTTTACAAGAAGTGCTAGGTCACGAATGATAGATGCCATACGCGCTGCTGTTACGCATATGTTACACGTTCGCCAATTTACGATCGCTTAACACAAGAACGCCAAAGACACCTGAATATATGAACACAAGAGATATTTTTTAGACATTTTCGGTATTATATATATATATATATATATGCGAAAAAAAATATTTTTTAAGGAAACAGGGGGTGGAACCGTTTTATTTTAAAGTGAGAACGAAATTCGAGTGGTTGTATTAAGCTTTTTATCATATGTTCACTTCATAATGTGCATTAAATCTGCAATTGCGAAAGCCCCGTCGAAGTCAAGAGCCGACGGTCATGCAAACCAATCATGCCTGCCTGTTTGGAGTAAATATGCATCTGTTGAATTGCATTCTACGTTATCTCAGAGCAGAACAAATGTTATATTGAAGCAAATTTTCAAGAAATTACATTATTTACAATTTTTATATTTGGTTGTTACGCTCAATTACCCATTTTTTAAGAAAATATCCACAACTTTGTTGAACGAGTTTTGGGAAATCCTGTATCGTATACACTGTGCTAGGTAATTACTACACTACCTATTAGGACTACTAATGCTATTGTCGCTAGTGATGTTTGATTTGTCTTTTGCTCAGATTGTTACTATTTTAAATATAGTGTTGAAGATGAACTGACATATTCTGCGTGTCCTATGAGTAGCTATGTGTGTAGGTGTGTGAGTAGATATGTGAATGGCCGGCTTTTTTGTCCGGTAGAGGATTACGAAACATTAGACATAACATTACAAAACAGGTTTTCGCTCATGCAGGTTGCCCCTTCCACATACCCTTGCTATGTGTCTGGCAGCAGGAGGGGCCCACGACGGATTCAGTCGACAGTGCTCTCCGCGAGTATGCTGAAGGTGCTAGCTTTGATGGTTTGCAGAACATAACGTTGGTACGCTTTTCGTTGGCAGGTATCGAGCGGAATCTAACGTAACTTGATTCACCTAGGGATGTGGGTGTTGTGGCACGTGTGGTACTTCTGAAAAGCCTACCTTTGTTAACTAGTTTGACGTGCATCCAGAATGTCCGAATAAATGCGCAATACTAAAATAAATGCCAAGGACTAGTGTGATAAATCGATTTTGGCATACCATACGCAAATAATGCTTGTTTAATTGTGTGCTCAAATCTCAAACAGCAGCTCAATAGATTTCCTGGTGTTACAATACTAGTAAATAAAGTTGTCAAGGCGGAGAGAATTAGCAACGTGCTCTCTCAGAGGGTGACCAAAAACTTTGGGCATACTCGAAAAAAGATTGTAGTGATTGTGGTACCCGCGGCGTGGTTTCTTGAGCTTTACAACAGTTTAATCCACTGTATTGGAGACCTTGAACACAGATTTTGAAACAGAGAGACAAATATAAATTATTGATAAATATACGTCGCTAAGCTTTGGAGAGCCAAGAAAACATAGAGACCTAATGTGCGTATATTTGTACACACACAAATGTTCTTAGTGCCTATGAGACATCACCGTGCCATGTACATTAGCCAGGAGTTATGTTGCTCGAACTAGTCAGAAAGCTGGTGCCTCTGCTTGTATTGTGGAGGACGGCAAGTTGGTGAAATACAGAGAACTTAGTTTGCACTTTATCGTCCAGCCAACCGCCATAAAGATATATAGACCCTTTTTTAAAGAGCCCAACATTTTTCAAAGAGCTTGGAAAAAATTACACGTGGCCACAAAGATTCCTCGGTATGGAGATTACCTACTGCAGCGTGTATCGATCGGGCTTCAGTGGGGAAACGCGGCGCCAGTCGAAAAGACTCTTCCCTCCGCCGTAGGGCTTCCTGAGATTCGGTAGGAGAACTGATGTCCTAAATACAATTTTAATTAAATAAATATGCATGTCGTTTGTATATACTTAGCCATTATATTCACAGTTTAGTACTATCGGCAGCCTGTCACAGTTTTTGTTCATAAGCACAAAAATGGCAAATACCAATGTCTAAAACGTGAATGCATTACACGAGATAGGATGCGCACCCTGTGGTAACTAAGTAAACGCACCGTATGGCTATCTAAGCGCGTTTTTGATGCTAACACAAAAATCTCTGTTTTGCAGATACGGTTGCATCATTTGACTGTGCGGGAGTACAGTTCTAACACACATGCAGATCAAAGAGGCGCAAATTTATACTAAACTAAGCTGGACTGACACAAGCAATAATATACAAACACGAGGTGTTCTCTTTAGATGCTGCAGGCTACCAAACATTGTGATCCAGCCAATAATTCTTAACGTTTGGTTTTTGGGCATTTCGTGTGTCGTAATCCAGAGTAGTTAGTGCTCTATTGCGCTTTATCTAAAGTTGTCCGGAGGTCCCGATAATGTAAGATCGTTTAGAGAATATTGTAGCAGCTCCATCAAGAAATTAAGCAAAGTCAAAAAATACGCAAAAGGTATTTAAAGATAGACTGTTCAGACAACTGCATAAGCCCAGCAGGATATAAAGAAGAGAAAATCCAACGTCTACATGGGAGCATGGCTTCTAGAGCCCGCATTCTAGGGTCATTACTGCTAAATAAAGGCACAAAATAGTACGCAAAAGAACTTGAGCCGTAGCCATTATCATCTGAGGCCTTAACAAAAGCAAATGAGAATATAGGCAGCGGCTCATATCATTAGCCGTTTTTTGACATTTGGAAACATGTAGCATTTTAAATGCAAATTTGACTCAATACACACTCTGTCCCCGCGTTGTGTTTATTGTAAGCAAGAAGCAAACAGCATCTTCTAGAAAAAAAGTTAATCAAGACCGTTCTCTCAACGAGCAGTGAATAAGGATATCTCATACATGCGGCTTGTCTAGGTCGGGCAAACAAATCTACATAAAATGGCAACAATTGATGAACTTTTTGTGCGTATCCTTCAAAGGCATTGGCAGTAGCGGAGAAATAGTGTGTGTGTGTGTGGCTTTATGCAACCCAGTGCCCCTTCGTTGCATAGAGATGCAGTGCAACCCGTTCCAAGAGCTAGTCTATTTTACTTTAGTCGAGCCCAATTGAGTGTAATAGATTTCTGATGAAATCGCATTGGAGATTTAGGGTCGCTTCATCATCGGTGGCTCAATAATAGAATGCAGCATTGTGATTACAACGCTCTACAATTATCGTGCAACACTCACCCCCTATCAGAAAACACAATGCGATGTGCAAATGATTTGGCGTTATGCGGCAGTGGTACTGCAATGCCAATGCGTATACGTCCTTGTTTTTTAATCATTACTTATTTTGTGCGATTTACAGACGACCTATCAAGTTGGTTCCCTGTTTGTTTCCATTACAACAAAATGCTTGATGATTGAGGTCGCAGATTTCCCAAAAGTACAATACAAACGCACGTGTGCGTTCAGGTGGATCGACTTCCACAGCTTGCCATAATTGAGTTGCTTGCTCGATTTTCTTTGGATTTATGAACATTTGAAAGTTTAACATTTCGACTTTGTTTGGTGACTCGCGTTGTAGTAGCCTTGCCACGCAGTTAGCTGACGTGATGAGCTGTCTCTCTCTTGCTCTGCTGATGGAGTTCTGCGGCGGAACACGTTAGCAGACCTCCATCTGAACTTTCAGTGCATCCATGGTTTCTAAAGCATGGGCGACACACAAACAAAGACATACAGATGAACTACAACAAACCGGACGGCAGAAAACTTTATCTTTGAAAAGGATTAATAACGGTAAACAACTTGCACGTCATTGCTAATGAACACATATTTGAAAAGTCAGTAATTCCACGCATATGTATATATATATATACATATATATATATATATATATATATATATATACATATATATACATATATATACATATCATTACTAACATATTTGCTGACCTCTTGAAGTATTCGCCGAGAGATTTTCTGTGATGTAATAACAGATTTTTTGTGAAATTAATAAAGTGAAGTTAGTAGCAAGACGGCGACGCATGTCAGACGCAGGCCGGCATTAGCGGTGGTTCGGCGTCGGCTCTAGCTTATCATAGGTATGGCTTGTGCGTTTATAGAACTACCCTATATCAAATCAGTCAAACTCAACTTTTGGCAGTGACGGGAGGCACTGGCCGGATGAAGCCGGTAGCTCTGGGCCTCCTCTTAGTTGACGAGCTGGCTGATGGCAAGGGCTTACCACTAATATGTCTGTATAATGTAAAAAATTAGAGCGACGACAAGTTGTTTAATACTCGAACAAGCAAAACATAGTCCAAACGGGTAGATATGTTTTCCACGATCTTCGCTGCTTGACGTCGACGGCTGTGGTTTCGGTAGCCGCGCTTGTACTAAATAGCTATCTGTAGCCGCAGCAGCAGCACCAGCTACAGACAGACAGATAAGCAGGACTTCTTCTGCGGGATTTCCTCTTCTTTCCCGTTGAGGACCGTCTGGGCACCGATAAGGCAAGCGCCGCATATCTTTGTAGCGAATAAACAAACGGAGGGAAACAGAGAGAGGGTGTCTACTACTACTACTACCACGGCTACTAATGCAATCAGGCTGCACATTGCCGCACTGTATGCCTCTTTGGCATATAGCAGGGCCATCCTGCCGGAGCACCACGACAGTGACGATAGCAAAGTAGACGAATTCAACAACAGCAACAACAATAGCAATAGCGGGGATGGTAGGTCATGCTGAACACATTTGACCGGGCCTAACTGTCGCTCCCCCTTTGTCCCGTCGTCGTCGTCGTTTGCTAGTTAGTTTGGAGAGAGAAAGGGGGTAAGGGGAGAGTGAGAGGAGATAGGGAAAAAGAGAGGGAGAGAGAAGGGGTAAAGAAAAAAGAAGAGAGAGTAGGGAACCGTACAAACATGCTATCAACTGGGGCGTCTCGAGGCGGCAACCCAAGCGGGTTCGCTCGAGCCAGGGAGTAGGAGCTTACCCCCGGTGAGTGTGACGAGACGAGAAATAAGGGGGCAATACAACGAGACTTGACTTACGAAAGAGTTTGCTATTAATAAGCTATAGCCCATCAGAGCACTACTAATAGCGCGACAATAGCAATAACATCGAACACTACACCGAGGAGGACGACGACGACAACTACAACAACAACAACATTACAACGACCTACCATTGCTAATATTACGGGCTATGATGTACATGCGTAGCAAAGGCCTACAATACACACATATACGCTATTCGTCGAAAGAAACAAGCAAGCGACTACTGAGCCAGTTTAGCATGCAAATCGAATCGTTCTAACAAGCCCAAGGAACCGCTGGGGAACCAACTGCCGCCAGTGCTTCAATGCTCGGCCGCCGGGCTCAGTCCACCCCGTACAGCTATGGCTAATGCTACTGCTGCTGCTGCCGCTGCTGTTGTTGTGTCTGAGGCTCCCGAGAGACTTCGTCTACTTCACTAGACAGCCGATGACTACAAGAGCAGAAAGCGCTCGGTTCGAGGCCTCATTCAGCCTTCAGCAAGCACTCAATCGATCGCTCATCGTAGGTCCGACACGCAGACAAATAGATTACACACATACTCGCAATTACAACCGCATTACACACGCTGATCTATTGCACTATCGCACGGCAAATAGGCGGCGACGTGAGCTTCCTAGAGACACTTTCCGGTTCCAGCATGGCTGTTGTTATTTGTGTCGTAATTGCTGCGGCTATTTTATTTGCTGTGGTTTTTGTTGATGCTGTTGTTTTCGTTGTTGTTATTGTTGATGCTGTTGTTGTTGTTGCTGTTGTTGTGGTAGCAACCGACGTTGTCGTCATCACGCCGACTAAACAAACAAATTCTATCCTATGTAAAGTCTATGTAAATACGTAAACACAAGCAGGTAGAGGGAGAATCAGCGGGGAAAAACAAAAAAGACCAGGCATAATTGCTAATTAATAGATAGACTTAACTTAGTTAGAATGTATATATATATATATATATAGTCATATAGAAGGCGAGCACTGCCGAGTGTACAAATGTAATTGTAAATGATTAATTAATCATCGCAATATTTTCTATATATATATATTATATATATATATATATATATATATATATATATATATATATATATATATATAGATATATCCCTTGTCTTGTCGTCGGGAGGTCGTTAATTTCAATCCAGGGCAGGTCGGGCTCTAGAGTTGTATGTGTTTCTGTTTGGAACAGGTCTTCACCTGGTCATCTAGACTGCCGGAAAAGAGGGAGTATAGTCAGCCAAATCCAAAAAAAGAAACACCTAAGAAGAGAACTTAAATCAAGATATAGGGAGGAGTAAGGCGTGACCTCTGTGATAGTCTAGACAAGTCACTTAACATCGCTTGCCCATGCAGGCGAGTGCACACCAACTTTCTTAAGGATATATATAATCAGATGTTTACCTAAGCGCTACGTTTGCGATCTCACAACTGCACTTCTCGTAAGGCCTGCGAGAAATGTGAAGGCTGCGATTACCTAGCTTCCAGTTTCACGACACAGTCGAGGTGCGTAAACCGCACTGGCCCCCACGCGGCCGGATCGCCTTCCTGTCCGCGTGTGGCTTACCTCCGTCAGTGGAACAGAATCATCGTGGAGGTGAAAGTTCTACAACAAGTTAAAGCATTGCATCTATCTGCATCGACTATTAAAGGACCTGATGTAATAGCCACTGTTGCTGCGGTTCAAAGGGGCATATCTGCCACACAGGAAAACGCCTCCTCGCAGCTGTTCCTTCCTAACCTGCGACCTTTACCAAAGCTTAAATGAAAGCGAAACCAACACATACAGGAGTCGTCAAGATTGGCCGTGGTACGCCTGATCCATACTTGATCTCCTCACAATTGAGAATGTGGCTATTGTCTCCCTGCCATAAAATCCGATCCTCGCGCTTATTGTTTTAATATTGTACTTACTTTTAGTGACATAGTGCTGTCAAATGGTCGGCTCGATTACAAACAAATGGATGCGAGTCTCATTGCCAGTCATCTTGATGTTGTAACCTAAGCTATTTTTTTAAGAACTTTCCGAATATAAATGTCATGTACACCTAAATTTGTTGATTTTTGTTCTTTGTTATTGAACTCGTTTATTAATCCGCTGATTGACCAGTGTGATTCCATTAAGGATATTGAGATTTAAAAAAATCGTCTTGCTACTGCATCTCAGTCTCTTGCACACAAGCTTATGAAAGTAACAAAAAGACTTCGTATTTTACATGAGTCCAGACTAGGATTTTAGGGATTCTCGCTCACTTTTCCAGAATGCCAATGAACGACTTAAGGGAACTGAATCTCTTTCTCCCATAATTTTAAGCCCTACCGATTTACAAAAAGCTAAGATTCTTACTGAATATAAATTTCTACCCTGTCCTGTGCGTCCGGTCCAGCTATGTTCGCGACAAACAACCCATGCAACATTTCTCATCAAGAACACTTGGTTACCTTCTCTGAGTTTGCAATATATTCACTTGTCTCCGGTTTTAAAGCGAAGGCTAGCCTTATACCTGAAAACATTCCTCCTATTAAAAAATGCGCTTCTTTTTCCGAACCACTAAAACTTAAATTTTAATGATCTTATAAAGACGGCGTTGTGCCCGACTTTTTTAGACTCAGTCTTGTCTTCCTTGTCCACAAGGAAGACTCAAAGATGTATGCTGAAAACTACTGGTCAGTTTAGCAATGCACGATACTATGCTGTATTTTTGAGAAGTTTTAGTTAACCAGTTAAATAAGTTCTTAATCTTAATGCGTTCTCCTTGACCCTGCCCACCATTAACCACTCACCGTTCAGCATATATACAGCTTCTGAAGATGACCCAGGATGAGCTATGTTTATAACTGCTCGAAAAACGTTTCACTGCGCTTATTTTGACCAAAAAAGCGCATTTGACAGGGTAGATCACTCTCTTCTGCCCCGCAGATTGGAACATCCAGGTATCCACACACGTACATAGCAATGGGTAAAGGCATTTCTGAGCGACCGTCAAAGTCTAAATTAGTGACAAACTTAGTCGACCATATCTTGCATTATCTGGTGTGCCTCAAGGGGAGGTTTTTCCCAATACACGATTTTTGTTCTGGACATAAAAGAGTACTTGCCACCTGATATTAAAGATCTTGAATATGCAGATGACTTAAAACTTTATTATCCTGTCTCCTCTAGTGACTTCTATGCTGTTCTGCAGTGTACTGTCGACGGCTCGATAGTGTTCTGAAAATAACATGATTCTCTTACCCTCTAAATGCGTTGTGACTGAAACATGGTGCACTTCACTTTGACTATAAAATTAACGATTGCATTTTACCGACTCTCTCTTATACACGGGACCTAGGCATATATATTACGTCTGAACTTAATTCTAGCTTTCACATTACCAAGGTTGTGGAGGCATCATTGCGCATCATAAATACGATCTTCCGCTGTATCATTTTAACGACTCCTCATGTGTATATTCGCCTTTACAAATCTTTTGTTCTTTTCAAATTTACATATTGCTTTCCTCTCTGGGAGCATTATCTAGCTAAGTACAGAACGTTAGTGGAAGGCGTCCAAGACACGTTTCTGAGACGCCTGCGGATCAGGTGCCTCTAGAGCGTGTTAGATGACGCTGTTTCTAGTATGGACTCACTTTTCATGCAACGCAACATATCTGCTCTACGTCAATAACGCAAATGTAAATTGCTAAGACACTTTTTGATGCACGCTTCAATAACCTAAGGAGTCAACGATCAATCACTCCAAAAGCCGTGGCCCGCAATGAGTTTGTGAACGGACTGTTTGCTTGGCGGATGGCCAAATAGACGCATGTAAATTCAAATAGCACTCGCCTATTTGGCGATTAGTTACGTTTTTCTTTCAGAAGTGCGTATACCATGATTATTGTACCACACACCATTTTATGTGAAAATAAAGGTGATTTTATGTTATGTTATAAAATCCAACGCAGTAAGTCGTGGATTTTAAAAATTTGATTTTATCATTTACATGTTCGACTAAAATAAAGGTGTGGCTCGTCGTCAAGGGGCTGGCGTGCAAATTAGTCCACATACCAACGTAAATCACTAAGTGATGACGGCGGCGACAGGCGCTGCGTCACGAGTACGCCCGAAACTCCAACAAATCTACACACTAAATGCTGCCTAACTTCTTAATTAAACGACTTAGCTAGTGCCCGTTTCCAAGGGATTCCAGAAGTTAAACAGATTGGTGAATTGCCTAGACCTTATTTTTGAGCTATCTATTGATCTAGCACTATCGGTGGACTCACAGCTAGAACAGCAGACGCGCCGCTTCAACAATGGTGTAGGTCTCTATATTTGAAAAGCTTACATGCCTCCAAGAAAGCGGCAACAAAGAAATAGCCCTATACACTATCTGGTGCTGCCTTAAAGGCAATTGGTCGAAAATCTGAGATTAGCCCGATTTTCTTTGCCTGTGCACTCCGGATAGTTGCCCTAGACTTTTATTGGCTCGCCTAAGAGCCTTATATAGACAACCTCTGTCACTTTCTGACGTCAATCGTGCTGTTTGTTCTATAGCGGCCTAAAAGTCTGGTTTAATGGGCACCGATTTTGCTTGAAAGGTGCGTGTATTAACCTATAATAATCAGCTTTATACTAGGTATATATACGCCTATTCAATGCTAGTGAGAAAAGCTAAAAGTATAAACTCGTATAACCCTGTAATTTACACTAGTTTACTAGGTTTATATATATATATATATATATATATATATATATATATATATATATATCACAAATTCCACTTATTAACACATTTAGTGTCGATAATACCTAAGTACAAATATTTTGCTCGGCGTCAGGAGCTCACAAATGCAGTTACAAGAATTGTATAAAATATAGAATATACAAATATACAATATACAAAGTTATGATGACATTATACGGGCCAACTGACTTAGAGACCCAATGTTACTACAAACAAGACCGTGATATCTAGAGCATTCGGTATGACAATATTTACATCTGCAGTCAATATATATATATATATATATATATATATATATATAATAACAATATGTACTTATTTTAAAATATAGTAGAATTCGGCAAAAAAAATCATTTTTCCCACTGGAAGAAGGTACGGAAACGTTGTTTAGGAGTGAGGATGAACTTTATAAAAGTAGTTATTCTGCCTTTTTTCTCCTACATAGTTGCGCAAAACTTTATTTCTAGGAGAACCGGTCACACCGGCGTATTCGGCGGGAAATTCTGCATAATCTAAATGACATCTGACGCAAGCTAGCAAAAGGGGAACGAGATCAGGGAAAGCCATAAAAAGTCGATATGTTGTTATGTCTTACGTTGAAGCTTTCACGTGCAGAACCGTAAAATGTTGGTATTACGATCAAAAATGTACGCTCAAAAGACTATTCTCAGACCATAGCAAATTGAATGCCCATAATTTTCGTACCAAAGTGATAGTGCCGTGTTACGTAGTTGCCGCCACATCGAAAGTAAAGGCATGCATACTTGCTACCATTTTGGCCTGCTTCAGCAAGGGTGCATCAAAACATTAAGTACATAATTTGCGTTTTGGTAGAACTCGACAAGAAAATATGTTTTCCCAATGGAAGGAGGGGCGGAAACGTCTTGGCAAAATTTTATGGGTCGTAACGTGAAGGCCTCAATGTAAGACATCACTTTTTATGACTTTTCTCACACTGCCCTTATACGCTTTCAACGAGCCGTTGCGCTCGTTTAGACCTACACATCATTAAACAACAAAAATATACATTCACTAATATTGTCTTGAAACTAACAAACGCCAGACTGTATATATTATATAACTTTTGACACTTGTTCAGCGCTTGTTTGGTTTTGCTTCCTGAAACTTTGTCGAAGAGTGCAGGAACCTAAGGCCTGTTACAGGCTGACCAATTGCACTCGACGGCCTTAACGGATGGGAGCCCAACACGAACACTGAACACTGCAAAGGTACTGTGCCAAACCCAACTCAACAAAAAAAGTTCCAAAAGCCTTTCCAAGCTAACCTTTGAAAATTAATGGAAATTCAAACGTCGCTTACCCTACCGGAGGTTTGGCTTAGCTTCTTGGTTGTGAATATGTATGTAGTCTGTACGCTGTGTGGATGACACACTGCGTATATTACAAACAAAGTGTATATATGTGTAATTAACTATACTTAAACATAGCAACTGTCAAGAAGCTAACGGCAGGGCGCCTTTTGAAGAACTGTCGTTCACAGCAAGTGAGTAGCAGAGCGGTAGCGCCCTTGACTATAGAACCGCCCTAATATTTATTTGTTTATTATTATAATCTACTTTTTAACGGAGCGCTTTTACTAAGCAAGTAAAAGAATGCCCCATTCGCCACCTCGGAAGGAGCCGGACAAGGGTAGCAAGCCAGCTCCCAGTTCTATGGGTACGGCCATTGAGCTAGTCGAGCGGAACCAGCAAAGTTCTTAGCGGAAATAAAAAACGCTCGTTGGCGAGCTTCCACGTAACTTCCAGCCAAAAGGATATAAACGTCGCGGTGAAGAAACAGACGTAAACACAGCTGTCTATCAAAAGGACGGCAAAATAACATTATTAATATAGACCATACGCAAACGGAAACAGTGTGCCGAACAGCGATTCACCGCCTAGTTCAATTCAAGTATGTTTATTTCATTCAAGTTGAGTATAGTATACAGTTCAAAAATGTCTCTTCATAATGCTTTATCTTCTTCACGCTTCCGGCGAAAGAAGTAGTGCAACGATTTTTGGTCCAGTGCTGTGCATTCCACTGCACGGTACTTGACACACTTTTTTAGACAGAACCGGCAGGTGCACAACTCGTACTCCTCGTAAAAGGCTGCATTTACAACATACAGGTAGTAGTAGCCATGCAATATGTACCTGGTGTATACGTGGCGACTGGAATTCTAAGAAGAATGTATTTAAGAAAATTATTAAACAATTGTCTCTTAAAAAATCGCTAATCACAAAATAAAAGCCGCCACAGTTCAAACTCGCCATACGAAAGCATATCGTAACGCTAACCGGCAGGCATGACTGTGAGCAGAACGGTGCAGCCAGGCTACCGATGCACGTGGCCCAGCGTGCAGGGATATTTGTGTGCTTTTCAGCATGCATTAAACAGACTAGATGAAGTTTTGTTAAACTCAACTGGCAGGGTGAAACTAGATGTAATTGTTGTTGTTGTTGTTAGCACATTTAAAATTCTCAGATGGTTGTAAGAAGTAAATGTTGCACATGCAAAAAAAATGTTGTCAGACGCTGGATATTTGAAATACGTAATTGAAATACGTACATTTTTTTTCTATTCTTTTTGGGTTAGCAGAAAACAAGTCTTCTAATAATATTAATTATGTGGCACAATCCTGGCTTCCTTAAGTACATTGAGGTGGAAGCATGTTAAGTACGTGTGTTTACAGACAGTATATCCTTCCGTTGTTTGATGATGCTTGAATGTATAAGTACACACCCTTAGCACGAAATTTTACGAAGATTGCGCGTGCTTGTTTGACGCAAGAGGGCTGAACTCTGGCAAATAACGCTTGGATTCTCCACCGTAACAACGCACAGGCGCACACATCGTTACATACTTTGGATGATTAAATAAAAAATTATACTTCTATATATCTGTAGCCTCCCTATTCTCTGGACCTAGCATACATAGGCCTAAGTTAACCATGTCCGTGTATGTGCCAGTACTTTTGGAAAAGGTGCAAATGCACATATGCAAGATACCATGATTTTATTGCTGTTCATTATAATTTGCAGTTTGTCGCAGTCGTTTGGAGCTCGCTTAGGCTTCTCGTTAACGCTCGAAACAAACCGTGCATCAATTTCATAGCGCTTGCGCAGAAAGGCGTTCGCTGTTGGGATTAGATAGGCTCGGCGGGCGCGGGTTAGGCCGCCTTGAATGCTAAGTAGCTTTGTTTTAGGACGCTATTTGCGTAGCCATTGTGGTTTTGCAAAAGGCGCCCACCAAGCCAAGGGAGTTCCTAGGCTACGGCAGACAGTGATTCTCGGTGAAGGCCACGATTGCGCTACAAGAGCAATGGCGCTCGGAACACTTGGTAAATTTTCGTTAAAACTACAAAATAGTCTTACTACATATATATATATATATATATATATATATATATATATATGTATATAGTTCATATCAATACGTACTTATTTTATGGTTTGGTAGAACTCGGCAAGAAAATAAGATTTCTCAATGGAAGGAGAGGGCGGAAACACCTTGTTTAGGAGAGAGAGTGAAATTTCTAAGAGTAGTAATTATGCCTTTTTTCTTCTACATAGTTGTGAAAAATCTACGTTTGCGGGAGAACCAGCTAACGCAGGAAGGAACCGAATATAGCGGAAGACACTTAACTGGCTTGCATAGCGAAAAGCGACTAACCAGAATAAGGTAAGTCATAAAAAGTCGATATGTTAAGTTAACGCTTTTACGTGAAGAATCGTATTTTTTTCGTTCATGGCCAAAAATGTCCGAATCCACGCAATAGCAAATATAATGTCCATCATTTTCGTACCAAAGTGATGATGCTGCGTCACGTAGTTGCCAAGTAACTAAGCTTTTTCGACAGTCATAGTTGTTATGTTTTACATGAGAGCTTTCACGTTCAGAACCGTAAAATGTTGCCAATTTTTCCCCTCCTTCCATTAGGAAACATTATTTCCTTGTCCGAGTTCTACCAAACCTCAAAATATGTACCTAACTTTCTCATACATCCTATGCAAGTATGCACGCTTTCGAAAAAGCTTAGTTACTTGGCAACTACGTAACGCAGCACCGTCGACTGTGTGGCGACGTTCACTACCGCCGACGTGTCGCGCGAGAGCCGCAGTGCGTCATTTTTCATGCACTCAATCTCGACGTGTCCGCCGAAAAATCGTCATCACTTCACAAACACAGCTTCGCATTGCCATAAGTTTTGTTCCATTGGAAAGAATAATTGCTTTAACGAGCTCTATAATTCCCTATATCTATTATGAAAAATGTCTGCAACACCCTGTATATATAATATATCTTTTTTTTTTTGTAAATAGGGCCCTGTCCATCTGCAGTCTAAGTAAGAAAACGGCGCTTCCAGCGAGTACCTCTAACGGAGGAACGTCTTCACTTGACTAACGTTCGAGGGTGCAGGGCAGGTGGCACCCGTTTATTTTTTCTCGTCGTTTCATGAAAGCCGGTTCGTGGGAAGTCTGCCTTTGTCAATCAATTAACCTTGACAATCTCTTCCAAGCATACTTGGCGGAGCAACAGACTCGACGTTTTATTGTCAGGGGAGCGTAACGAAGAAGGTTAGCGCTGCTTGTGTCGAGCCCTAGAGTTGTTGTTGCCGTTGTTGTTGTTGTTGTTGTTGTTGCTGCTGCTGCTGTTGTTGCCGTTGTTGTTAGTGTTGCTATCGCTAATGCTGTTGTTGTCTGTGCTTTTGTTGCAAAAGCCGAGCGACGATGTTTCTTTAGCGTGCCTCGCATGTCGTGACGACGTCAACGACAACAACGACGACGACGGCGTTAGCGCCGCGTCCCCGCTAGCAGAGTCATTGCCGAGCCGCTAATGGAGAAGACTACTCCGGTGTCAGTGGAAGCGAGGAGCGTTTGAGCAGTTGATATCGAGTCAAGTGGGTGGGCGGGCGCCACCACGAGGCGAAGACGTCTTGGCCGGTCGGCAACCAACCTTCAGTTCTCCGTTCTCACGACGCCCAACGAAGTCGGCAGCCGCAGCAGCAGCAGAAGCACCAGCTAGCTCTAACGAACTTAAGAACAAAGTGCACCGCTGCAGAAGATTTGCCATTAGCTCAACGAACCGCTGTAGCCTCTTTCCCGATGCTGCCGCTGCTGCTTACGACTATTATTACTACTACTACTACTACTGCAAAATACTACTGACTACTTCAGAGGCGCTTCCGAGGCGGGTTTCGACGCCGAAAAGAACCCTTAGCCAAGATTTAATGTCCACGAAACTGTTTGTCACATTTCTTCATAGACGGACCCCCATAAATACAAATGTGGGGCAACGGTGGTGCTCGAACCCGCGCAATTACAGGTATGTGTCTCCTCCGGTTGCAAGGCGCATGTCGACTTACTTCATCGATCTGAACTCAAAGCTGCAACACACACACACACACGCACGATTAGGTACACACATTTAGGCGTATTCGTGCACAATTACGTACACGTTAGGGATGCATCAATGTGTTGTGGACGTATCTCATCTCTCGATACCTGCTAATAGTGTCAGGGGGGGGGGGGGGCGGAGGCGGCTGCTGCTGCTGCTGCTACTACTACTGCTAAACAATGTTGCTGAGTAACTAAATGCCTCAACGTTGACTTTCAAAGCATACGTGCACGGCAATGACAGCTACGCTGTCGTTGTTACGTCGTCCAGCGGACTGAGTTTACATTGTAATTTTTACCTCGATACACGCCGTATATATCTGCGTTGAATTATCGCGCCTAATAAGGCTTAAGGTAGGCGACAATTGTGGAATGAAGTAAACACGTTCCCGGCAAAGTTCTATGCCAAGTTATTCTCAGCAGTCGGTAGAGTTCTTCTGTTGACCAACAGTCACTGTGACGACTGCCATCTATTTAGAAGCAAGCGCATAGATTGCATGTATATATACAATAATATAAATCTTGTAGATTGACCTGCTGCAAGGTCAATCTACAAGGTTTACATATGAACGCACAAACGCACCTGCCCAAATAATGAATGAATTAACTCGCAGTTTATATGTATCGAAAATAATTTTGTCGTGTTGATTCATAATAACTCGTAGCGATCTGTAATAATAGTTTCATATATCTCCGGATATGTGTATATTGTACATATATGGTATTTAACTGCCGAACGTGTGCTCCCGTAAAGGAATCTGTGCTACGTACACGGATATCTCTTTTAAAGATGTAACTGGCTCAATGACTACCATTAGGCTTACATGTCACGTGTGACAAATTGTTAAGACAAATTGAATTATTATTATTATTATTATTATTATTATTATTATTATTATTATTATTATTATTATTTTATTATTATTATTATTATTATTATTATTATTATTATTATTATTATTATTATTATTATTATTATTATTCAGTTATTACAATTGTGAGGTATGAACATTTAAGTCAGACTTACCCTGCTCTGTTCGCTTTCTGTCAATTTATGGCGCCTATGATAGAAGCCACGTTCCCTCTACAAACGGCCAAAAACATCATCTGTCTCAAAAACATGGTCTTGTGTCGATCATTCGTAACGTCTTGTATACGTTTTCCGATATCTTTCAGGATTTTCGCTGTACCTGTGCTGATGGGGCTAAATTGAAGGGGCCAAGGTAATGGGCCCAAAGCGGTTATTATTATAATAATAATAATAATAATAATAATAATAATAATAATAATAATAATAATTATTATTATTATTATTATTATTATTATTATTATTACTATTATTACTATTATTGCTATTATTATTATTATTATTGCACTAACTTTCCTGTACGGAAAACGTACTGATCAAGTTATGCCGTAATATATATATTTTAGGTTAAACAACGCTAACACGGCTACTTGACGCGTGTTCTCCCGTTTAGGTAATGCGTGGCTCACAGCTGGGCACGTGTGACCCAGTTACTCTGTTCTAGATGGATCGACAGCTTTAGGTGTCGCAGCGCCGTCACATTTAGAGCTGTAAACGTTGTTTTAGATTACCTAAGGCTATTGGCGACAAGCGTAGACGCAGAGAAAACGACCGCTTTGCTTCACCTATCCAGACTTGCTAAAAGTCGGTTTGCATAATTTATTTAGATCTACTTATTTATGAAAGAATACCAGCTCTAAAAAAATTGAATTATATGCAAGAAAAATCACGCCTGATACGATGGCACGATTGAAAAAAAAAGACAAACTTCTACATATGCGCATATTGATCAAGCGGCACCGCAAGTATAGTAGACGCATATTCATTATTTTCAGAAGCAAACATTTTAGACAAAATATAACAAAACTTTACAGAAAATCAAACGGACTTCTGGCTGTGCATTGTAGTGTATACAAATATATCTTTTGGAATTGATACCTGGTACCTGATCGTATATTTATTCGGGGTGTTTTTTTATTCATTTCAGTTTAGAAAAATAATGCGTGCTTTTGAAAAACATAAATATTAGTATTAGGAATGATAATAGTAAAACGATTGTACTGTGTGAATACTGTACAACTCAACAGTCAACTGTGTGAATTTTAACAACAATAGTAGGTGCATAGCGTTGCAATTGTACAGAGTTTTACGTAATCGTGAAATCGTTTTTTAGTAAAACTAAGGCTTCTCTAAAATGATCTCGGCGCACATCTTCGAGTCGGAGTTGCTCAGGCTGTGCGCACGAAGCGCTAGAAAATGAGATTCTTCCTTTGGATGCTGAATAAGTGCCTAATACTTCCGAGTTTGTAGGAGAGAAACCCGGGGTTTGGTGGGTTTGTGAGTTCTGGACCAGTCACTTCCCAAATAGTTAGTTCCCACAAAGTTTTTGAATATTGTGATTCTATCTCTTTTTGTCAATTTCTATTGAATAGTTAGATAATTGCTAATCTGCAAGCCGACTATCATTTTTTTATGGTGTTTGCACATTCTGACTGAGTCTTAAATGATCATATTCGAGACACTCTAAAGTGAAGATGCTGCCCGTGGCTTTGAAGTTCAGTATTAGTACATTGACTTAGAAGAAAGGGTCAAAAGCAAATGCTAAGACATATGACCTTGATTTGCAATACGCTACACATTGCGGAATCTATAAAAAATAATTGCGAGCCACATAAAAAAAGCCTTTTGAACTAAATCCTTAATTATGCTGTTACACACTAATGCGGAATGAGAAAAACGTTTATATTAAACATAATATAGCGTACAGCTTTTGTATTTATTATCACTACTAGTGGTCTTACTTGCGTGGGTAGAGCTCACATTTGTTCTCTTAATACAGATAATTGGATTGGCTTACATTATAATATATGTACAATATTACGCCACTACAACGGCGCCAACGTACACATTTAAACTCTCTGCGCTTTCCAGCACCATTATTGTACGTACGACGCTCTGACCTCTGGTGCTACCTGCTTTTGAAAAGTAAACGTATCGGCGGTAATGCTTCCGTATATCACTTTGGCTAAAGGCGTTTTTAAGCACAAGCAGTATCGAGTGGGTCTTAACGATACCCTTGGTGAACTACACCTTTTGTATATGGAGTGCCTCAAGGTAAATACCTCTCCACACTTCTAAATATGGTCTTCGTTCTAGCTACCGGCCGCCAACTACCGACCACCTTAAGTACGCTGATGACTCAAAGCCTTTCAGTTCCGTTATTCCGTACTGCAGTTAGCTGACGATAGAGTTTTCTCTATCGACTTGGTCAAAGGAGTTCAGACAAAGAAGATTCCTGAATTGCTTTTGTTGGAGTTATTAACGTCACTTGCCATTGCGCACACACATCTGCATTAGGTCAACTTAAAGAGAGTAGATTGGTAGGACATTACTTCCATATTAGATCAGATACCCTAAAAAGAAAGTATTACTATTAGGGCTAGGGTCGTGGTCTTCATTCATCAACATATCAGCATATAATTTTCTATTTGCAAGGCAGGTGTCCAAATGGACCTCTGCAAATCCACTACCTTGTTACGTATTGGATAGTTAACGGTGCCCATTAACCGACTAGTAAAACCATGTACCTCTGAACACAAATAAACACCTTCTCGTGTCTTCATTTTCTACCCACATAATGTATGCTAAACCTCGCGCAAGCTGTTAACTTCAAATATAAAGTTTGTGTCCGTATATCGAATGCCTTACGTGGTTTCAGCTGCGCCTACCGTAAGCTGTTTTGAAGATAAGAAGCAATAAGGATCCACTGAAAAGCTTCTCTTTGAAGGCGAAATAGTTGTAAAAAATAAGAGTTTTGCTTTCCTGTAATGCAGAAAGTGGAAAAAAATCAGCAGTCACTTCTAACCGATTCACCACTGGCATGCGAGGTGCCAGTCTCGCCTGCTCGTCCTGTGAAGAAAAGAACAGTGGCCTTTCCAATCGCTAAACGTTTGTGGTCGATATTGTATTTAGAATATAGGTCTCAAAGACGGGGGGCTATACCATCGGCCGGATGCAAAGGGAAGGAATGGCTGGCATGTCCCTAGTAAATTGAGGGTGATCTCTTACCAAGACAACGCACAACCCATATAAGTTGCACCAGCCTTGAAAAGTATATAAAAATAAGGTAAGAACTTAGTGAACACCCACTATAATCTCCAGATTTTGCACTTTCCGGATCAGAAGATTACTTAATCCGGTATCTCCAAACTTTTAACTGGAAAATTCAAGTTAGTTCAAATAGCGCATAACCCTTCCTCGTCTTCAGAAAATAAGACTTTTCCAAAAGAGGGAACGAAGGTTCCGTTGATCTGTGGCACGGTGTCATTGAAAGAAGGGGAATGAATAAATAAATCTACGTGTTCTTGCAAATTCTTGTTTTCGCTTTAGATCAAAACGGTTCCATGCCAGGGCCTAATAATAGACTAATTCCAGCAGCTGTACAGTTTTATCGTCTATTTATGAATTCGTGTTGATGTGAATCAACTAAAACAACACTAAAGGGTCAACAATAGGGTTCATACAATTTTCTTCGTTTATTGCATTTTCTCCCCCTGTGCAACGGCACGCAACAGTAGTCCTAATGCCATTTGAAGTAGACCGCATATGAAAAATCTTACTTAGAAGTGCACTTATTGCTACAATATAATTGCTTTACTTAAAGAAATAGTGGCAACACTTCGAAAACTGCGCAAGCTGTACTTTAGCATTTGTTATATCTTTTTTAATACGAACTAAAATTGCAATGAAAACGTATGTGTATTTCTATATATTAACGTTTTCTGTGTATTCAATATATATATATATATATATATATATATATATATATTCATATGAGAAACCAAATGCTCTTGTCCAAACGTATGACACTAGTTCAAGCTCATGTCTGTCTAAGAGAACTGATTTTGCGAAATATTGCTTTTCTGGGCTCCCTAGCCTCGGCCACATAAAGGATTGCGAAATAAACTATATTTCTGACGTTATTTGGCTTCAACATTTGCCGTCGCAACTCGACTCTTCCCTGGCGCGTACAACTTGCACTTTGAGCAGGGAAAGTGAATCGGCCTTGCCCGAGGCGCTTCCGCAGGAGCGTTGTTATTCCACCAGGCCCTAGTAGCTCAACAAACAGCCAACACAACTTGTGTTGACGAATGCCTTCTGGACAAGAGTCCTTTATTATTCTCATTTTTAATTGTATATATATATATATATATATATACAGCGTGTTCGTAAATTAAGCTGCCACACTTTAAAGCGTGTTAGTTCTCCTTAATTTTTTTCTGTAATGAAGGAGGAACGGAAATGTTTTGTTTAGGAGAGAGAGAGTTAAATTACTAGCATATGTTGTATTGATACATACACCTAATTGCACGATTTGCTGAACATGGCTTCCACATGAAGATCTGTATTCGAGAGAAGTTCCATGAAATTTCCTCGTTATGCTTGTGCAAACTTTGCGGCAGACAGTGTGACTTATATCACCTTCAACAATGCGATAGAACAGTTCCGTTGACTCGACTTTTAGAACCGCGATGAATATATGTATATGTGAATGTGTGCTTTCTCTGTACGCGCAATATTGTAAACCAACCATCGGTTAATAAAGCTATTATGTATGTATGTATTGATACAGAATCATTTCACAAAAAACGTCATTGCGGGTTTGTTAGTGAGTTAGGCGAGTCGTTTGGTGGAAAAAACCGTCGTGTGCTGCTTTGCCTGAAGGACATTTATGCTAGCTACAAGAATACAAGTAGTCACATTAAAAACAGTTCGCAAAAATTTGAGTTTTGGGATATCCACATTATAAATACTCACTATAAATGATGATGGTGGTAAACCATCACCCCCCCCGCGTTAGCAGAGGGGGGGGGGCGTTAACTACGGCTCTACAGCCTGTAATGAGGAGCGTCTAGTTTTTTTCAAGGAACAACTCGCTTGCCCGCAATAGCGTCTGTTTGTGAAGCGATGGCCGACCATCCATATGAGTAGACAGACCTTAGCAATTTCACTCTCACTTTTAAACAAGACATTTCTATTCCTACTTCTATTGAAAAATGTATTTTTGGAAAATGTTTTTTACCAAGTTTTAAAACTCCATTGAATATGCTCATTTAATTCAGGAAACCTTGTATATGAAACTATATGAATGCATGGTTTGCCTTATACGTGTGTGTGGAAAGATAATTACGTAGCCATATATGGCTTTAATATAGTATTGTGTTTTTTATAAGTGCGTTTTATTGATAACATAAGTGTTTTTATAGAATGAACATGACCTAAATATGCCGCAAGGCTAACGCTCGTGTACGATTTTTCACTGATATCTTTGATGTAGCTGTCCTGTGCAGACACGAGATTTCTCAATTGTTGAATTAACCTTGACAGTTTTATTACTTACCAAGCAAGATCATTTCCCTTGTCCTAAAGGGTATTACTAGTATTAGGAGGGCCGCTGCGGCTGCGTTAAAACTTAGTGCATCTTGAGATGTTTTCTCTGTGTCAGGGACTTGCCACCTTCCTTGTCCATAAGGAGTTGTTCCTTTGGATACACGTATGTCGACTTGTGCTTGTACCCGGAAGGCTCGTTGTAGTGGCCGCGTTCTGTATGACGGGCGTGCTTTTCATAGATAGTTGTCCGGGTACCCTTTTTGGTGTCCGACTGACTACTAGCGATGTCTTCGGCGAGGTAGTTGTCGCTTCGGCCGTCTTCAGGAAGAACGTCGAGACGAGTTTCATGATGTCCTTCTTCAGTCATTTCAAGTTCCGGCTTATCTTCAGCGCGAAAACTGAGCGTCGGAATATCTTCTGCCTGTCGCGGCATCTGGAATGAGGGCCCATTGTCCGAGCTGTGTCGAAACGGCGTCAAGGGCTGCCTCATCGATAAATAGGGTTCACGAGGAGACTGTGGCATTTTGTGAGTATCGCTACCTCGCAGCGTAACTGCGGCCACACTAGCGACAGATCCTCTATTTATCACAGACGCTAAGGGAGATATCGTACTTGCGCCTTTTAGTTGCTGAAAGCCGCCTGGCCAGTGCAGCGGCCGTTCACGAGTTTCCGTTGCCCGTGGTGGAGTCAGCGGAGCGGACTGGAAATGAGTGATGTAACGCTGGGATTGTCGTTGGGGATTCCATTGAAGAGGAGACTGCTGAAAGGTGAGCTGTTTCGAATTCTGGTAGGGCTGTTGCATGAGTTGTTGTTGTCGTTGTGTTTGTTGTCCAGGTGATCGTGCATTAAACAGCCGCGACTGCTCAAATCGTTGCGGGAGATAGTGCAAGGGTCCACCGAGCGGTATGAGGCCATCTTCTCTTCTTCTTTGGGTGAGTTGTTGTTGTTGTTGCTGTGCGATTTCAGTAGCATAGTCTTGTAGCCGAACATGCGGCCGCTGCGGTACTTGCTGTGCGAACTGTGATGCAGAAGGTCGTTGCATGACCTGCTGCTCATATAATTGTTGTACCTGTTGTTGTTGCATGGCCTGTTGTTGTTTTTGTGTTGCGTGACTTACGGGCTGTTGCACAAATGCATCCCGTGGTGCAGATTGTTGAGCTAGATGCTGAGCGACGCGAGGGTACCCAGGCTGTTGTGGCATAGCCTGACGTGGAGTTTGTTGAAGATGCTGCTGCTGCTGCCGCTGTTGCCAGTACCGCCAAAGGTTCTGCTCGCGTTCCTGTGTGGAGACTTGTGTAAACGCAGGTCGGCGCAACGAATATGCTTCAGGCATTCGTTGAATCACGTGTTGGACGGATTTCGGGTCTCGGAACGTGGACAGCGGGGCTTGTTGAGACCAGGTTTGCAGTTGCGGTGGGTTTATGCCTGGCACTGCTCGTCTCCTGGCTTTTCGTGCGTGTTGTGGGGGCTGAGAGCTGATGGAGACTGTTGGGTAGACTCCGGAAAAGACTCCGGCATCAGTGGTGGAAGATTTGGCAGCTCGGAAGACAGGTGGACTAGACGACTGTACTGTCGAAGGTAATGCCGGCCAAGAAGACCCGAACGGCGGCATATTTTCTTTGGGCTTGATCGCGACGTTGTTCTGCGGAGATAATGCACCGGTGAGGTTTGCCATTAGTTCAGACTGTTCAGTGTGCTTATACGTCATACGTGCCTGGCGTAGTAAAACGCACACTGTATATATTAGAAGCATATATCTGCATACCGGATGCGTAACGCTCAATTTCTTTTCTAACGGTTGCTACGGACCAAATATAGGGTCTCAACTAACAACACAGCTCTCTTATCGAACAACTGTGTCCTTTCTAACAACATCCGTATTATATATATATATATATATATATATTGGATAATAAACACGGAGGTATATATATATATATATATATACCTCCGTATTTATTATCCAATATCGTTAACGCTTTAAGACTAATATCTGGCCAAAGCCCGCCCGTCAAAATGGTAGGTAGGGGCACCGCGGAAGTAAACGCGCATTTAGGCAGACATGGCTAAGCTAAAAGTTGTACACTTTTCACGAACAGAAAGAGAGTAAATAAAAGGTCTTCTAAAAACAAACGAAAGACCTACCTGGGTTGCCATGTCCGTTCGGAGGTTCGTGAAAAGGGTGCCCTGGCTGAGGGCGAACCCAAAGCACAGTACCAACACGGCCCGCAACATCTCTGTTACTGGCGTTCTCAAAGAATCTTACGATACACCCCTACTTATATACAAGCACGATACACCCCTACAATATACAGAGGCATGCGTGAGGTGTGTGTACAACTAAGCACTCAAATGATTAAGCACTCACTTATCTGTACAACACGTTACCGCAATCGCGTCATGTGGTTGAGCTCACTATGCCAAACAATCTCGGTTCGTCTTTTATGGCTGTTTTAGTTGTAAGCTGGCGATTGTAGCTTTACAAAACAGTGATCAAACTAATTCATGAGCAGATACGCAATCTAATATTTATTGGGTAATCGTGCAAACTCATATCTTCTCAATTTTTCAAGGATCGTTTAATAATACGATTATATATAAGAATGGACTATATATACCGTTTTGCATGTAGAACTATATACTTGCATATATGCGCGTGGCATATTTAAGCGCGTGTGAGAAACCTCTTGTACAAAATATGTATAACAACTGTTGATTATTCCGACAAGCAGTTCTTGTAATAAAATCAAAGGTATCCCATGTAATTCTACAAGTAACACGAGTGATTAGTTAATTAGAGCAAGTCAAATGTATAGCTCTGTTTATGCACTCTCTTCAGATATATCCACTGAAAAACCTTAGTTATTTTGCAACTACGAATCAAACCACTATATATTTTAGGCTAAATTATCTCCACAAAATGCACATTTTTCTAAAAATTGATGTTTATTTCATATAACGGCAAAGTTTTAACCCTTTTAGTGTGAAAGCTTAAAAAACATCAATAATCTAATTGTTTCTAACACGCCGACAAACTCTCAATCGAACAACGTGTTCTCTCGCAACCGCACATTTTAAGAAGTGAGGTTAGACCAGCCGCATCGCTATAATATAAACTTAGTAATTTCACTGTCATTACCTCTCCGACAAGTATATTAACGTTTAGAGGGTACTCTAGTATTCTCACAGTTTTCTTCTACACTAGGGATGCCCATCGTTTAACCCGTGGCCCACTTATATTTGTTTTATATATCTACAAAATTCTTGAGCATATCAATATACCTGACACAAATTCCTTCCGTTACACAAGCGGCATACCGTTAGTCTGGGCCTACGTAAACTCTTGATTGCAGATGAATAATCGTTAAAAATCTTAATAACTGAGAACACTCTGAACTTGTTGGCTTCGTAAACATTTTGACTGTGCCTGAGTATCGCTAAGACTGAGGTTGCTCTCTAAAAAATAAGTAATTTCGTGTATGCGTTTTGGTCGAGCTGGTATTGGTTTATTTAAGTTTTATTTTTATTGACGTTTCATAGAAATATGCGGTACGCACACGAACACTACTGCAGGAAACTCTTGTGCAAGTGTCTACAACCCAATGAAGACCAGTCACGTGTCCATCTTCGCATCCAAACGGAAATTGCATAAGCATAACGTAAAACCACCGGAAATGGAGAGTAGTAAGATTCTAGTGTCGCGACAGGACATTGTATCATCAAAACGGTTGTTATATTCCTTAGCGCAATAATGGTCTAGTCGTCACGTAACTTGGTGATTAGCTATTATGTGTTTAGTCGTACGTCGTTTGCTCATTGGTAGACCTGCACGATAGGAGGCTTATGTCGTATATCAAAATAACTGTGTGTTCAGGCGTGTTATCGGGTTTGCTTTAGCAATACTGATAGAATAGGGACGTAGATTTCCCTATTCCGAATAGGTAGGACTAATAATCCCCGTGTCCCGTGAGGACCCAAGTCACCTGGGATTCAAAGAACCTGCCAAATGTCGAGGATCCTATTCCCTTTCTTTCTGCTTTGCCGGATCGTACATTGTAATCCTCATCGTCCATACGTTGTGCTTAGCGCAGCTTTACCCCATTGATGAGTGCGGATGCTGATTGATGACCGCCGCATCAGGGCTTTAAATAAGACCCAGCCACCGAAATCATAAGACGTCGTCTTGTTTCCCCTTGTTTCCCATACGCCGGGTTGTTTGGCGTCAACCGGGCTATCTTGTGCAGGACCTTTTTTGCTGCCAGACGTATGTGCGGTGTACACTTTAGTCTATGTAGAAAACGAGATTGATGCCCTGGCTGCGTCGTTCGCCAAAGCGTCGTTAGCCCTACTTAATGTTGTTAAACAGGCTTGTATTATAGCGATGTCATCTGCATAGGCGTAAGACGACAACGTATGCAGAATTCCACAGAAGAGTCATAAGATCCAGTCCCGGAGAGCTTTGGCCGTCATGTCAAACCCGAAGCTCCCGGTGACCATACACCTCTCGTTCAGGTAGGCTGACGTTACGCGACATAGGTAGAACAGGACTCCTTTCTTAAGTAGTGCCTACAAAAGTTACCTTTGACGCATGAAAGACCCGTACACTATCTTCATTTTTGTCAATGTATTTAATTCCATATACCAATCGCTCGATCAGTAGCGCATGGGGCGTCCAAGACCTTTGCGTGGCCTGCTAGCATCTCCTCGAGCGTTTTTTACAAGTCCTCGGTGATCTCGGAATTCCCTCTTGAGTCAGCGATGTTTGCCAGCCCAGCCCGCAGCGTTTTGTTATCCAGTAGCTTTGATTAGTGCCCTAATTGATGTCGGTGTGGTGTGAGGGGTGGTTTTCCTAACGAGGAGGATGGTTTTCCCTACGTTTTATTCTTTACAACCAATGGCCGCTAATATTTTCTTCATCAGTTAGGTTGGTCTTAAAGCATCGTTTACAGGTTGTAGAAAAATTATCTTATGTGCGGCTTCAATTTACTGAGATAGAAGGTAGGGTCCGTATCTCCGTTAGGGACGACCATATCCCAGCATTAAGGTCTCCAGAAACAACTATCAATGGCAGCAGCAGTGTTGATATAACATTAGTTAGAGTAAAAACAGCAAATGCTGTCGATGTCAATCTATATAAATCTTCTCTGTCCGTAGCTTAGTTGTAGTTTAGGATGTCTTGAATTGTTCAGATGATTTGCAATCGTCTACCCATGTCGATAGATTTCGTTTAGCCATTGTAAGCTTTGGCTCACTAATGAGAGAGGGCCGCATCTTTTGTATTCTGCAGCTCCGCGACCCGTGCCCAACCTTTTGACAAGTTTGGCACGCGGGCACGCTAACAGGCCTTGAGGTCCGACAAGGCCCATTTTGATTTTTCTATCACTGTCAGCTATTCAGCGTCAGTATGGTTTAACCGTGCCACGGCCGACCCAGGGAACCCATTCTGATGCCTTTCGACGACAAGGGGATCTATGATCTATCGTTGTATTCGAGATCTGGCCCAGTTTGCCGCATTTGTAGCAGCGTGTGGCTACCACCAAGTAAAACGTGCAGGTCCGTGCTTTGTACCCAACCCTGTGACACTTTTGACACGTGGCCACGTTACGCCAAGCCTTAAAATCCGACAAGACCTATGCATTTTTCCTATCTCTGTCAGCTTCTCGGCGACAGTGCGGTTTAACCAAACCACGGCAGGTCCACAGAATCCATTCCGATGCCTCTCAACGACAAGGAGGGCTATAATCTGCCGTAGCGCGTTCTCGTCACCTTGTTGCGCCCTGTGAGCAAGTCCTTTCTGATAAACCTGCATTGTTTTTTAGCTATGGCCCAGTTTTCCACATTTGTGGCAGCGTGTGGCTGCCACTATCTAGAACGTGCAAGTCTGCGCCTTGTGCGCAACCCTCTGACACCGTTGGCATGTGGGCACGAAACCCCCTCTGAGACTTCTCAACTACAAAGGCGCCTATGATCGGTCGTATCGCTTGCTTATGATCTTGTTGCGTCCTTTGAGCAAGTCCCTCACGATAAACCTACCTAGTGTTAATGCATCTCATATGCACTTTTCGGCCGTGAGAGCCTCTAAAGACACGGATGGATTCTGCGGTGTCGGAAATTATCAAAACAATGAATTGCCTATCACCGCTAGCTAAACGTTGGACACCGGTAACCCTCACACTACGTTCTGTTGGATCAACGAGGTAGCCTAGCATTTGAGCATGTCGACGTGAAAGACATCGTCCTCTTTTTAAACAACATTCGAGGTGCCGCTAGTGCCCACCTTGTACTTCTCGCCTATTATTTTAATAATATTTGTATGTGTGGTTATAATCGCTACTCAACCTGAATGAATAAATATGAAATGTATCTTCTCGCCTATTAAGTTGTACTGCTTTTTCCTTGGGTGACAGAAATCATAATGCTGCGCCTTTGTACAATGCATTCAAGGAGTCTACTGATCGCCTGGCCTCTTCTCGGCTGATCATGTAGCAATAGATAGGCCCTGTTTTGTGCAGCACTTCTGTTTTATTCTGGAGCTCTCTTCTAAACAAAATAGTTCTAAATAATCTCGCCGCTTTTCTAATTAAACTGGGTCGCTTTTTTTCTCCAAGTGACGGAGTGGATCGAGTCCTCCTAATGTGCTATGAATATCTAGAGGGAGAATTCACCCTCAGAATGCTGAAGTAGGATACGTTGCTGTACGTAATATTGGGCGATTCCCTCGAAAGATCCAGGAAAACGTCGTGCTATCCCGCGGAAAGCTTTCTGTACTACAAATAAAAGACTGCTATAAAACAATAGGGTAATTAAGGTAAAAAATTACCTAAAAAAAGATTACCTTAGACTGGACACTACTTTTATAGGCTGAGGCGATAGCTGCTCATTTCCTCGGCCCCGTTTCGGCCCGAAATACGACGTTAGAGCACTGCCGGCGCTACAGTGTCCAGATGCTGTTGACAACAGAGTCGATGACCATAATAACGTGGCTATGACAGTGGTGACACCGATAATATGGCGACGACCATGCGGACGGATGACAATACTTTGCAGCGACGCTGACAGCGCAACTGCCCTCGCTATCCGTGATGACGGTACAGTAGTACGACTCCACACAGACCGCCACACCACCCTCTTTTGGCAACGCCAGAGCTATAGGTACCACATAGCTGATTTTTTTTGTAGCTATGCTACTCTCCTATGGAGCGCCTTGCAGGGCGATCAGGTCGCATGCGTAACAACAGCGATTCGGTAAGGGTGCGGCAAACTGTTCCTGCATGTTTGCCTCGGTTTTGACAACTACTACAGTTACATATATGCTAACCACGGATTCACAAAGGTCGACTGTAGTTAACTTAATCGGCCGCTTTACGTTCCCTGGCTCGGTTTCTGTGAATCACAGGCTTTACACGCAACTAAGAATGCGCATTGGGGGGTACAGAGTTTAGAAAACCCCCGTAGAGCACTTTTAAGCAGCCTTAGCTGTACATAACTAGTTGTTCACCAGCATATAGTGAAAGCAAACATCTCAAACATTCGAAATATCCCTGCTAGCAGAAAACGTTCTATTGTTTTAGCAAATAATAATGTCAGCGATGTGTTTTGTGAGCAAACGAAAAACGGCGCCCACAAAAGCCCATTTGTGTGAATTGCGTTTCCACCAGCACAAAATACTAAAGGCTACTACTTCGGCGGCATACATTTCTGCTATCTACGGCCCTGCAGCTGCTGTGTGGTAATCTCGAGAAGACAGTACTGCGGCCACCCCCCCCCACACGGGGCAAAAGAGACGACATGATTTCAATGGATTTGTGAGTCCCACACTACAGCGACTTTAACAACGATGCGCGATGTGCAACACGCATTTTACCAGTTAACCTCTTTTAAAAAAAATACCTATACAATATGATTCGTCTAGACTCTTACTTGCAATCATCTTTAACTAGTCTAATAATGATCTTTGTTTTGCGTTATTTGTCATGTATTATTACCCTTACCGGGTACAGCTTTCATATTATAGTTTGTCACGAAGGATATTACTATCAATTATCTCAATACTTAATAGGTCAGAGTGTTTTATAGCGCCACTGGACCACCACACCAGAGTTTTTATTTATTTTTTGTACCAACGATTATGATAGGCGTTTCAGTGCGTCCTGTGACATAATTATATACCCACGTCATCAATTTACTTAAAAAGTTAGTTTCTTTTTTTTATTTATTCAGATTTTATAGAAACGTGCGTTTACTATAATTTTCTGAATTGCACAACAAAGTTTATGAAATCTACTTATTAGATGTTAGTACAACGCTTTTACTAAATGAAATAGTACATACTAAAAACGACACACATTTTAAGGCCGAGTGAGTTTGCGCAATGATTGAACAAGTTAATTGTTGCGCAACTTCAGACGTTCTTTAGGCAGTTCCGCCTTATTTGTATATATATATATATATATATTTATAAATAAATTGCCTGATGCACACTGGGCGTCGTTGTTGAAGCCACGATAGTGCCGGACTCACAAACACACAAAAATGTATATATATATATATATATATATATATATATATATATATATATATATATATATATATATATATATATATATATGCGCTCTTTAAACAGTTTGTCCGAAAGCCCTTGGCCTACCGGCGAATATCCCGTCTGTCTACAGAGGGGAGCTACGAAGCCCAATGGAGCAAAGGCAGTACTTGGGTCATTCCTTGATTGCAGACCTCTCTCTCTCCCTGTCACACAGAAGCCCGAATCAGCACGCCAATCCCTTGCGGGGCTAAACTCTTGTACGTCATCGACGTATCGCAGAGAGAAAGCTAACTTTACGAGGCTTACATTCATAGTTCGTATTCAGAAAATGCTGTTTCGCGGCTAAAATTCCCAAAGCTGCTCATTACCTAACGATGGTAATTACTCGGCCTAGATCGAGTAGAAGTAAGCCGATAGCAAACGCAGAATGCATGGTTTCTCAGCTCAGCAGCCAAGTTGTTTACTAGCCAAGCCAAGTTTAATTATACGTTCATACAATTTCATGACAATGTCCTTATATAATAGCGACGCTAGTGCAGCAAAGGAGTTCCTCATATTTTATTTAGCTTGTGTACCAGGAAACTTATACGGCTCCCTTGTTGAAGGCAGCCTGTACTCTAGATGATCACTCTCTAAAAAATGTATTTAATACCTCATAAAACTAGCTTACTCGGTAGTGAATTTCTAGAAATCAATCGTTTGCCCACAATCAAGTTATAATCGGCGAACTATTGATCGATGTTTTTGCAATGCTGTTCATCACGCATTTACTAAATATTCAACTAAGTAGTCTATCTATCTATTAACATTGGTCAAGCAACTTGGATTAAATATCTGACCCTGACTAGACAATAGCTGGAAGAGCAACAAGACACGTAAAATCTTACATGTAAGTATACATATATTTCACTGCAGTTAGTTAATGCGCATAGTGAATTAGATGAATACGAGTTGGTACTTTGGTGTTTGTAATAAGTTAGTTTCATTACTTTTGAGGCGAGTAATAACAATACCATTGTTAAAGCGAATACAAATAGTTGATGAGACCATTTGGTAATTTTAGTACCAAAAGTAGCAGGATCGGTCATGCTGTTACTTTGAACGGGTAAATGTAACGGCGCCGTAGCTGCTAACACCACTGAGTGGCCAGATGCGTGACTATGTTACCTGAATAATGTCGATTGGTTGGTATTGGTTTTTTTACGGGAGGTTTCGGGAGGACATGGTGTACATGTGTTGCTATCAGCAACTAGTGTAGAACTCGCAATCCGTTAAACCCGTATTCCTTCCAACCTCCTCTTAGGTTCCCAGAAAGGTGCAGTCAGAATAAGTCTGTTACTTGAACCCTTCTCCCTACCAATATGCCGGAAGTTTTTGCTATGTGAGTCGAAATCTCCAGATGTTGACAAATAATGCAGTTTTAGCAGATCAAGCAAACGCACTATCTCGCAATTAATTTGAAACAGAACCAGGTCTCTACATAGTAAAGATGAAAGTTCACAACAAAGTGCGCACAACAGATACTTAATAATTGATCCTTACAGTCCGACTACGAATTTCTGAAAAGCTTTTGATCTTAATTAGATATTTTGCGCTCGACTCTCGCATATAACTACCATTCTCAGATACAATGCCTACGTCATACAAGTCAGGCGAATACTCCCTATAGCCGCAACGCCAATTACGACTTGCTTGATGCCATTTTCTCCTCGGCTATATCAAACACGAAGCTCTAGGCGGTTTTTTGTTGACGAGAAAATATTCACCGCAAAATGCCCAAATCA
This sequence comes from Dermanyssus gallinae, assembly GCA_003439945.1. Taxonomy (NCBI): domain Eukaryota; kingdom Metazoa; phylum Arthropoda; class Arachnida; order Mesostigmata; family Dermanyssidae; genus Dermanyssus; species Dermanyssus gallinae. The sequence goes on from QVRM01000947.1 coordinate 154,326, forward strand.
ACTGCAGAAGAACGACCGTCGGCTTGCCTACGATCCAGGTGAATATTGGAAACAACAACTCCCCGGCTTGTGTTCATGTCGTAGGTGTGGGATCTAGCAAAATAAACGCGATGCCGCTCTACTTTCTTCTGAAAAACGAAATCATTACAAGCGAACCTTACTTGCGTGTTGTACAAACTGAACTCGTGAAACCGTGGGTACATGGAGTGTCTAACAAATTGTGATCCGTCATTTAGCAAGACGCCGCTTCCGCGTATACTAGCCGATTAGTACAGGAATGGCCCTTTGAACACAGCCACCGAACAGCCTAAATTCTAATCCAATGGACTATTATGTATGGGACAAAATTGGGCGAGAGTCTTACACGTCTCGAATGCTAGCGTCGAATATCTAGTTTTATTCTCCCAGAGGTCACCAGTGATGTATGTTCATAAATTTACATGTGGCGAAGTGGCGTATCTTATATCATAAGTTTGACCTACTACAGATTTGCAACTCGAGAACTCCAGCTAGAACCAAGAGCATAGCAAGAAGCGTTTCGGTAATCGGTACTTACTAGTGCAGCTACTCCAGTTACCTCTCGAGGTACTTACGAGGTTGCTGCCGTCGCAACATCCACCTCTGCTAGGCGCATTTGCCAAGCGTCTTAGCTTCTCCGCCGCTTCCTATGAACTTCGCGTATGCTGCTTAATAGCTTGGGGGTTTAGCCGCTTTTTTTTATCTTCTGTGCCCGCTTAGCTCCAGTGAGCCGTCAGGTTGAGTGACGCAGAAGAGAGCGCTTGAAAGAGCGCGACCACGAGGAGGTAACCGAGATGAGAAGCCGAGGGGGCTCCTAAGCTGTGGAGCTCACGTATCTGCTGCCATCGGACAGAATTCAAAGATCGATGATGTCTGCAATGCGCCGAATAGCTTCTACATTCTCACAGATGAGTCGGCTTATAAGTCGGGTCGTATCATTGATTGTTTAGTCGTTTTATTGATGCTATGATATGACTTTTATTTTACATATACCGCGGGGCGCCGATGATATGGCTTTTATTTATACCGCGGGACGCCGATGATATGGCTTTTATTTTACACCGTGCTTAGCTCTATCCACAGAGTGCTATTAGCAATTTGTCGCCCACGGCAACATTCAATGCTTTGAGTTACGATTCGAGTTCCTGACAACGTTCTCTGACAATGTCAGATCCCAGTTTTAGTTGCCCTCTCCTTCGGAGTGCCTGCTACAAGTGTGTCTCCGTTGCGGTCGCTTGCTGTTGTACTACTAACCTAGTGGTTTCAAGTGAAGTCACGTTCAACATTGGTCGTGTCTTTTTACTCATAATTACTCGAGCCCTATAACTTAGGCACTGCGCAACCCTATGCACGCCCGTGTTAGTACAACTGTCTCCGGCCCTACATCGTGCAAACACTTGTACTTGAAAAATTCACAAGTCGTTCCTGTACTTCGCACTACAATTCTGTTTAAGTTTTGCCCTGTAAACTGGGCCAACTACTTGATTGTTTTGAGGAGCAATTTGGTAAAATGCGTTCGTTTGACAAGAATCCAATATGGCGGACCATTCCAGGTGGTGGCCTTTCGGCCCCAGAGGGACTGGTTAGTGGCCGGGGCTTCGATTTATTTTAGCCATTGTAAATTCTTCTATTTATCATAGACTCATGGCATCACGGAGCGTGTTCGACGAGCCTACCCGGCGGCCAAATTTATAAAAAAAAAGTCGCCTTGTGCATTCTGCCGCCAGCTCCGCGGCACGCAAGGCTGAACGACTCAATGCTAACAAGTATGCCCAGCTCGATAATGAGTTCATTGTCATGTCGAGAATATTCGAGGCACTAGTGGGAATTGGCCCGAGGCATGATCACTCCTCTAAACGAATCGAACTGGCGACAAGGGAGAAAAGAGCTCTCGGTTACTCACTTCAGCGGTTACCGCTGGC
>QVRM01000948.1:0-149060 GCA_003439945.1 Dermanyssus gallinae
CTACGGCAAATAGAGCCCGCTTACGGCGGGCTCAACGGTCGGAGCCCTTAGGGTCACCGTGGCGTACCGCACGCTTAGCACAGCGGCGGCGCTCGTGCTCGCGGGCACTATTCCATGGGACCTGAAGGCAGTAGAGCGCCGCCGCCTGTGGGCGACCAGAGCCTTAAGAAGGAAGAGGCACGGCAACACACATTGCAGCTATGGCAGGGGGAGTGGGATGGCCTGGCGGAGGAGGACCCAGGTGCCAGTCTCCGCAAGCTGGTCCCTAACATCAAGGACTGGCTGTACCGGCCCGGTCCCCGGTGGGGAGCTCACCTTTTACACCACCCAGATTTTGACTGGGCACGGCGACTTTCAGACGTACCTATTCAGGATCGGGGAAGGCCCCCAGCCCCACGTGCGTCCACTGCGGCAATGGACTCGAGGACACTCCAGAGCACACAGCTCTGGCGTGTCCCGCATGGGCGGAACAGCGTCACCCCTTGAGGACTCTAATGAATACGCAAATTTTTAAATCTACGCGGACGTCGTTCTGAAAATGACAGAATCCCTGGAACACTGGACTTGACAACAGCGGTTTTTAACATGATTTTACAAGCTAAGACAGCGGCCAACAAGCTGCTACTTTTGCGATTCCCTGCGGCTCCCAGGGACAACTTTCACCAGGAGTAAGAAGACTCGCCCCCTCTGATTGTTTGATGCATGCGTAAGCAGTTCCCGGTCAGTTGGGAGACGGAGACATGACTGGTTTTTAGTGGGTTGGAGCCCCACACTACCGGCCCACACATGCAGGGACTCCCTGCAGTGGTGTCCGTGTGTGCAGCCGTATTTTCCAGTAAGTCCTCCAAAAAATATATATATGAACGGGTCACTGTACTTGTAATTTATACAGACATTATATCGAGGACACGAAGTCAGACTATTGCCTCCAAGTCGCCAAACAAGCCCATGCGCATGATATTTAGCGTATCTTCCAGCTAGGCCCTTTCTAGTCTCCTGTTTAATATCAACCCATTGCCCTTTAAGCTACTTCAAAAATGTGCCCCCAATAATCACTCAGCAAAAGGGCAATGCTGTGCTAAGTAATAATTTAGCAAGCAAGCATATTTCTAGATTTAAGATCAACGATATGCTTATACCGTTTCCCCTCTCTAATGAGAGCAAGCGGTAGGTTTTAGTAAGTACGACGTCATCGACGCCAGCACTGAGTAGTCTTAACCCGTCGAAATGCACGTCCCTCTTTATAGAAATTGCCGAAGTTAACAACAATGTCATGTTATGTAAGACATCGATATTCAATTCAGATTACAATATGTGCTTAATATGCAGTACTAAATTCTAGCTACGCCGTGAAACATACGTATTTAGTTTTTGCACGTTCAGCGACGCATTCCATACAAGGGCCACCCAGTCTATACTAAAGACATTCTTAGGAGGTCTTTTTATTTCTAGACTATCATCCGTCTTCTACGGGCTTGGAACTCATCTAGAAGTATATCTTTAATGCACTCGTGGGCCGCACATGTTGAGAAATCTAGGGTTTCCCCAACAATCCTTGTGGCAGCATGGCCGCTGACTCTCAGCGGTATGGTTTAACATATATTTTCAGTGAACATCGCTCATAGAAAATTTGATCAACGACTGGGATCGAACCGGCGGCACCCCGACAGATGACAACCGTGAGCAGCGCACTAGTCACACCCCCACTCAGACCATGCCGCCACTCAACCCAGCCTATGTGCGTGTGACGCTTCAATGTCACGCTTTTTCCTACCCTAAAATGATGCTCTTGGCGTCGTTGTCATTTCTGCCGTTCGTGTGTCTCTAAGATCAAAGGCTTCAAGACGTCGCCCTTCCGATTCGCAAATGCTAAGGCGAATTTAGTTGGAGGAAGCGTGCATTTGAAGGGGATGCGTCTTAGCCGTCACAGGAGAAAACATGTCTGCGGCCAGTAGTTGGGACCATGCTCAAACAGGCGACAAGTGCTGACGACGGCAACAGAATAGTAATGGTCTGCTAAAAAACAAGTTAGAAGCAGTTGTCAGCGTAACGCGTCAGCGCATACTGAGCCTGCCAAATCATTCACGCCACGTCCAGATCCCAGGCCTCCACCGAATCTTAGCGTTTATGCCACGGCGACGTCATGGAGTATAGATAACCGGATCTATACTGGCCGGACCGTAACAGCAGTCATATTCAAGAAGATCAGCGATAAGCAGAAAAACCACATCTACCTATATTGCACTTTCAGAAATAACAATCAGAAATAATTGGTTTCTGAGAATCGACTGATACTAGTACCACCACTACTGCTGCCAATATAACTAATTTTCTACAGAGCGACGTTTATTTATATTATATTTGTAACATTTTATAGAGGACGAATTGAAAAATGTGGTACGCACACAGGGACACTACTGCCGTACACTATGCAGTCATCTCGCAACTTGATGATAAGCTGTATCAGCGTTTTAAATGTACCGTCGTTTGCCTTACTATATCGTAGGTCCATACCACACTACAGGTTTGCGTGCCCAGGCGTGTTTTTGGTTTCGCTACGGTAGTGTTTGCAGAACGGGGATGTTGCTTTTGGCATTCTGAGTAGCTGAGACTAAAAATCACCGTGTCCTGTGAGGTCCTAAGTCACGTAGAACGTCATCTCACTGCTTGGTCGGTTCACCCAGGTCCTGATATCTGGAATCAGAGTGCTTACCAGGTCTACATGCGCTCTTTCCGCAATGGAGTCTAATTCAGATGCAGGCACATGCTGAAGCTCGTACTCTCTCTCTTTTCTTCCCTTTTTGCTAGATCTTCCCACATGCGACTGCGCTTATCGGCTTTCAGGTCCCAGAAGACTGTACTAGTCAAAACGAGGGCAGCCGCCGTGCTGACTATTCCATAAGCCATTGTGATTTGCAACGAGGCGACACGTTAGGCTTTGCGCAGCGTCGCCATTTTGCTGGTTGCGGGCAATGCGGCTCGAATTGTCGGATTGCTCGGATGTCGAGAAGAGTGGCCGAGGGGGATTTACAAAGAGGTGACATGCAGCCAGGCCATCGCGGGGTCTCGACGTACCCCTGGGACCTTCCTGGGACAATCCCACCGAGAGAGAAAGGAGCAACAGACTCCCTCGTCATAGTGTCGAAGAAATGCCATATAATAAAGAGTTTTAGTGGGTGAGAGCCCATATTATTAGCTGATAGTTGCCATTCCGACCTGTGCATAATACATTTTCTGAAACCCCAAGACAATAAAGACGTGTGTGGTATACTCCGCAGTCCCCTGTCCAAACGCGTTTCCAGATAAAGGGTGGTATGCACGAGTGTGATGTCCTGACCATAGATGTTGTTTTAAAAAGGCACATCTATGTCCCGATTAGAAGGATGCCCTCACTTTTGTGCGGTGCCAATGTTAGAGCACTCCCCCTTATCAAGTCTGCGACCTCCGCTAGGGTGTGGTTAGCCCTCAGTTTTAGTTGTTAAATCAACGGGCTTGGACAACCACAATGAGGTCATTTGTGAACGCCAACAGCTCAGTGCCTTCCAGGTAGTCGTCTAAGCGTAGGACGCCATTATACGCCCAATTTCATTAAGAGGTGCTAAAATAAAGCCCTGGGAAACCCCGACCTTCATGCCAATATCGTAGCCCTCCTGCTCATGTAGCCGAGGCTTGACGAAATATAAGGCGAGGCTTTCTTTTTACGCTGTTTGTTCAATATTACTTTCTAATGCGAACTGTTTGTTGCGTTTTTAGGATCCAGCAGTATAACTAACAGCACGTCCCTGGTTTTGGGGGATTGGCGTAGAGCCGTCACCTTGGCAGATTGGCTTATATTAGTTAATACAAATTAATTAATACAAGGTCGACTTACTGCCAAGTAAGGGGAAGACAACCGCTACAAAGTACCTCTGTAGTAACTATAACCACCACGCCTGGTTCTTCCGATCTTGAGGTTTTCCGCCACAGCGAGTTCTTGTTCCGAGGTTAACCCTAGGATATAGCCCTTGACCGCTCCCGATTGGCACGGGAGACAGTCAAAGGGTGGACATTGGCACAAGAACACGTTAGTTCCCTCGTAGTTACTTACAATCTTAATTAAACGTCACTTGCATCCGTTTGATCTAGAATTAAATACATTTCTAAGGAGGTTGTTTTTAATTCTAGACCATCATCCGTACCCTACGGGCTTGAAACTTAACCTAAGACATATCTTCAATGTACCTAGGGCAGGACATGTTGAGATATCTGGGGTTTTCCCAACAGTCCATGTGGCACCATGGCCGCTGAATGTCAGCGATATGGTTTATCATCTATTCTCAATGAGCATCGCTCAAATAAAATTCGATCAACAACAGGGATCAAACCACGCCGCCACCATTCCTTTGGTCTACCGGTACTTTGGCGAAGCCTGCCGAGAGCGCACGGGGTATCCATGGTCTCTGCTTGGTCCTGACATTTTATACAAGCAGCATTTTACGCAAGTGCCTTTGCATCTGCGGTTAACGAGATGGGCGCTTGTTTGTTTACAAGCTCGTTGGTAATATATATATATATATATATGAATGTATTCGTTATTAACCAATATTTGGTTTATGCACATATGTGCTACAGCTTTCCTAAATAACTTTCATCAGCGATATTGCTTTTGTAAACTGTTGGAGATGATACAGATCACATGATTTTCCGCATAGGTTGCATTCACACTCGGTTGATATCTCATGCCACCCATTTCGTATACATATCTTCATATGAAAGCCATGCATTGCAAACCCAGTAACAAAGTATCTGTTTCTACAACATGAGCCCTTCGGTAGCTTGTAGTCATCGCTCTAGTCTTATAAAAACGCCAATCAACATCCGCATCAATTTGTACTACCATTCGGCAAGATGATTCTCAAAGGCCTCCGTTCTCAGTAAAGCAAAAGTTGCTCTGAGCTCCTCCACAAAGAGTGCTGTCAAGGCCAACAGATATACAAGCCGATTGCGGCTAGTGCGGTGGACTACTCGCACTCTTTTTAGAAAACTGGCTTTAATTTTGTTAAGTACTTCTAGATTTGCTTTTGGTAGGTGGGACCATTTGACCTGTATCCCGTAAGCAGCGGTCGGCGCAATATTTAAATTAAAAAGTTTGAGAGCGACAACCGATGAGGCTCTGGGATAGTATGAAACGATAAAACGCCCTTACGAGCTCTTACCTCGATATGTTTAGTAAAATGTAAACCCTGCGTTGAAAAGAAATCTCCACGATAAAAAAATATTGAAAAAAATATAGATACATATATTATGACGGCGAGCTAGATGAGTGATTTTTTATTGAGCCTGTGTTTTGGCTCTTCTTAAACAGAAGCACGGCCTAAATATTGAGCAGGGACCACAGCTTAAATATTAAGCAAATAAAGGGCAATTAGCCGCGATATATTTGATTGAAGGTCACCGTTGTAGACTCTATTTAGATTACACTACATACATCAAGATGTCGAATTTTCGTCATGGCGAAGAATAAACCGACGCAGGCGTTATTTTTGCAATTTACCAAACTCCTAAAAAGAAACAATCCAAATATTCATTCGACACATGCCCAGTGTTACATAGATAAACCCAAATAACTTTTTTTTGAGGTGGAAAATGCATTTAAGCACACCCACCATAATGTGGGGCTAAACGAAGGGGGAGAGAATACACTCTCAGACTCAATCTAGCCCGAAGACCAAAATAACCTGAAATCCTATGCGCCCTGTAGGTACAAGTAATCTAAAAGAAAAAAACTAGTTCCTCCTGAGATTTGTCTACGACTAAACACATATATCCACAAAGCAGCACATGTTCTCTGGGTTTGGACATACAACTTTTGTTCTTAAAGATTTAGCTACACACTGCGAGCATTTCTTGCATGATCACCCGTAATAAAACAAATAAAATCATATACGTATAAGGCAACTAACAGAGAATTACTTACGTTTATTTATATTCTATTTGTAAAATTTTATAGAGGACGAATTGGAAAATGTGGTACGCACACAGGGACATTACTGTCGTAAACTATGCAGCCATCACGCAACTTGATGATAAGCTGTATCAGCGTTTTAATTGTAATGTCGTTTGCCCTAATATATTGTAGGTCCATACCACACTACAGGACTGCGTGTCCAGGCGTGTTTTTGATTTCGCTTTGGCAGGATTTGCAGAACGAGGATATTGCTTTCGGCGTTCTGAGTAGCTAAGACTAAAAATCACCGTGTTTTGTGAGGTCCTAAGTCACGTAGAACGTCTCATCTCACTGCCTGGCCGGTTCACCTAGGCCCTGATATCTGGAATCAGAGTGCTTACTAGGTCCACATGCGCTCTTTCCGCAATGGAGTCTAATTCAGCTTGGCAAATGCTGAAGCTCGTACTCTCTCTCTCTCTTTTCTTCCCTTTTTGCTAGATCTTCCCACAAGCGACTGCGCTTATCGGCTTTCAGGTCCCAGAAGACTGTGCTAGCCAAAACGAGGGCAGCCGCCGTGCTGACTATTCCATAAGCCATTGTGATTTGCAACGAGGCTAAACGTTAGGCTTTGCGGAGCGTCGACATTTTGCTGGTTGCGGGTAATGCAGCTCGAATTGGATGTCGAGAAGAGTGGCCGAGGGGGGATTTACAAAGAGGTGACATGCAGCCAGGCCATCGCGGGGTCTCGACGTACCCCTGGGACCTTCCTGGGACAATCCCACCGAAAGAGTAAGAAGCAACAGACTCCCTCGTCATAGTGTCGAAGAAGTGCCATACAATAAAGAGTTTTAGTGGGTGAGAGCCCATATTATTAGCTGATAGTTGCCATTCCGACCTGTGCATAATACATTTCCTGAAACCCCAAGACAATAAAGACGTGTGTACCCCGCAGTCCCCTGTCCAGACGCGTTTCCAGATAAAGGGTGGTATGCACGAGTGTGATGTCCTGACTATAGATGTTGTTTTAAAAAGGCACATCTATGACCCGATTAGAAGGATGCCCTCACTTTTGTGCGGTGCCAATGTTAGAGCACTCCCCTTTACCAAATCTGCGACCTCCGCTAGGGTGTGGTTAGCCCTCAGTTTTAGTTGTTAGGTTAACGGGCTTGGACAACCACAATGAGGTAATTTAAGTACGCCAACAGCTCAGTGCCTTCCAGGTAGTCGTCTAAGCGTAGGACGCCATTATACGCCAGATTCCATTAAAGAGGTGCTAAAATTAAGCCCTGGGAAACCCCGACCTTCATGCCAGCCCTCGCTTATCGCAGCCCTCGTTGACTATACTCCTCCTGCTCTTGTAGCCGAGGCTGGACGAAAGATAGGGCGAGGCTTCCTTCGTAAGCAGTTTATCCAATATTACTTTCCAGTGCGAACTGTTTGTTGCGTTTTTAGTATCCAGCAGTATAATTAGCAGCACGTCCCTAGTTTTGGGGAATTGGCGCAGAGCCTTTACCTTGGCAGATTGGCTTATATTAGTTAATACAAATTAATTGATAGAAGGTCGACTTACTGCCACGTTAGTTCCCTCGTAGTTACTTACAATCTTAATTAAACGTTACTTGCATCATCTTGGTCTAGAATTAAAAACATTCTTTAAGGAGGTTGTTTTTAATTCTAGACAAGTATCCGTTCCCTACGGGCTTGGAACTTAACCTGACGCATATTTTCAATGTACCTAGGGCAAGACATGTTGAGATATCTGGGTTTTCCCAACAGTCCATATGGCACCATAACCGCTGATTCTCAGCGATATGATTTATCATCTATTCTCAATGAGCATCGCTCAAATAAAATTCGATCAACAACAGGGATAAAACCGGCGACACCCCGGTAGATGACAACCATGACTAGCGCACTAGTCCCCTAGAACACGCCGCCACCATCCCTTTGGTCTACCAGTACTTTGGCGAAGCCTGCCAGAACCGCACGGGTATCCATGGTCTCCGCTTGGCCCTGACATTTTATGCGAGCAGCATTTTATGCAAGTCTTAGGCTTAATTTTGCGTTAAGCTATACAATAGTTTTAGTATTATTTAGAACGGCAAGCTGTAACGAGGTTCACTTGTTTAAACGGTAAACATGTGGCCTTTGCGTCTGCGGTTAACGAGATGGGCGCTTGTTTGTTTACAAGCTTGTTGGTAATTATAATGTTATATATATATATATATATATATATATATATATATATATATATATATATATATATATATATATATTCGATATTATGACAAGATAATAATAAACAACGTGTTCGTTGCACTAACGTTGTTCTCTGTATCAGCGGATCTTACGGCAAGCTAGATGAGTACATTTTGAACTGAGCCTGTGTTTTTGACTCTTCTTAAACAGGTGCATGGCTTAAATATTGAGCAGGACCACGGCTTAAATATTGAGCAGGACCACAGCTTAAATATTAAGCAGATGAAGGGCAATTATCCTGCTCTTCTTGTTGTCACGAGCCACGAGCCTACGTGCCAACTCGAGAACTTCAAAGACAAAATGCTTGAGAGATATGCTGGAGCACTGGCTCCTATTCGCTTGGCGTAATTACATTTAACCCTATTCAGCTGCGACATATTCGATTGAAAATCACCGTTGTAGGTTTATTTTAGATTACACTACATGCATCAAGATGTCGAATTTTTGTCATAGCAAAGCATAAACCGGCGCAGGCGTTATTTTTGCAATTTACCAAACTCCTAAAAAGAAACAATCCAAATATTCATCGACACATGCCCAGTGTTACATAGATAAACCCAAAGCACTCTTTTTCGGTGTGGAAAACGCATTTAAGCACACCCGCCACAGTGTGGGGCTAAACGAAGGGGGAGAGAATACACTCTCAGACTCAATCTAACCCGAAGACCAAAATAACCTGAAATCCTATGCGCCCTGTAGGTACAAGTAATCTAAAAGAAGAAACTAGTTCCTCCTGAGATTTGTCTACGACTAAACACATATATCCACAAAGCAGCACATATTCTCTGGGTTTGGACATACAACTTTTGTTCTTAAAGATGTAACCACTGCGAGCATTTCTTGCATGATCACCCGTAATAAAACAAATAAAATCATATACGTATAAGGCAACTAACAGAGAATTACTACGCAAAACACTAAAAATTGATTTAGAAGTAAATACATGGCAAATATCAAGCCTTCTTATAGGTGAGGGTGGCCTCTGAAAGCACGAGAGCTTCTGGCCTGGCTCCCGGCTGCACGCTCGTTCGCCAATCCAGTTTGGCCTTTTGATAGGATTACTGGTTGAGGCAATATCACGGGCAAAAAAAAAAAAAAAACGAGACAAGCAAAGCACATTGTTCCGTCCGTTGGAACAATCTCCCAATAAACATACACTGAATAATGATTGTTCCTGAACGTTCGAGAAATTGTGCCGTGTCATTAGAGGAACAAGATCCCCTTGGCATAAATTGGCTTAAAGCCCTGGCATTACCTCTCCTAACGCTATGTTAGATTATTACCCCTTCAGCATGGCGTGCGCACTAAGCACAGACGCTCTAGTCTGCCAGCCTACAATTTTAGAGAAGTCTCGGTGAAGTAACGATCTCATTATAGGAATATGGAAAATTCTTTACTTGTCTCGTGCACGGCGGCCGTATTATATCTGCATCATAAAATGTACATATTAATACTAAAATGAGAAATAGACTGAATAAGGTAAAATAAATATTATTGTTTTCCTTGGATTGGGTAACCTAAGCTTTCAATTGCCTGCCGCAATAGATATCTTACGTTATATCGGTAAACAACCTAAAGTTGTCTTACTGAAAGAATTTCGTCGGATTTTCCTCGGATTTACATTATTTTTTAATCTGGCATTTATATATACGCATGATACAGGTCGCCAGAGATCGACAGGAAAGTGTTTGTGAGACAGAAGCTGTTACACATAAGAACTTAAGATTAATCTAGTCCTCAAACTCAAACAACATAGTTAGTGCTAAGTAATAAAAATATATTAGTTCGGTTAGCCTATACCGAATCAAGAACGTAACCCTTCGCTTGAATCTAAATATTAATTTACCCTGCCATTATATATGTATACGATATTTTTACGCTCTGATAACCACATTTTAGACGTCCGTAATGGGCTAAGTTGCCTGTGGCACGATATCGTCTAAATGCATCTATCGTCATCGCGTTCTTGCTACTGGATGTATATAGGCTTACCCCGGGAGAGGTATGTAGCAGCAATCACAATCACGTCCAGCAAATACAACCAGCAAGGCCGGGACTCGAACTTACGATTGTTTTGTCGGGCTCGAATAATGCAAAACGATGCTCTAAGAGCCATATTTGGCAGGCGACGCAGAGACTCCGTCAGTGATCTTTATGTGGCCCACAACCTTCTACCGGTCGACCTGTTCTATTTGCTGAAGGTTGGCACGCTGGGCTTTAAAATCACTCGGAAGATTATTCCCTGTGATGTTTCCTTTCCCCTTGCTCCCTTGTTCCGTAGGACCTCGAGACGTGCCACAATATATGTAGGGCCATTAGTCACAAAAAAGTCTAGTCAGCAAGCCCTTGTGTCTCGTTTGCCCGTTATATGGACTAGTATACCACAGAATATTCGTCGTATCACTTCCCTGCATTGTTTTACACAGATGGTCCAGAAATGGCTACTCACCAACACATTTCGACATAGTTGAGGCACACATGTTATTTTGTGTTGTGTTTATGATTTATGATACTCCATGATTGACTTATTTTGTGGCTGTTTATGACTGAGAGTTAACCATTTATATTCTTTTTTTTAATTATTACCTATATATTTTTTAATGAGAACTAAAGCATTGTATTATGCAGTTCCTATAATAAACCACGTTTTTGAATCTTGAATCTTGAATCTTTTGCTAACCATGGTTGCCGTGGGAACGCCCCGTTATCCGCCTACGCCAGCGCCGCTACAAATTACTTAACTTATACACTTGCACAGCTTTTTGGCTCTTCTATTTGCGGTTGTTTGCTAAGCTTGAAATCACTGCTAACATCTAGTGTTTTGTTTCTTATATTTTGTTGCTAATACTATATATGTTATTTCAAACATTTTTGCAATATTATATTTCGTGTTCACCTGTATGGCTAAGCCAGGGTGTGGCTTCTCAGAGGAGGTGGACAGAATTGATCTCTCACCTTTGAAACTTTCTTAATTAATCGATCAGGTTTATTGACGTGCCCAACAAGTTGGCAATCTGTCACTTTTCATTCAAAATATACACAATATACAAGTGTATGTACAAATCAAAAGTGTGTACGCAATAAAGCAACAAATTGAGTGTAATCAACACCAAAAACGTTTATAACTTTATGACTAACCTAAAACAACTTTAATAGCTATATAATAAAATAAGTTTAAAACAATTCTCATTTTTCGACTTCTACTGTGCGATTCTTCTGAAGACGACCTAGCTTTATTATTCATAGCCTCGTAATGTAGTTTGGCCAAATGATGTGACTTTATTTATATATGTAGATCTTAGAGGAAGTTGAACCGCATTATGCTCACACAGAGTTAAAGGTTTATAACTATTTTGCCACGCGGCAGCCAGGGTGGTCTGGTGCTAATCAAACCAGCAAATTCTCGAACACATAACATTATCAGCAAGAGATTGCTCGCTACTATTATTAGTCTATACTGGTGACTTTAACGCAGCCTCGACAACATGGAAGACAATCAGCACTTACAGAAAAAGCAGAGTTGTTATTGAGTGGTTAGCAATTAACGTAGCAAACCTTGTCGTTCTTAATAAAGGAACCTTCAGCCGCGGGGCAAGTGAGTCGCATATCGGTTTGACGATATGAGCTCTGTAAGAGAAGCCACGTTTTTAAAATTTCAAACTGGACTATACTTCTTGACGAAGAGAACCATAGCGATCACTACTATAGAATTTGACGTCAACGGAGTCACTCCATCAACAGCCTCTTCTGCCCCGGTTAAATCACCCCGGCTAAAACTACCTGAGAACAGGGAGATGCAAGCTACATAAGGCTCCAACTGGACTGCAACCGCAGAAGAGGTGTCCGTACCATGCTTCAGGAGGTCTCAGCGAACCCAACGTCTGATAAGCGGAAAACTGTCTCCCAGATCGGCCCGCGGACAGCGACAAGGCAACGGGCGACGTACTGGAACGTCGAAGCAAGCTCCGTATCTCCGAGCGCGGCAGCGCTTATAGTTTTACCTGAATTGATTTAGCAAACATTGAACATTTTTATTTCTTCTACTGCAGTCCAAATGTTCCACTTAACGACCTAAACAAGCGTTTAGACGACTATCTTAACGCCGCGACTAGCACATGGGGCTCTGTCGGAACCGCCCGAAGGGAACTCGCAGTTCTCGACTGGCTTGCGATCGAGGACCTTTTGATCTTGACATAGGTGTCCCCATTTTTCACAGGGCCGGGCGCATCCTTGCGTCAATCTAACAATCACGCGCAGAGCCAAGGAGTAGTGGAATTCATCTTCCACAATTTCTTGTTACTGGTTCTACGGTCAATAGGAAATGCTATCGCAAAATTTTAAGAAGATTACGCAGAGAACGTCCGACGCAAGAGGCCAGGGCAGACAACCCTTGGATCCTTCATCGGCGCACGTATCGTTACTAATTTTGGATTATTTGATGAGAAATTTTATTGCTATATTTTCGCACCTCCCTTTTCGCCGGACCCGGCTCCGAGCGACCTTTCGAGTTCCTACTGATATGAAAACTTTAAGGGACAACGCTTCGAGACTATAGAGGAGATGAAGAAAAAATCGCAGGAGCAACTCAACTCGATTCTGAAAGACGCATTTAATAAATAATTCAAAGAGTGTGAAAGAAGGTGGCACAAGCGTATTGCAGTGGGTGGGTGTTATTTTGAAGAGAACAGAAACCTTTGGACGATTTAATACATTTTTGTTATAAATATGTGTCAGACCTTTTAGAGCCACCCTCGTGTATAACCTATTCATAGATTTATGTAAAAAATATATATGTACTTGTGTACGTGCTACTACTTATACAGGCATCCTTGAAATGGTCATAGTGTAGGGTTATATATATCATGTTCGTATTTACAAACCCAAACAGGGTGAATTTTAAATAAATAAATAGTGTAGGTTTATGGTAAGCACTAATTACTCGAAAAGCGTACTATTTAGAATGTCCAGAAAAAAACGCAAACTTCTGTTCTTCTCTTAAACATAGCTTCACTAGTAAATATCTCTATTTCAGCAAGCAGAGATAACAAATACATTTAACCGTGTCGTCGAGCGTCGTCTTACGTTCTTCATAAATTTATATTTATGATCAGGTACAACAACGACTCAATATTTGGGCGTGTTTTTATCAATATAACGTACCACTTCGAAAATATTCACTTCAAAGATATTAAGTTACTGCATGCAGAAATTTAACTTAGCATGAGATGTATTTGGGCGTGGACAAAAACATTTATAGAGTACGTATCATGAAAATAGGCTAAATCGCAACTCATTCTCCGTTGACCGTAAATCAAAGCAACAACCTTTCAATGCAAAATATACAATTCAATAAAGCCTCGACACATCAGGGGGTGAGAGCTCATCGCCATGCCGCAAATGCGTGCAGTCGATATAGGCAGTGGTATTATTCACGTACTTACAGGACGTCAAAAGCCATCCAATTTACGAACTTGCAGGACGTCAAAAGCCATCCAAATAAAGTGAGGTCGACGATGTTCAAGCACGACGTGCGAGCGTGTGATAACAAAGCTGGCCAGTGGGACTGTCTGGCCGCTAGCCATCAGTCTCGGTCTAAAAACCACCAGACGATCATAGAAATCGAAGAACGATCGAAGATCCGCCATCATCGCAACAATTCAGCGTCAACGACGTCAACGAACGCAAGCAAGCCGCCAGTGTACTCACTACGAGCCGCCGCCGCCATAATCAGGCGGTGCAGGAGGAGATGGACCCCTTTTTTGTGCTTAACGCCTCTTTCAATGAAAGAGGCGTTAAGCACAAAAAAGGGGTCCAATTCACGAATCCGTATATATATATATATAGAATGGCTATGGTCCCCGCTATGGTCAGTTGCTGCTTCGGTCCACCAAGAAGACAGTTCGGTGAAAACAGGCGCCAGTCCGAATGGCGGCCTTTCCCGCTGGGCGGACACAAATGCCATACTGAACACAAAGCGAGATGGCCGGAGCAGCTGCGGCAGCAAAACCACTCAATCAGCAGTACCAACAGCCACTGGCACAGATACAGGCAACGTGAGGACGACTACGACGACGCCCAACGACACTTTTCGCATCAACAGTCACAGCGCGGCGAGGAATATTTCCGAGATGAAGCTTCATAGCAGTCCCCGGAAAGTGAATGCTTACTTTATCGGAAGCTGCTGCTGCTGCTGCTTTGAAAGGACGGGGGGTGGGTGAGGACGTGATGCATGCGTGGATGCCTACTTTGGACGGCGGGGAGACGCGTACGATGTGTTGGCGGCGTTTGAAGAAGCGACTACCCGCCGTCCAAAGTAACCAATACACCTGCGAATGATGCAGTAAATGAATTTACACATATTGCTCATTTCAAATGCCCGCACGTCGTCAACCATCAAAATCCGCCTTTTAACGTAGTATCCCGCCCTCCAACAATCCAGAAACGCAACCGCACCGCGGAAACGTACAGCCTATACATTCAAATCTATGATGACCTTCTGAAAAGTTTGACTGGATTACGTTTCCAACTACGAAATCAGCTTATATCTCCTAACTTGGTGTTACTCAGGAACTCGAAGCTTGGGTAGCTCATGAACCCAACGAAGGAAACAAAGAAAAACGCCTTCAAAATGCGGCTCAACATCTCGCCCGCTACCGAGCAACACGTAGGACACCAACAACGTGTTCTGTACTGTTGCCCAACTGCCCGTGTAAATGAGGCTATTCGACTGAATAGATCCGATCGATAAGGACAAACCATATTGCTTTGCGGCAACGCCAGGCTCGCCAATTGAAGCCTTGCGTCTTCGTCAAAACCGCACTCCAAGAGCTCGAATGGGAGTTTTCAGCACTCACCGAACTTTCCGAACATTGCGCCAACCGATTATCAAATGTACCGCTCCATGTCGAATCATATAAGGCGAGTTACCTTCGACGACGAAGTGGAGTTCGGAAAGTAGAATTAAAAACTTTGTTTAAGGTGGTTGCTTTTAATTCTAGACCATCCTCCGTTCCCTACGGACTTGAAACTCACCGCGAGGTATATCTTCAACGCACAAAGGGCCGGATATATTGATATATCTAGGGTTTTTCCAAAAGTTGTTGTGGCGGCATGGCCGCTGACTTTCAGCGGTATGGTTTATCATTTATTCTCAATGAGCATTGCTTAAAGAGAATTCGATCAACAACAGGGATCGAACCGGCGACACCCCGGTAGATGACAACCATGACTAGCGCACTAGTCCCCTAGAACACGCTGCCACCGGACCTCAGAAACTGGCTCAACAATTATTTTGACACCAGAGGTGGGAGGTGGTCGTAAACAGAAACGGGGAATACACGATTGAGTAAGTTATTGTTGTAATGATTGCTTCTGTTTAAATAAAACTCGTGCAAATTCATGCAAAAGTACTACAGCTTCCACGTTCAGTTTGTTACTTAAGCCTTTTCGAATTTTTGTGATCAGATGATAAGAGAGCGCAGAGAATAGGCCAGCTAGGGCAACCGAGAATGCCAAATGGATATCTTTTTTTCTGATGTATTGGTGAACATAGCACGCCTTATAAGAATATCTATATACCTTTTATGGAAAATAACTTTTAACCCAAACAAAAACGACCCTAGGTGTTGTGTAGATGTGAGTTCTTAACGCAGTTACATATCGTCATAGTTAACTTAGTTTAAGATTCTGTAGAGGTTGACATAGGCATTCGACTTATATATATATATATATATATATATATATATATATACATAGACATTCAACATATATATATGCAGGGTGTTTCAGGAATATTTTGAAAGCGGTACATGAATTGTAGAGCTCGTTGAAGCAAATACTTTTTCTAATGGAACATGGTCTCTAAGAAGTCTTGTCGGAATGAGAGTTAAATTACTACAATTTGTGACACTAGTGTTTTGCCCGACATAGGAGCATAAAATGGGCTGTTGTGAGACAACCAGAATCTCCTATACAGAAACTAAGCACACCGTCTTGTTCGTGAGAAAATTCTGCTATTCCTGAAGAACATATAAGGTCAGTCAGAAGATGCGACATGGTCGCCTAAAACAAAATTCGCAAAAATGAAGTTATTTTATTAGTCTCCACACCAAATAACTCAAAAGCATTACCCTACGACCCCTCACAGCGCTCAAAACTAGCACCTTCAGGCAAACGCACATTTCATGACAATCATTTTGATACCAAACTTATGGCAATGCGACTAATTAAGTAGTAATTAAAATTTCTCGGAGAACATGTCGAGATTGAGTGCATGCATAAATGACCTAGAGTGCTTTCTCTGATGGAGTAGGTTATTTATGCATGCACTCAATATCGATTACTCCACAATCACGGCTCGCATTGTCATGTATTTGATGCTAGCATGATCGGCACGAAATGCGCATTTGCCTGAACGTGTTAGTTTTGAGCGATATGATTGGTCTTAGGGTGATGATTTTGAGATATTAAACGTAAAGGCTAAAAAAATAACTTATTTTTTTAGTTTTTGTATAGGGGAACCGGTTGTCTCGCAATTGCACATTTTATGGTCCTATATCGGACAAAAACATCAGTGTCACAAATTGTAATAATTTCACTCTCACTCCGAAACAAGACTTTTCAGAGACAATGTTCTATTAAAAAACACGTTTGCTTTAACGAGCTCTACAATTCCATATATCGCTCCTTAAATCTTGCAGACGAAGAGAAAGAAGCAGAATTTTCTCACGAACACGACGGTGTGCTTAGTTTCTGTATAGGATGACTGTCTTGCAATAGCACATTTTATGCTCCCATATCGGGCAAAAACACTAGTGTCACAAATTGTAGTAATTTAACTCTCATTCCGAAACAACACTTCTTAGAGAGCATGTTGCATTAGGCAAACACATTGAAGCATTGGAAAGTGTACACAGGAAATGTATTCGTCGTGTCTCATTAAGGTGTAACATTGCCCGAAATTCTATTGTAATAAGCCCTGTTTGGAAACTGCAATCCGAAGCGGACTATCGCATGTACAGTCGAATATTTAAATCATTACATTTATTAAACTACTTTGGCATTCATGTAAACAATCTCAGAAGCGGTAACACCATCTCGTCAGAATAAATTGCAAAGACGGATCGCGTAAATAACATGTTTTCATGGCGGATGGCTAAGGCACTGAGAACTCAAAATGCTTGCGGCGCAAGTGTCGGCACACAAGTAAACAAGGATACGTTTTAATAGGTCAAACCTATCTCTTACAAACAAGCGTAGCAGGGTTAAAGCCTTTAATCTGTTTTTTTGCTAGCTCAGCAATAATTGTTGTCGTGCCTGCAGCAAGTTCTAGATTTCTCAGCCTAGAACTCGTTTAAAAAGAAATTGTCAGATCACGCCCATAGGTTTGCTCAAATTCAAGGAGTGCTTACGCGAACGACAAACATGGTGTTAGTCAGTATAAATCGAGCACAGTTTCGAAAATCCTCCAGTGCATGAACTCAATCTGGCGGTTGAAGATACACTGCGTTCGCAAATCTCGACAAAATAACGCTAAGTCTCGTACGGCTTAAAAATAGAATAGAACGCTCCTTTGTTTACAGAATGATGGATGAGAAAGTCTGGGATGCAGGAAAGCCGACGAAACCGCCTTGCTGTGTACTTGTTGGGCTACACGCCAGGCATACATATTTCGGTAGCAAAGATTACATAGCTCCTACGATTGCTTATTCGCACAACATAGAAGGTTAGCAGCATTCGGCTTGATCTGACATCTCCTACAAGGCCTTTTTTCAAGAATCTTGTCTGAGCGCCTTTAATCACGCATATGTTTTTGTAAAAATATGGACTCTAGATGGATGAGCAACATACAAGTCTCAAAATCGCTATTTATTTATGCAGACGATTATACACTCTAAGATATTTATATATATATATATATATATATATATATATATATATATATATATATATATATAGGCGAGCACTGCCGAGTGTGCAAACGTATTGTAAATGATTCATAAATCATCACAATATTTTCTTTATATATATATATTTGCAAACACAGACGTAGATTTGGCTAGTTTTCTGATATGTGTAGAGAATGTTGAGATCTGTCGCGATGAACAGGCCTAGGTGCTACGTAGCATTTGCGGTTGATTTGAGCTGACAGTCCAGATTGGATAAGCCATGTTTTAGAACGAGGTCTCTCGGAACAAATATCTCCATCTCACTGTTGCTGATGCAGTCGACAGAGGACTGCAGCGCGGTATGTGCTGAAGGATCACCCAAGGGAAAATAAATTGTTATGTCATCAGCTTACAAAACGCATTTAAAACTCGTTGGAATATGAAAGCTGACGTCTAAAAAATAGATGTGTACAGGGGTGGAGAGACGCAGCTGCTCTGAGCGACGCCAGTCGTGGAGAACTAAGAGCTTCCCCGTTTTTAACTCGCAAAGACCGATTGTGCAAACAAAGCACAAAGCCATTTACGCCTGATATTACGAGCTTTCAAGGCTTCGCTATCGAAAACCTAACTCATGCTTTTGCATAGGGAATGCCGTCAGGCGTGTCTTTGGTTTCAGGCGCAGTAACATGTAAACGTCATCGTAATGAAACTCGCTGCCGGTATGTGCAAATGCACACACTCCCGTCTGCTGTGGTCAAAGCCATATGGCCCTTTTTTATCGTTTCTCCTGTACAGCTCCTTGAGCGCGCTTCCACCGACAACGAACGACCTTACCTCGAAGTACCGCAAAAACTGGAGCGTTGCCAACTAACTTGTTCGTCAACTCTAATTCACAATCGGCAATCTCTTCTACCTCTACCCTCAGTCTACCATAATTTTGCGGCCGTACCTGCCCTTCTTATACCTCGCCTAGCACCTGGCCTATCTCATGCCCGTATGCACTGATAGTAGTTACCGTAGCCTCCGTACCTACTATAAAAAAAGACTGAATTTCATTAACAACGACCGTGTTCGCTATTTCAAACGCTAAGTAGATCGCCTAAACAGTTGTGCTATTTCTTCACTCAGATATCTCTGCTTCTCCAGCAATGTTGGGTTTCTCTTGTCGAGTGGACTGCGCGGCTGATAGCTCTTGCTAGATGAGCCTGCTGCGTTTTGTTCAGCTGCTACGGCGACCACTTGACAGTATTCATTCACTATGCTCACAACGTTTTGCACAATGCCCCACCGGCTGACAATGGTAGCACCTCGGTGCCCTCGCTGTGAAATTCGCTACGACCCCTGAGTCGGCCCCGCGTTGACCTATACGCCCAGCGCACTCTCTACCTCAGGTGTCGTCGCACTGAACTTTGCTGATCTCCATAAACAGATGCTCCCATATTTATGCGCTGCATGTGCCGACTGTGGTAGTAAACCAACTACTAATCACCCATTATTAGCTATTTAACTACTCTCTGTGTTGGAAACACTTTTCAAAGAAATTCGACATCCAGATTTCTCGCCAGCTTTGCTTGAACCGGGACGCTTTCCTTCGGCCTATTTGTCTTGGGTCTTTCTGCATTATGCATAAAGTGCGGCTTACGCGCTTTACTTGAAGCGAGTATCGAAACAATTGCAGTTTATATCATTCTCTTATTATACAAGACATTCAAGTGGCTACCAGAAGCTCTGTCGCAGGGCTAGATTACTTAATACTCACTATAGAACTAAAAAATACTTTTCTCTTTCATCTGCAAAACCTTGCGATCCACAATTAATGAATAGCGGATGTGGACAAAAGATATATAACAGTAACAGCAGTTTGTCGATGTGATGGCAAACATAAGATTTTCCTCGGTGTAGAATTTCATTCAAGCAAATATAAATCTGTTAGACTGGAAATACGATGCCGCTATCACACGGGCGGCGGTGAATAATTCAATTAAAACTACTTTTGGAAATTCACACATGACATTAGTCTAGTTGAGATGTCTAGAGTTTTCTCAACAGTCCTTCTGACAGCATGGCCACTAACTCTTAGTCGTAAAGTTTACAATCTAATATTATCTATTCTCAATAAGCATACGTCCCATTGTTCCTTTATCTCTATAGTGCGGGAGTGTCTACAGATGCGCACACTCCCGTTTGCTGTAGTCGAAACAATTTGCCATGACGCCCTCTTGTTGTTTCTCATCTCCAGCTCCTTGAACGCGTTTCCGCCGAGAAGTTCTTACATCAAAAACATAAAACTGTCTAAAAGATTTGTATTAAACTTGTTTTATTGTCTTGAACTATGAGCAAGTTTTGTAAGCTATAGAAAATCGTTTTCGTCAGAATATATAGCGTCTAGCAGGGCAAAATCAAGGTTCTTTCGGAAACTCGCACAAACATACCCAGACGGCTACACGCCCATCTAACACGAGTAGCGCGGCCGCCCATAAACAGCTACAGGCATGCTAGTCGAATCAATGTATGCGTATGTATGCAAAACCTGCAACTAACCTCTGACGGATTTTGATGGCACAAAACGCTTTATCCGCAGGTCCGCCTTCGTCCGGGTAGCTAGTGCTCAATACTGCCCTGACTTCTGGCGTGCTCGATCGCAGCTCGGTTATAGCCTGTGTAGAGGAAAGGTCCTCTGTGCCTGTGGTCGAACATTTCGGGAGTGTACATATATGTCACACATTGCGAAAACAATGACACATTTCGGTGGCGCACTCGGGTTCCGTGCTTGGCCACGCATTCCACGCTCTCACTCAGATTTGTTGTTGAAAAAAGCCACACAATGTGCAGCATTTCTGAATAAAGATGGTCAGACACATTGAAACCTGTAAAAAATGCTTGGAGAGTTCTATATAGGCAGAAACTGGCGAGAAAGAATCTCTCCTCTGACGCACTTGCCTTGAAAATCGTTCGGACTTTGACTTATACCGGTAAGTAATGCTGCTGTGAGATCTCGATGTAGTGTCGGTGCGCCTTTTCTCGTGTGTGGCTTTGAGTGCTCGGGTCGATAGCAAAACAGTGAATTGTGGCACATCGCACGAAAGAAGAGACGTGACATATGCAAACCAACAGGTACGAACCTTTTTCGAGCAGAATAGTTCACTCTGATTGCAGACGAATTTGAAGACCGAGCGACTTTTTCAGTTTGCAAACACTGGGAGGGGTAAGCGCCGTAAATGCCAGAACTAGTGGCTCGTGATCGACATTTAAAGGCAAAGTATGCGGGCTTTATCCCACGCTAAATAAGACAACAATTGTGAGTGCCTTGAGGTCGCTCGTCGTTACCGAAACTATTCGTGTCCGGTCCCAAGGCATCAGAGCCTGGATTCGTCATGGCGACGGACAGTGTCACCCAGACCTTTCTGGGTAACAATTTCTCGACGGAGGTTCGCTTGGGTCTCAATACCCATGGCGTCCTATATATACTCGCTAAACCCGTTCTGTCACCCGTCGTCAAGTTCCGTTTGCGTGTGTATGATTTTTTTTCGATACCCTCTCTCTTGCTCATTGCTGATGTTTTTGCCTAATCTCCATAACTGCGAATTCTACTCTGCGATCCCACTTTGTTTTGATCCTTAGTGCCGTCTTCACCAACCGTATCTATTTAACCCATTTTTTCTTTGTGAAATTATTGATCCTAATACTAAATCCTAGTTTACTTTATGTTTTCCTTTGTATGCATCATTCCCCCTCAAGAAGCTTCTTGGCGCAATTAAAACGGCAACACAATGCAAATCTTATCACTGCTACTTGTATTGTTTCTAACTTCATTCCCAACCCCACGCTGTGGACCAGGCATTGCAACTAGAGTTTAGATCACATAAGCCGGATTGTCCGTTGAAACTTCTCGTTGTAGACGGCGAGGACTTATTTACCACTTATGAAAGGATTGCAAGCACACAGCGCGGTGTTGTCTGTGTAAGAGCGGCCACGAGGCGATCTGGTGGTCTTGTCCCCTTCTCGCTTAGATTGCATGGAGCTCCTTAAAACATCTGCCAAACGCGTAGCCGAATAACACAATCAAACAATGTGCGCCAATCGCACATGTTCAACCATAGGAATCAGACGCAATGCAGACGCAGTTTCGCTGCGATTGTACAAAATGGAATCACACCTAGCCATAGCTTAGATGTAACGGTGACGCACCATCATCTTTTTTTGGTTTTGGATCAAAGAGTGGTAGTATTTGTTCCTCCAAAACTACTGGGCACACTGGGTCCAGTTCGACGAATCCAATATATAGAATGGCTACCTCCGCCGCCATTAGTTGCTGCTTCGCTCCACCAAGAAGGCTCGGTGGAGACAGGCACCAGTACGAATGGCGGCCCTTCCCGCTGGCCAAATGACGCAGATGCCAAATGAACACAAAGCGAGATGGCCGGAGCTGCGGCAGCAAAGCTACTATCAGCAATACCAGCAGCCACTAGCGCAGATACAGACAACGTAAAGACGACGACGTCCATCGACGTCCACCTTCAGCAACAACGGTCACAGCTCGGCGAGGAATTTCTCAGAGATGAAGCTTCATAGCACTCGCCGGAGAATGAGGACTTATTTCATCGAAAGCTGCTGTTTTGGAGGGGGGGGGGGAGGGGCAGGGAACGTACTGCATGCGTGTCTACTTTTGGTGGGGGGGGGAAGGGGGGGGTGGGAGACGCGTACAATACAGTAGCGGTCTTTGAAGAAGCGACCACCAAGGCCGATCAGTAAGCGGTACACCTGCAAAAGACGCAATAAACCAATTGACACATATTGCTCATTTCAAATACCCGCACGTCGTCAACCATCAAAGTAAAAGCTTTCTTTTAACGTAAGTATCCCGTCAACCCAAAAACACACAGATACGCAACCGCACTGCAGAAACGTACCGACTAAAGCTATGACCTTCTGAAAAGTTTGATTTGATCGTCTTTCCAACTACGAAATCAGCTGATATCTCCGGCTAGCACACCAACTAAAAACCAACAGTCATACTGTATAAGATGGCTTAGTGGCAAAGCCTTTGCCTTGCATTCGGGAGGACTGGGTTCGAGACCCAGACCGGCCACTCTTAAACTGGTTTGCATGGTTTCCAATTTAAACAAGGTAAATGCCGGAGTGGATTAAAATTAGCCATGACATGAGAAAACCGTACACGGGCAATAGCCTTACGAAAAAATCCTTAAAAAAAAAGATAAATGTGTCAATAAAGTCATGCCATCGTGTACAGTCAACATTGTGGCTACTCCCCACCGTCTTCACGTTAACCAAATTGAGTGATAAAATGTGCTTACGGTGAACTGTGGCACGTCGCACGAAGGAGGAACCGTGGCATAGGTGAAACAAACGAAACGAGAGAAGTGGCAGCCGCCTGCAGCTGCTGTCACACTGAGTGTGGCAGCACTACTACATAGTAGTAAATTACGCGTGGCGTTCTATGTTTTTTCAATTTTACTATAATTTATTTTTTGTTTGGCATACTGTATATATCTATTTGAAAGAGCTATTCAAAACGTTGTTACGTTTTTTTAAAATTTATGTCCTAATATTTTTAGACTTACAAAAAGTCACTTAGAAATCAGCATTTTGACACTTGCTTAGAAATGACTTAGCCACTCAAAAATCAGCATTTTTGACACCTGCTTTTCTCCGCTTTTCATCGAGGTCAAAAAGCTGCTGAAGCCGTTTGAGACCTTCGCAACGTGTACGGAGAGGTGTCTTAGGAGAGTCGACAGCACGGCAATTATTTGCAAAGTAAAGAAGGCGACTTTGACCTGAACGATGTGCCTCGCAACAAAATGCCTTTGGAACTCGAGCGTCCCAAATCACGTTCGGATGAGGATGGGCACCAAACAACTCGTGAATTAGCCAGAAAAATGACTGCAGTGCAATAACAAGGAACGACGAAAAACGCTTTCAAATTACACGCCAACATTTCGCCCGCCAGCGGGTATCACGCAGACACAAGCAACGTGTTCTGTACTATTGCCCAACTGCGCCGCGATGCTTGAAAGGACCCAATCGACAAGGCCAAACCATACTGCGTCAAAAACGCACTCCAAAAGCTCAAATGAGAAGTTCTTCAGCACCTACCAAACTCTCCGAACGTTGCGCCAAACGATTATCAAATTTTCGGCTCCATGTCAAATCAAATGAGAGGAATTACTTTCGGCGACGAAGTAGACCTCAGAAACTGGCTCCACAACTTTTTTGACGCCAGAGGGGGTCGTAAACAGCAATGGAGAATACATTATGGATTAGTTTAATGTTGTAAAAAAACGATAATGTAATTATTACCTTTGTTCCAATAAAACTCCCTAATAAAAACACTTATCTTATTTAACTTGCAGCGTTCGTGATACGTTTTGTCGGTACAGGGACACGCACATGCAAGCAAAAGTAGTACAGCTTTCACATTCGGATTGCTACTTAAACCTTTTAGGATTCTTGTGACTAGATGGGGAGAGGCCGCAGAGGAAAGCAAGGTAGGGCAACTGAGAATGCCCAATTGAAAGCATTTATTTCTAATGGATCGATGCATACTTATTATGCCTGATAAAAATATCTAAATACCGCTTATGAAATAACTTTTCTACCCAAACAAAAACTTACCTAACGGTTGAGTAGATGTGAGTTCCTAACGCAGTTAGATTTTCTCATAGTAACAACTCTCATAACAACTCTTGGATCTTCTATCAGCGCACGCATCGTTACTGAATTCGGACTATTTGATGAAAAATTCTATTGCTATATTTTCGTACCATTCGCCGGAATCGGCTCCGTGCCCCTTTTTGTGTTTCCACGAATTCCACATTCCCACGAAAATTGAAGGAACAACGCTTCAGTACTATAGAAGAGATAAATAAAAAATTGCATAAGCAACTCAACTTGATTCTTACAGAAGTTGTTCAATAAGTATTTCGAAGAGTGCAAAAGAAAGTGGTACAAATGCATTGCAGGGGGCGGAAGAAAATGTAAATTGTCATAGTGTAAGAGTATGGAAAGCATTATTTACACGAAAAGCGTTATGCACAGAAAAACGCAAATTTATCTTTCTCTCTTAAACATAATTTTTAATAACAAATATCTCAATGTTAGTGAATAAGCTTACTTATATATTTAACCGTAACGTCAGACGCCGTCATATAGTCTACATACATTTGTGTTGAGGATCAGGTATATCAATGGCGCAATATTTGGGCGCATTTTATCAATATGACGTACCACATCGAAAATATTTTCTACAAAAATATTAAATTACTGCATGCAGCAATTTAGCTCAGTACGGTCAGGTGCATATGCAGGACGCAGACAAAAAACAATTTTAGATTACGTATCACGACAATAGGCTAATGCGCAATTCATGATCGGCATAATTGGGGAATTCGCAAGGGTTTCACCATCTCTTATTTACAGTTTGTTCATATAGTTCAGGGTGTTCTGACTAGCGAACAGTCGTGTATTTCGTTGTCTCCTGACCGAGATCCAGAGCAATAGCCTTTTATTGTAAATACACAAAGCAATATAGGACTTCGGCACATCAGGAGATGAACAGCTCACTGTCATGCCGCAAAGGTGGGTGCAGCCAATAGAGGCAGTGATATTGTTCACGGACAACTTACAGAACGTCGAAGGCCATCCAAATAAAGTGAGGTCGACAATGTTCAAGCACGACATGGGAGCGTGTGGTAACAAAACTGACCATTGGGGCTCGAATTAAAAAAAAATTAGCAGGTTGTTATATTTTCTACACCATCCTCCGTCCCCTACGGGCTTGGAGCTTAGCGTGAGATATATCTTCAATGCACCGAGGGCCGGACATGTTGAGATATCTAGGGTTTCCCCAGCCGTCCTTGTGGCAGCATGGCCGCTGACTCTCAGCGGTAAATGGTTTATCATATATGTATTCTCAATAAATATCGCTCAAAGAAAATTCGATCAACAACAGGGATCCACCCGGCGACATCTCTGTAGATGACAACCATGACTAGAGCACTACTAGTCCCCTAGACCACGCCGCCACACAGACCATTGGAGCTGTCCGGCCGCTAAATGTACTTGGACTAAAAGCCAACAGGCGGTCATGGACGATCAGAGATCCGCCACCATCGAACAATTCAGCGTTAATGACGTCGAACGCAAATCGCTAGTCTCGTACTTACTTATTCCATTGGTTGAGCACTGAGAAACGAACCCCCATGCCGGGCTTCACGAATTCGGCTTCGATTTAGGCACATACGGAGCAAGTAGATGAGCTGCGGCGACATGTATTACAGCACGTATGGCACAATGACCCCTTCTAGCGGTTATAACCTCATGCGAAATATAGATATCTGCAAAATAACCCAAATAGCGACTTTAGATCCCGTTGCCCGATATCCGAAAGTAAGGTCAAGTAGAGCATTGCATCTAATTGAGTTCGTGATCGGGATGCTATATATAATTGTAAGTACTATATAAATATATATATACATATATATATATATATATATATATATATATATATATATATATATATATATATATATATATATATATATATATATATATATATACAGGGTGTGACTGAAAGAATTTTATAGCGATACATAAAATTGTAGAGCTCGTTAAAGCAAATATTTTTTCCAATGGAACATGGTCTCTAAGAAGTCTTGTTTTGGAATGAGAGTGAAATTACTACAATTTATGAGACTGCCGATTTTGCCCGACATAGGAGCACAAAACGTGCTGTTGCGAGACAACCAATCTTCCTAGACAGAAACTAAGCACACCTTCGTGTTCGCGATAAAATTCTGCTCCATCTGAAATATATACAAGGCCGATCAGAAGACGCGACATGGTCGCTTAGAAGAGAATTCGCCAAAAATGAAGTTCTTTATTAACGTTCACGCCAAATACTTTGAAATCATAACCCTTCAACCACCCACAGCGCTTAAAACGGACGTATTCAGCCAATGCGCAATTCATGGCGATCATTTTGGTACCAAACATATGTCAATGCGAGCTGTAGTTGCGGAGTAATTACGATTTTTCGGCGGAATGTCCAGATTAAGTGCATGAAAAATGACGCGCTGCGGCTGTCGCGCGACACGTCGGCGGTAGTGAACGTCGCCACACAGTCATTTTACATGCACTCAATCTCGACATGCCCTCCGAAAAATCGTAATTACTCCGCAACCACAGCTCGCATGGACATATGTTTGGTACCAAAATGATCGCCATGAATTGCGCATTGACTGAATACGTCCGTTTTGAGCGCTGTGGGTGGTTGAAGGGTTATGATTTCAAAGTATTTGGCGTGAACGTTAATAAAGAACTTCATTTTTGGCGAATTCTCTTCTAAGCGACCATGTCGCGTCTTCTGATCAGCCTTGTATATATTTCAGATGGAGCAGAATTTTATCGCGAACACGAAGGTGTGCTTAGTTTCTGTCTAGGGAGATTGGTTGTCTCGCAACAGCACGTTTTGTGGTCCTATGTCGGGCAAAATCGGCAGTCTCATAAATTGTAGTAATTTCACTCTCATTCCAAAACAAGACTTCTTAGAGACCATGTTCCATTGGAAAAAATATTTGCTTTAACGAGCTCTTCTCACGATCGCTTATGTATCGCTATAAAATTCTTTCAGTCACACCCTGTATATATATATATATATGTATATATATACATTTATATAGTATATCTATATGTATATATATTCATTTATATATATATATATATATATATATATAAATATATATATATAAATGAAATTACAATTTCCAGTGAGGATTCGGATGCTCTCGAGTCTCCCGTCTAAGGGTTAAGGCTTATACCCACGCGCTGAATCAGCGTGAGTTTATGGGGGCCTGCAGCTCCCATAGTCTCGAACGCCCACAGACAAAATTCGTGCGGATAATCAATGCTAGAGTATTTTCTGCATTTGTTAGCCTCAGCTAACCCGAAGGCGGACCTGCTCGATCTGCACCTGCACCGACCATCGAAGAGGCTAATGAGTCGGTTCCGAACTTGCGTCAGAGGCTGTCGATCGACATTCAATGAGGAAATGCAGCGTCTGTCCGGGGCACATTGTTCAAGTGGGCTAACTTTGGGTTAGAAAACCCGTAATCACACGTTCGCGCGGAGACAATTGTCCACTCCAATAATAATAATATCCAGTAATAATCTTTATTAGCGTTTTTAAATAATATTAATATCATCATAATGCATTTACAAAATTACAATATTTTATTGCTAAAAATCGTACTTGTTGCCTAACATTTTTACTTAAAAATTAACGAAAAGATTATTTACATTTGTTAAACAAAACCTATGCTTAAACATTTTAATGGAATATCTCTAACTCAGCAAATATTCATTTTATGCATGGAAACAAAACCATTGGGGCATGTTAAGAGACATAAACAATATCTACCGTTCATCATACGTTTTACACTTGTAGAGAAGTAGGCGCAGATAATTTTAATCATGATTACGGTTTTTTTTTACCTGCTTTGCATACAGGCAGCGGTTCTTCAAGCCATTCTTCTAATGAATGGCTTCAACTTATGAACTAAATCACTACAAATTGCAGTTCTGTGGAAGCGCTATCAAGATACAGTTCGCTTCGAATGTACACACTCAATTTGTTCTGATTTGAATTTAGATTTATTTTGGGATCTATGTTTATAGAGATTTCCCAGCTCAAATTGAGTGGCCAGTTCCGACGTTCTTCCCAAAGCGAGCGTAAAAACTGGATTGCGCGAACAGCGCTCCCTGGTGGAGTTCGTGTTATGTTTTATACTGGTGTCCAGAGCGCACGCACCTAAAAATGCTCGGCGAACAAGGCATCAAAAAACGCTTTAATAGGTCTGGTCAATCCCTTACACGCAAAGGTAGCAGGGTTACGTGAGGCTTCCAGTTTGCTTTGTACTAGTCGAGCAATAATTGTTGTCGTGTCTACATACTGCAAGTTCTCCTGTTCTCGAATTTCTCGTCTGGAACTCGTTGGAGCAGAAGATTGTGAACATTACGTTAGTCGGTATAAATCGAGCTCAGTCTGCTGCGCGCTCTTTTACTTACTGAAGCTTTCGATAGAGCAAACCTGTTGCTCATCTTTAGTAAAAATCACACAAGGGTTGGCCTGCACCTTTTCCGCTAATGTCGATTTGCGTACTGCGAGATCGCAATAACATTTTCTCCACTCGTAGAGGGCAGGGTGGTGAACAAACGTGCTTGCGTGCATGCATGAATACATCGTTCCGTACCCAGCTTAGCGTATTCGACCAGTGGTGGTGGTACGAATGATGCCCACTTACACGTGAGTCAAAAATCGATTTGGCCATCGACAGCCAGCTAGCCAGTTGGTTATATACAGACGGCGCAGGAAGTGAGTGAGAAGCGATGTTCACCTGGCCTTTGTTTGTGTGTTTTTGTGATGTTCTTTCCCTGTTTGTTGTTGCTGTTGTTGTTGTTGTTATAATAGCAGGCAACGTCAATAACATAAACAGTCCTCACGCAGCCTTCTGTTTTTCTGTCTGTCTGCCTGTCTGTCTTCCTGCAGGAACGCACGCACGCACGCACGACCGAGCGAGACAGGACAGTTCGGGGGGTTTCTTGGAGGTTCGGATGTTCGTTCTTCGTCGCAGGCTCGCTCGCGGCCGCTCGCAGTCGTATCCGTGATGTCGCTGTCGTCAGTGGTGATAGACACTGTCGAGTCGTGTACTTCCTGCTCTAGTCCCCCACTCGTTTTCCCTGTCTCTTCCTCTCTCTCTCTCTCTCTCTTCGCTTGACGGAACACGACCGCCATGCGTAAAATGGCAAATGTAGTTCTAAAGGCATTATTCACCGCGCGCCGCTCGAGCGCCGTCGCGTACCAGTATCGTGTTTCTATGTCAACGGATTTATGTTTGCTCAGATGAACGATTTCTACACCGAGTACGAAATTACGTTTGTCATCGTATCGGCAAACGGCCGTCAATGCTACATAAATACTATTTACATCCGCTGCCCTCTTACTCATTGCGGGCGACAGGTGAGAGCCAAGATATAGTGTCACTCCGCCAGTGTGCCTAGTATATAATTCAATACGTAACACCTCGTGTTTCGTCGGAAGATTGCAGAAGGGTTTCTCACAGACAGATTGTAATTGTGTGTACATACACGGTGACTGGATTTGATTGTTTGAAACTCTGAGGTATATTCAAGCTCGGTGAGACGTTTTTTTTGACAATGGTGGAAAGGGGGAGCGGAAATGCTGCCGAATAGCCGAGTCTTAGGTTATAACGACAGGCTGTGTGTGTAATTTTTTTTTGTAAGGCTATTGCCCGTGTACGGTTTTTTATGTCATGGCTAATTTTAATCCACTCCGGCATTTACCTTGTCTAAATTGGAAACCATGCAAACCAATTTACGAGTGGCCGGTCTGGGTCTCGAACCCAGGCCTCCCAAATGCAAGGCAAATGCTTTGCCACTAAGCCATCTTGTTCGGTTAGTCTTTCTTTTTTGCAAACCCATGTTGCTTTTCATCCCAGTAGTCCTTCGGACAACAAAAAAACTGAGATGCAATTCACCAACAATTTCTCTAAGATTTTACAGGCAATTCGAAGTTTGCACCACAAGTATGCTGTCGTTGACATTTTATTTACTGCTCTTCTTATAAAAAGCTGCTACGATGAATTGCTGAAAGTCAGATCCTGTGCCGACCTCGTATGATATAGAGAGCTGAAGATTTAGCGGTTTAAATACAGGCGTTGCAATATTTTTTAAATATGGGCAAAATATGACCCGGAGTCAGGGAGTATTGTACGTGTTTGGGAGTAGCTTAATTGTATTAAACAATCTTCCTCTAAAAAACTAGCAAGAAACAACTGAAAACAAGTGATACATTAAATACTTTACTTTGTTGCGCACCAGACTTAGGCGTATATGCGGTAGGAAAAATCCTTAAAAACAACTGCTTTGCTACGATTGATAGTTAGGGATAAAATGTTGCCTTTGGTAATTGACAGTTAATTACTTCTCAAGCTTGTTTGCATACACAAACATTTATTTTCAAAATGGCAAATCTTTAAAGCTAAGATTCGACTCCTCTAGGAGTCACAACCCTGTACTAGCTCTCTGTATTTTAGAATGTTATCTGTGTTTGGGCCAGTGTCCCATATGCACTCTAAATTCTTTATGTACTCAAGCAGCTCAGACTCTCTGCGATTTGGCGATCCATTTGGTATGAGCGTTTCGGTTAGCAGATGCACCTGACCGTTTCGATTAGCAGATGCACCTGAGCATTTTAATTAGCAGATTCACGCTAGGCCAGGGTTCCGAAATTCCGGAGACATAAACGCATATAGGCTTAATATTTTCGGTGTTTTTGGGTTTACGTCTACTGCGACTATCTCCATCTGAGTCCGTACGGTAAGCTTGCAATATTTTAAATTGTTTCTAACGAGGTCGCAGGCGCCCCCTCCACGGGTATCGCGATCATAGCGAAACTCAGCTAGTGTCTGTTTGGCAGGACAAGATTCTGTTTTATGCATGATTGCCTAGCAAATACCTGTTGTAACAACGTGGCTAAAGTAATATTTATATTGTAGACTTATTCACCAAAAATGTAGTACGCTGCATATGTATAGAAAGTGACCGGATTTGATTGTTTGAAACTCTAACGTATGGTCAAGCTCGGTGAGACAATCATTTTAGCCACTGGAAAGACGAAGCGTAAATGCTTCGTACAGAGCTGAGATGATTTTTTTTCTGAGTTGTAATTGTCCCGACATACGTTTACAAAATTCACGATTGTGACAGAACGCATTCGGCAATTGAAAAACATACTGAGCACGCCGGCGCGCGAGTGAAAATTCTGCATTGTCGGATTTGTACACGGCCTTAGCTAACTATTGTGATATTAAGAAGAATTCGCAAAATAATAATTTTATTTTGCATGGTTTAACTTTTACGCCCAGCTTCTCGAACTTTTCCATTACGCGCGCACATTCAATATATTTAAATAAATGTACATCTTAAGTGAATCGTTTTGTACATCATAAGTGAATTACCGAATTGGTAGGGCTGACGTCTGTAGTTGCAAAGTATAATAACTCAAATTTCCCGACGGCTATATTAGGTATGAAAGGATACATGCAGCTACTATGTTCGCTTTTTTTGTCAATCAAGTCACTCGTCAAACCTGTAGAAGCTTAGAAAGATACTTATTTTAGTTTACATCTTGCTTGAACGAGTGCACGCCAGCCACACTATAAAATTGAATTTGAAAAGTGGTGCGGTGATTGAGCCCTGTGTCTGTAGGATAGCAGCCTCCATTAAGCAGCGCGGGCTTAGTGTCGGCTGGCGGCAATGACGAGGCAAAATTAAAAAAAACATGGCGCCAAATAGAAGATGTCGCCACTATGTCGCAGAAAATCACTAAATGCGCGGGCTACAATATATATATATATATATATATATATATATATATATATATATATATATATATATATATATATAAATTATATATATGTATGTATATATATATATATATATATATATATATATAAAACGTTTGAATAACGTTCCATTATAAAGTGTAGGCATTTCTACCAGGTGTATCGTGACGAGCCGAGAAAAGTGACATGCATTTACTGTAGGTAAAGCAGACGCTAACGCGAGTACCACACACCGGTTGGACGCAGAGCGTTTTCACACCGACGGATACCTTTTTTCCTTTTTTTTTTGGTGAGAGGAAAAAATGCTTTTAGGCACACCCAAAGCGGGTAGTGTGGGACTCGATGCCGATGTTGTTGGCATAATACCCACTAAAAGCCTCTCACCTAAATGGCCTCAGGAAGAGGCGAAGAGCTACCGACGGATACCTGCCAACACAACAGCTACATCGTTTGCTCCGCAAAACTATTGTAGTACTACGACATCAGACGAGAGCGGGTAGCGAAAAGCTCAACAGCGGAGGAACACATTGTTGAACAAGCAGTCGCGCGACCTTCCGCGAGCATTAGACAGGTGGCTAAAAGTGTCGGAGGTAAATCGCACCACTTTCCACGAGGTGTTAAATGAATCAAGACTACACCAGTACCCGCTGCAGCAAGTTCATGTCGTGCGGGATTCGAATTACCAGCCACGCATTCCTTACTATCGCTGGTTTCTGTTACAAGCGGCGGCCAATGTGGAATGTCCTGCTTCTGTTCTCTTCACGGACGAAGCGCCTTTCACACAATATAGCGTGTTCAACCACACAATGTTCATTGGTTAGTCGAGGCAGCCCGCAAATGATCCGCCCGCATGCACACCAGTATCGCTTCTCTGTGAATGTCTGGCCTGGCATAGTGGACAATCAATTACCTTATCGGACTTTATATACGTTCCAGTTAAATGTATCAACATACTACATATTTGTGAGAAGAACCTTACCGGAACTCTTGGAATACGTTCTTCAGGGTATTTGGGCGAGTATACTGCTCCAGCATGATGCTGCCCCACCACACAACGGCCTTCAGGCACGGAATTATCTGGATGAGACCTTTATCAATCGTTGGATTGGCCGAGGCGGTCCACACGCTTGGCCGCGATCGCCCGATCTATCCAGGCTCGACTTTTCCTTTGGGGCCTAGGACCTAGTCTATGCAACTTCCGTTGAGTCTCCCATTGATCTGATCGCCAAAATAATTACTGCTGCTGGAACCAATCGGGAGACGCCTGGTATCTCTGAACGCGTGCAACGAGAACCTTGCCATCGCTACCGAATGCGCTTATTGGCTGACG
The DNA here is from genome assembly GCA_003439945.1 of Dermanyssus gallinae. NCBI lineage: Eukaryota > Metazoa > Arthropoda > Arachnida > Mesostigmata > Dermanyssidae > Dermanyssus > Dermanyssus gallinae. The sequence continues at coordinate 33,844 of QVRM01000948.1, forward strand.
GACATTCGTTTGACCAAATTTTGAACTAAATATGTTTATGAGCTTCTACAGAAACTCGGAAAGCGGTCTCCGCGGTTTTACGAAAAAAGCAGACATAGTAGCTGCATGTATGCGCTAACATCCGATATGGTCATGTGGGAGATTTGAGTTACTTTTCAACCACAGACGTCAGCTCTACCAATTTGGTACCAAAATAATTCACTTAAGATGTACATTCGTCTAAACGTATTGGTTGTGCACGCGTAATGGAAACATTTCGAGAACCTAAGCGTGAAAGTTTGAACATGCAGAAATAAAGTCATACTTTTGTAAACTCTTCTTGACAACACAATAATCTAGGGTATAATTCTAACAATGTAGAATTTTCTCCCAAAGCGCCGGTATGCTCGGTTTTTCAACTGAGAAATGTGTAAATTTTCTCCTAGAACCTTAGTAAAACGTATCACCCAGTCTTCGTCATTGATCAATGCGTTCGGTGAAGCTGATCTCCTCGGCAGGAGGAGCCAAGGCGTGTTTATATTGTATCGTACTAGTAACGCCTGTTGCTAATTTTCCTAACGACATTTCAATGTATGTTTTAGCTTTTTAAACACACGTTTCATTTCGGCGCGATGTTCGAGGCCTGCTGGGCCTGCCTCGTTTGGTGTACCCCCAAATAGCGCACTTTATCGCCACACACTCAGGACTAAATCATAGCCTTTTGTTTAAAACATAGTCTTGATAATAAAATACACTTTGATGTCTGTTTTCTTCTACGCCATTTGCTTTGAAAATGAATAGCATATCTAAGTGTCTCTTTTATTATAGTTTATGCTGCCCGTTTATGACAGGAATTCTCACGCCCGCCGTAAAACTTGCTGGTTAAAAATGTGGATCTCCGGCTTCCGGATATTTTGTTTTTTCGAAAACTAAACATGACTTTACAGATTTCCGATGTGCAGAGATAGGCACATTTCGTTCATAATGGTTCCGGCTTGCCATGTTGACGATGATACAAAATCGGGTGCGCTTGCTTCACTCCAACTAAAATACATCGCTTTTATCTCGTTGTTGTCCGTTTTTTAAGCCAATTCTTTAATTTCTATTTTAAAAATTGAATTCCTATGATAGCGTACATTATGTGGTAATGTATACAAATATATATATTAAATAAAATTCCTCCAGTGTAGGGTTACTTGTATAGGCTTCCGTTACTGCAATTTTGTCCACCCTGTCGTTCAAACTACTACCGCTACCCTCAATTTTGGTCGTTAGACCTAATAGCTAGTACGTGGATTTTTGTTGCGGTGGGGCAATACTTTGTTTGGGTCCATTGCACACGTTTATGTTAGAAACAGAAAATCGGCACCTACAAAATCTCCCCCTATATTCAATGTGTGCAATCATTCTAGCGACTCGCATAGCATGCATGCGTATTGTTCTTCTCACCTCTGCTGTTTACGTGCAAGCATATTAGCCTGTTGCAGCCTTTACAGACAGTGCCAATAGTCCTTTTCTGAAACTGACAACACTTCACAAGTGTCCCAGGGTGGTCCTGGATTAAGTTAAATGTCACCGCCCAGCGACAACAATAACAGAAAGACCACTGCGGACGCCCGAAGCAGTTGAGATTTTGTGAATCGACCTTCAGGCAGGTTCATTGCTACACTCTCAATCATTTCTATTTTGGCCTTCGATACCGTTGAAACTCTACTCGGGTCAGTAAAGCGATTTGTGATGCCTGGCATTTCATCTTTGCTTCTTTTTTTTTAACCAAAAGTATGCTAGCAGAGCGTACTAAAGTTACGCCTGGCCGCGAGCCGCCATCTTGTCGACTGATGACATAAAATTGAATGTTATATTTATTCCTAATAATGTCGTTTATGCTGTTTTCTAATACTGCGCTGCTGGTTCCTCGTTGAATTTTGAAGGATAACAGCTTTTCTCCTGTGGTAACCGCAGGCCTTTCTAATAGTTTGTGAAAAAATAGTTTGTTGCGTGGTTGGAGCCGGGCCATCCAGCGTTTCAGCTTGACGAATTTGTACGTCCGTAAGCTAATATAGAGCATTTCCGTAACAATTTTATTTGGCGTGGCCGCTTACCCTTTATTAGTAGCCGGGTCAGCCCGGTGCAGGCAGAGGCCTGCACGTTAGGCGCACGAGAGACCGCGCAATTTAAAATCGCCTCTGACCATCTTAAAACAGTGTAGTCACTCGAATCAGGCGCCGAGTCTCATTGCAACGTACACGCGTGAAGACGCGTCATCAAGCTGCTTACCGAAGCGCCGCCTAAAGGTAGAGCGTGAAAACAGACGCCCGCTACGCAGCGAAACGTCTCGAAATCTGCATCCGATAGCCTCAACATCATAACTAATAGGCTTCATCAACTGCCACTCCGAAAGCAACAACTATGACGCCGTAACCAACTCGCAGCGCACGGAATCGCTAGAGAATTCCACTCTCGAACATAGCATGCCGAGAGCAGTTGCCAAACGATATCATAGGTATCAATACGATATGCATACTCAATCTGAGCGAAATAAATGTGATGATGAATTGCTAGAACAAAAGGGGACGAGAGGAAGGGAGGAAGGGACGAGAAGAAGGGAGGGAGGGAGAGAGAGGAACAGGAATGAATAGGGCACCTAGCGTGTCTATTGTGTTAGAGTCGTCTTTCAAGGCCATTGCTTTCTGTAATAATATCAGCTAGTTCAGCCAGCTACCACGACAATAGGCAGACAGACAGACAGACGTATGTGCTGCGGGTCTGTGTGTTTGCTTATGCGTATTAGCGTGTTCTTCGCGTGATTCGTGTAGGTCGTGTCGTTCGACGGAGCTTTTACAACTTCTGCAGCCGATCGCGTGTTGCATAAAGAGCCAGCTCATACATACATACATACAACCGACCCAACCGACCCACCCACCCAGCCACCCTGCGCCACTAACGTGATGAATCGCAAACAAGTCGCCTTCCGTATGTATAGTACGGCTTCCTAAGAACGATACAAAGAATGCTGCTGGCTCGCATCCGCTGTCTCTTGCCGCAACGACTCGCCAGGTCGCTTGTCGTCGTCGTTGCTGTTGTTGTTGTTGTTCTTTTCGTCGTTGTTGTTGTTGCTGTTGTTGTTGTCGTTGTTGTTGTTGTTGTTGTTGTCGTCGTCGAGGAGATCTCTTCTCGCCAGGCGTACCGTGCCATCGACAGAATACGTGGGCGGTCGATGCCCGCATCGACCGCACAACCGAGAGATTGTGCAAAGCTCGCCTCTGGACGATCCAATCATAACAATGACAACGACCAACATAGCAACTTGTTAACATGAACAGCAACAACAACAACAACAACAACACCGTTGACATCAACAGCAACAACCACAACACTAATATCATCAACAACAACAGCAGCAACAACCACACGAATATCATCAACAACAACAGCATTAACACCAACAAAAATAAGAACAACATAAATAGCCGCTATGCTTTGCTTTGCGAACGCGGAGAACTGGCGCAAAGAGCAAAGATTACAGCAAAACCAACTTATTTTACCCAATCAAAAGTGTCGTCTACACAAACACACAGACACAAGAAAGCTTGCGGTGCCGTTTGCCGTGCGTTTTGCTAGCCTGGGTGGAACTGTGGACCATTCAGAAAGGAATATTTTGCGTTTGCGGCAGTAATCCCTAGTAGAACACCTTTTTTTAGAGTCGTTTTTCATAGTCTGATTTTATCCATGCTTAGCAGCAATATGTGCCATTATATATACATATATATATATATATATATATATATATATATATATATATATATATATATACATATATATAAACATTTTCAAAAAATCATCCCATACCAAAGAGTTTGTATATAAATACCTATATCAAAATCAAGCAAAGACGCCACTTTATATTTATCGGATGCATCGATGCTTAAGTGTTTCGCAAGAAGCGCTACCGCTTATCGCTTGATTCTAAGAAGCCCGCCAAAATTAACGACAGTGTTCTAGAAGCTGGTAATGCGAGCACTTAGTTCTGACATAGTTTCACTGTCCAATCCCGATGGAGGCAGCATTACAGATGTACATAATGTATAATATGTATAATGGAGAGCTAAGTCACGTTTCTTTTATTGACTTCTCAAAACAGCTAACCTTAGCTAGACAGTGTGGCGACTATAGACGACGCCGCTCTTGTGCGATATATCACGCGCGCGTCTTCACGGGTGTCACCGGACACGTGACATCAAACATTATCAAATAAATTATATTCAATTTATTTTTATTACAGGTCTTGATCCGGTAGAGCTCACTTTCTTTACAGTACTAGGTCATGTCTTCTACTTAATGGCACACAAAGCAAAGCCAACACCAATGGCTCTTCTTATCGCACCGGCCACGGGTTCATCCAATATATATATATACATATATCTATATATACGTTTGCCTGCAGATCCTACCTGATCGCTCGCACGTCGATCCTCAACAAGTCCTGTCTCAGTGCATTCAGTCATGGCCCTGGGCGCCGCCGTGCTGGGGAACCCTGTCCACCGACAATTGGTAAAAGAGCAAATTGGCAATGCGTGCTTTATTTATATATGCCAACGCCAGCGGTTCGGCAAACCTGACAACGTGTCGACTCCACAACAGTCAGTCGACAGTACTTCTAACTGCGAACTCTAGGAGAGAGCACGCCAATGTTCAACTTTCTCCCGCCCGTCTATGACACCACGTATGTGCATGTTCACACCACAATAAGCATCAATGCAATGCGACAATAGGTTTTACAAGTCGGAGTTATCATCAATAAGATTGCCTGATCGCAATCTACGATTTTGTCACAACAACACTTCCACAGCGTCCCAGTCGCAATGTCAAAACCACGTGTTCGAGGGCACTTAGTGAAATGGCAAACCGATTTAGAAAGACATTATTGTGAGGAACAAGTTTATAAGGAAGCCTGCTTGCACGGAAAATGATAAGTTACGGCGATATATCCACGAGCAAGAATTCCATACATAGTGCATTTAGTCTTGCAATCTCATGAACGTAAATAACATTGAACAAATGCTAATAGATTCCACATCAAGCCTTTGCTGCCGCCTTTAGAGTCACAAAGGTCAAACAGTGAGGTCCACGAGGGCTGCCTGTATAATAATACTAGCGCTAATCTCTATATCGTCCAAAAAGCTTATATTAAACCCGAACTGCCTTGCTATACAATGATATTCCTCTTCGGCTGTGACGTTAGTTAGATTTTCTGGGAGTTTTAAAGTACAGCATGCATATATTATTTATCTTGCAGACAGTATAGCTTTCTTATCTCCAGTAGCATCTAAGAAGTTTCGCATGGCCACTACTTATAACAATAAAAAGCTCGCACATGATACTCATAGAATTGCAATGAATACGTCTGAAATAAAACGCAGTGATGTTTTTTTCAGAGTGAAGGATTGTGTTGAGAACTCTAGTTAAGAGTAGTATGTTTCGAAAGCACATTGGTTTAGCATACCGAGTGCCTCAAATCATTTTCGTCTCGCTTCAACCCAAGCATGTACTTATTATTCAAGTACTATTTAGTGGATGTCTTGAGCCCAATGGGGTAGAAATAATGGTTACCCCTAAAATTTCGCTGACGCGACTACTTTTCGATAAACTCTATGTTCAGTTCCAGTTGAAAGATACAATCGTGGCATGGAATCTACATGTTTAAACATTTCAAATTTCGGTGAAATTTACGTATATGAACTAGCTATGCTAACTTTAACGTAAACAGACAAATCCCAACATAAGTGGCTTCAAATTAAAGTTCCAACCCTAAAAATAATTGTCAAACGTGAGCCTCTAGAGGTTTCCTCCTCTACCAAGTATGTTTACTAAAGCCCTATTTGGTAACAGCTTGCCTGTGAAACCCCTTGCCTGATGAGAAATCAATTCTATAAGCCTAGTTTGTATAATTGGTCGCTGCCACAGCAGATTTACTACTTTATTGACAACAGACGTATTACCTTTATCGTCGTACTATTAGTATAAATCCATACAGTATAATAATCATATATAGCAAAAAAGACTAACATGTTTGGTTATATCTGTGTATTGTTCGATTGTATCTTGTAACGCTTGTTTTTTTATCACATTTAGTAATAAATAAATGGAAAAACAGTAAGAACTACACCGCGTCTTCTTAACCGACTGACGCACACTAGATGTAAGACGTTTTATTCCCTGCTTCTCATATGTTCAGAAATAAACAGGTGATCCGGCCAGTACTCGGGTCAGGATTCCGAAGGCCAAAGTTACCGGCTTGGAATTCCGGCTGTATTAGAGGCCGGTTGCGTAGGCGGCTGTGTAGGTGACTGTAGAAATACTTAGCATAGCCTTATCGATGAATAGAGTGGAATGTACCGGTAAACGGTGCTTTGACTCGCATCATCACAAAGGAACTTTCGGCCCACAGCAGGGCCGGAGTAAAACAAAGCCAGCATAAACGCATCCCCTCATTTCTTTTCTAGCCTACGCAACTACATGAAGGCAATTGATTGTAGCTCTTGTCAGCATTCTGTGGGGGCGTTTCGGACACTTGAGGTGGGCGGTACCCTCCTAGAGGCCCGTCGATAGTTCCGACAGAGCGAGAGGTTGCAGTAGGCGTGAAGCTGCAGCGGCAAATAATTACGCATTTCCTATTTGGCTAAATAGCTATTTGTCCTGTCCGAATGGCAGACAAGATCCGAGTGCGCAACAGGGCCTAAGAAGGAAGTGCTCGTGTAGACGCTGATTAGTAGGTGCATGTGTCTCTCTCTACTCGTGCACTCCTTCGTAATGGGCATATTTAGAGAAGGCATGGTCTGCTACCACTAGTGGATATCGTAGGAATGGCTCTTTAGATACGCCGGGATAAATGTCTTGTATCTTATTCACGAGTATGTTTTGTTTTATTATGAACACCCAAACTGGGTAAACTGTGTATATGTTACATCAAAATGTTTCTAGAGCCCAACAATCTAGCGTTTTGCTAGTTCTGCTATAGACCTAACCGCCGGGCATACCGCGGCGTGGTATCGATCACATTTGCTCCAGCATTGTTTGCATTGACATTCATCCTGTGGCTCATGAAAACCCTCCACGTTGCACAGAACATGATGAAATCCGTGAGCTGCAAAGGCCGTAGTGAGATGTCGTTCTTTTACCCCGCTACCCCGCCATTCAGTGCTCGTCATTGCTAATTTTGGTTTCCCAGTTCCACATATAAACTTCAAAGGCGCACGTTTTCTTCAGACTACATCGTTTTTGTAGGTCTTCCGTCAGCAGCGGGCCACCCTCCAAGACGTGAAAAATTCTATTTCTGCATGTATTCGAAAGCGCAAAAACCCTCTTTAAAAAGAAAAACCTCACTCCATCAATTAAACGCAATTCGCCCCTACTCCCAACCCATTCCATATTAGTGGAATGCCGTATGTGGCTTTGGGTGCTATCTGTATCCCGAAAAGAGCAATTGCTGCATGAACTGAAAGCATCTGTGGCCAATTAATTGCCGCAGCTGCGATGGTGGCCTTCCTGACCCTCTCCAGGGTCCTTATTCACAAGTATGTACTAAAACATCACCATATCGGGGTGACATACATTGTAAAACAGCATCGACGGCCCGTGCCGGTAGCCGGTTGTCGTAGCGACAAGCATTTACCAAGCTTCTATATAAATTCTGTCAACCCAAAAATGATTTTGCCTGCAATATACAGGATATGCTAACGGACTAGATTGTATTTGTCGCACTTAATATAGTCGAGATTATATCGCAAGAATACGTAATTAAATATGTGCACACATATATATATATATATATATACATGTAATCATGTTGCAAATAAGTTCAAATATATTTGCTGTAACGTGTGCTCGTCGTACAAGTAACATTCCTTTCAGAATTAAGACTTTAACCACTATTGTACTATTCTCTATCTCTATATTAGCCCGGCTTTGTGCAAATTAGAAATTGCCGGCCTCTATGTATCCTAAATTCTAATACACTTTTAGCCAGTACGTGTGTGTGTGTGTGTGTGTGTGCGGCCGTCATGTTCGACTTGTAACCAGCAACGGCTATGACCGCTGATTCGAAACTCGCTTACTGAAGAAGTAAACCTGATGCTACTGGTATGGTTGCCGCTGCTATCGGAGCTGGTGAAAGTGCCGTGAGCGGACTCAGTGCGGATCCGTCCTGGACCTTGCTTACGCGGGGAGTTTCGTTCGTTTGGTTAATGGACTTTCAAGGGCACTCACCTGCTGTGTGGAAGAGAAACGAATGTTCTACCAGACCATAAAATGAAGGCTAACTTGGGCCGAGCGCTGGGGAGAAAAACGGGCAGCACTTGGTAGGTTAGCTTGTTTCAAATGCGCACGTTTTTGTCCTCTTTGCTGTCCCTTCTGACGCCCCCCCCCCACACACACACACACGCAACGGAAGAAAAAAAACGTACTTTCATGGACAAACTTGGCAATTGCCACCAATTTCCTGCTAGCTGATTGCTGAGCGGTAGCTGGCAGATGGCAATGAGAACACGAAGAAGAAACGAAATCGGTCACAGATAGCGATGAGACTACAGCCGCTGGATAGATGATGCCGGCAAATGCCGGGTCAACCTGTATCTTTGTTAGGGCCAACCCTATCTTCTCTATCATGTACAAAGGATGCTAGCAACAGCCATATGCTAGACAGAGAAAAACTTTAGTATGGCAAAACTGTAGCCGTCATTGTACTGTTGTTCTCCCGTATAGGCTAGTCTTGCTAAGTTTACATGCACTTATTATAAAGATGGCCAGGCTACCGTGGTCTGTCTGTTATAGTATCCTAACCAGTTCTCCCTACCACATTTGTACACTCTTGTAAATTGTAGGGACGTAACCTTCCTTAGCAACGCAACATAAATCAACCCAAATATAGTCGCATATTTAAAGCATATCACAAAGCTTTATTCACTATATTATTGGTAGTTACAAGTAATCTACATATCTTATAAAAATAAACTAAAAATGTAATTCACACGTTGCTGCAGTGATTGTGCGCATCGTGTCACATGGTAGCAGTTGATGTTACATTCTCTACAAAATTTGCACACTCATTCGCCAAGTTATAACACGCTTCTCTCAGGCATATATAATGGTGACGGCTATGCCACGTTATTCTACACAACAGAGTCCGATTTGTTTGTAGAGCCCTTTCCCCCTTACCTGTAGAGAAGGCTGGCCCATCTGTATAGCTCTGCATTACAAAGTGTATATTTCTTTCTTCTCTAAACTCGAAGTATCAATCCAGCACATCTGCACTAAATGGTATTCTGTCTGATATAAGGTCCTCCGTAAACATTTTCTATCGACATAGTACCAACGCTAGTGTCACCGATGCGTTCCTAAGTAGTCCAAGCACACGTTGTATAAAACAGTTCTTAACTCGGTCGATGTTCTTGAGGTCTGTCAGTTTAAGGTGAGGCGTAATCATTTGTAAGCTATATTGGACGATTGGTGCAACCTTTATCTTAAATAGATTGACAGCAATCTTTAGGTCGGTGTCACAAAGTTCTCCAAGAAGCATTATAGCTGAACAAGAGTGCTGTTTATCTTCCATAAGGCAATCTGCGGTGGCATATGCATTCTCATTGCACCACTTTGCTGGTTCGCTTAGATAGAATTATAAGTGGTATCGGGATTTTGCGAGAACTACCGGGTCATCGGCATAGAACGCATGTAGTGCCTTTACTTTTCGTAGAATTTCCGTCACACCTGCCACGTATAGTATGAATAGAAACGGGCTTACAGAGCGTCCCTTCTCTATATGATTGAGTCTCTGACGTAATGGTCGCCGCTTTTAAGGAAGATGCGTTGTGGTCAGCATTCATGGCGGCGTGCTCCAGGGGACTAATGCGCTAGCTATGGTGGTCATCTACCGGGCTATCGCCGGTTCGACCCCAAATGGTGATCGAATTTTTATTTGAGCAATGCTCTATGAGAATAGATGATAAACTTTATACCGCTGAGAGTCAGCAGCCATGCTGCTCCAAGGACTGTTCGAGAAAAATATCTCGACATGTCCGGCTCTTGGTGCATTTGCGTTATGCCTCGAGGCGGTTCCAAGCCTGCAGGGGACGGAGCCAGTCAGTAATCAGGTAATTTGCCCTTGAATCTGTCGTTCTTCTACGTGGTTCAGTGCAAACTCCATAGCGTCTGCAGTTGAGCATTTTCGAAGAAATCCGTTTTGTTCGGTCGGCAGTTAATCGATTGTGCACTCGTAGACCCCCGAGACGATGAATGAAGTAAGCACATTATGTATAACGCTGTTATGCTTTTTAATATTGTTTCTCTCAAAAGCTGTAATCTGTTAAAAATTGATTGATGTTCTCGCCGCGTTGTTGTCAAAGCTATTGTTGCATACATACATAAAAAGCCAAGCCTACTGCTCTTATACAATACGGTTACATAGAAAGCCAAGGGCCTACCGCTCTCATATTGCAAATGCTATATGCTTTATCATCTATTCTCAGTGAGCATCGCTCAAAGAAAATTTATCAACAACAGGGGTCAAACCAGGCGACACCCAATAGATGACAAGCATGACTAGCGCACTAGTCCCCAAGACCACGTCGCCACTTTGATCAGGAGCCTAGAAATGGATTGCATATAGCCGTGGCATTAAGGAGGCTTATGATGAAGCCAATAGCTACCTACGGGACACAACTTATATGGACAAAATTGGAATAGGGGATATGACACAGAGCGTGGCGGATGCCGTGTGCTGCAAACCCCGTTACCTGATGCCTATTCTTTCCCCTTACTCTTAGTCAATATTGTCTATCATCGTCCTAGTTTCCTGTATACCGACAATGATGTATTTCAGCTTTACCTACCAATACATTGTACATGTTTTAAATGCCTTTGTTCTACTTGAGCTTCAGCGAGGCTGAACGTTTGAGTTTAAGAGAGTGTCACACAATGTGGTTAGTTCAGTACAGAGTTGTTGTAAATAGCTTGTAACCCAGTAGTGGTATTATTAAATAATTAAAATATGCAACTAAATTTAATTAAAAATGTGTTATATTGGCTTCATTGTACAGTACTAGTAGAAATCGCATTTGTGGCTAATGTAACAGCAGCCAATTATAAGAAGAAGGACTACTAGTTACTCAAGTTATGTAGTAGTCATGCAGCGTTTTTTCTAGGGTAGCTTACATGTCTGCTATGGAACACATATATGAAAAATATTAGTAGTGGGATAACATATTGTTGCGCAAATAATAATAATAATAATATGGACACGTTTATTTGGCAGAGGTAAATAGGATGTCTGTTAGGTACATTTTAAAGACTTTAAGAAAGGTGACCTAGGTGATAGGCAACATGTTTTATAGTATTGATATTTTGTATGAGGGCCCTGGCGTTGGAGGATATATTGGCAGCCCTGTGTGGAGAGGAGATGTGCAGTTTGAAAAAGTAAGGCGTATTTTAAAGAAGCACCAGAAGTGAAATTATCCCGATTTTAGCCATAGAGGAGTAACTAAAGAATGCGGTTTGCACACCTGCAGGCACCACTGCAGGAAACTCGTCTACTTAAGTATAGGCCAGTAGCGTGGGGCTCCAACTCACTCATCAGATCATTTGGAGAGTGTCAAACGATATGGCGATTTCAAGAAAACTTCAGACGCACTTCGGACGCGCGTCAGGGTAAAAGAGAAAACTCAGCGTCTTTTGGCGTGTCTGGCGAATTCGGACCGATTTGCAGGCAGATTCAGGCAGCAACTGTATCAGCAGAAACCACAAGGGGGCCCTAGGCGCCCGTGTCATCGTAGTCTCGTTTTGTTTCGTGACCTATTCGTCGTTGCTGGCCTTTTCGCTTAGGACCAGGCCAACGTAGGCAGCCAATTTTACTAGCCCTCCGCTAGAGGCTCTCGCCCACACCTACACCATTCGGCTGACAGTACCACGGTTCGGATGCCTTCCGAAGTGAGGTCAACGTAGCGAGCCTCCTCGGCGTCGTCGTTGTCAGCATCATCACCATGGCGACCAGCACTATCGTCTCTCTCTCTCTCTCTATCTCTTGCTCTACTGCTCGCCCCTTGTACGAGTAGAAACATCACGTTTCAGTGATCTACTATGAATTCAGAGCTTTCGTCGCTCGCAATTCATTCGGTACCGCCGAGCTACTACACCTTGCGCGCAAAGGCCGAGACCTGCTTAGAGCAGGGGCTTTACCCCACCGAACCTAGCTTATTCTGATGAACCTTGGCTCTAGCTGGGCGAGCAAGCGGAACGCCACACAGAGATTCAGATGACAGCCCAATCATTGGCAAGGCTGGTAACGCTGCAGCTTCTCGATGACTACTCTTGCACGACCTGCCGGTAAGAGCGCAACGGTGCCACGCTGGCCGTACGAATCGGACTGGGTCAGACGCAGGCGCTGCGTCGTGTACCATTGGCACGAGGATCTGTCGACACAGGAGAGAAGGATTCACACGGATTGAACCATGCACAGGTGCATGGCCTTTTACAGGACATTCGTATTCGATCCAGGAATGATGTGATTTTCTGCGTTGTGGCGTGATGTCTAGCTCTCGTAAGTCTGGTCTATGGCTCACCTTGCCCATTATGGTCGGCGGGTGCGCCCCTTACGAACATCGAACGCGTTTGATTCGAGTTTGAGTCCTCTCATCTAATATGTGCCGATCTTTTAGATTGTCACAACTAGCTTTTCTGTCGACTAGCGACTCTGTTCTCTTCGAGAAAAAACAGCGTCCTTTATTGATTTGGTACTACCTATGATCCGGTAGCAACGTCTGGTTCAACAAACAACAGCCATATGTGTATAGCCCTGCATTAGGCGTTCTAGCCATACATATACCCACACAAAAATAACCATATCGATGAAACGATTTTTGCATAGTTCTTGATATTTAGATCGGCTTTCTTCTTCGAAATTTTATACATAAAGATGTGCTTACAGTAGTTTTTGCAAATGCCTCATTAAATAATATTAGTGCTTATCTAACCGAGTGCCTTAGCAGTGTGGGTATTGGTAGGATGTGGAGAAGTTGAATTGCGTAGTATATTATTAATTAAGGGTTCTTTTCAATGAATATTTTGTATATGACGGTCTTCACTAAGCTTTGCCGTATGGCAGTGTCCACATACATATTCATCAGTTTTACTTTTAAACCTGTTGCGACCGATTGCAGAATAGGACCGACCTTTGAAGGAAGATAGTCATCTTCTCATTTAATCCGCTCATATACTCCAATGTCTTGATGGACACTTGCTATAAAAGTCAATCTGGCTCCGTTTTTCGCAAAACCCTCGTTTTCTCTATGGCCGCTATAGATCTGTATTCTCTTGATAACAATCCGTTTACGGTCAACTTTCGACGGAGGACGACACATTGCCATTGCAATCCCCCCCCCCCCCCGCCCAACGCAAATCATCGAAAATTCATGTTCAATATTAATGAGGTACCAATCGCTACTAATGGGATGGCGGATTATCACTAATGGTCGCATCGAAGGAATAATAATGAAGTCGCCGTGTTCGTCGTCGTCGTCAGCAGTGAAGGAGTCGGAAGAAGAGTCTTTTTTTTTGTAGAGTTTTGTCGCTATGTGGGCTTGCTGCGTAGCAGCTTCTACATAGAGCCTGCCCGATCATATGCAGGGTGGTGCACGCAATGTTCTTCATTTAGATAAAAGGACGGGGGCAGGTGTCCATTGTAAAGGGCTGGTAGTGGTAGTCGTGGCAGGTAGCGGTAGTTTGAGTGGTTGTTGTAAAAATAGTAGTAGTAGTAGTAGCAGCAGCTGTAGTAGCAGCAGCTGTAGTAGGAGCTGTAGTAGAAGTAGTGAAACGATAGCATTCAAATTCGACGCCGTAGCAAATGCAGACTTACACAGACACATGTTCGGACCTGTACATACATATGTAGCAATGTAGCCGGCGCTTTCAAACGTTTACAGAGAAAGAAGTGTAGGGTAGTCATAACCATTGGCTCTGCGGTCAAAAGAGAGCCTGTAATGTGCTGCCCGCAATCGAAAACTGACCAGTGGTGCATCGTATTTGCATACGAGTACCTCGTTGGCTGGCTGGCTAGCCGGCTAGCCAGATGGCTGGATAGGCGGCCAAATAGCGTGACTCGGAAAAGCGCTCGTCTGCCTGCGATACGAATAGGGCGTCGTCATAGGATAAGCAGCCGGACAACCCTCAATTTACTTCATACTTCGCGGCAGAACGAAACGAGACAGCTCTCGCTGCTACTGACCAAATCCCCTCTTCGGCGAAAATGTGCATCCAACGTGAATGCGCACGTGGACGCCCGTAGATATATATATATATATACTCGGCTTACCTTTTATATATATGTATATATATAGAAAATAAATTATATATATATATATATATATAGAAAAATAAATTATATATATATATATATATATATATATATACGAGGTGTGTTCAAAAAGTATCGCGACTTTTGTGTTTTTTCAAAAAATATTCATTTATCATGAATATCTATTTTGTCCCCTTCAAAGTAATCCCCACGAGATATTATACACTTGTGCCAACGGTTTTTCCAATCTTCGAAGCACTTCAAAAAAACATTTTTTTTAATCTTGTTTAGCTCCTCCTTCGATGCCGTCTTTATCTCGTGAAGCGTAGCGTAACGTCGTCCTTTCATGGGCCTCTTCAGTTTAGGGAACAAGAAAAAGTCACAGGGGGCCAGATCTGGGGAATACGGTGGGTGCGGCATCATTAGTGTGTTGTTTTTGGCCAAAAACTCGCGCACAAGCAACGATGTGTGAGCAGGGGCGTTATCGTGGTGCAAAAGCCAATTTTTGTTCTTCCACAAATCCGGGCGTTTCTGGCGGATTGCTTCGCGCAAATTGCGCATAACTTGCAGGTAATATTCCTTATTGACCGTTCTACCCTGTGGCAAGAACTCATGATGCACCACGCCCCTGCAATCGAAGAAAACTTTCACATTCGACCGAACTTGGCGCGCTTTTTTCGGTCTTGGTTCGTGCGGCAGCTTCCATTGAGATGATTGAGCTTTGGTTTCCACGTCATAACCATAAACCCACGATTCGTCACCAGTTATGACCCTCTGGAGCAAATTTGGGTCGTCGCGGACAGAGTCCAACATCTCATTAGCAATGTTCATGCGATGCTGTTTTTGGTCGCAATTGAGCAATTTTGGTACGAATTTCGCGGCGACCCGTCTCATGCCCAAATCATTGATAAAAATCGAATGGCACGAGCCAATCGATATGTTTAGGTCCTCAGCAACTTCTCTAACGGTGATTCGACGATTGGCCAATACCATTTTCTCCACTTCAATAATTTTTTCGTCTGTTGTTGAAGTGCTCGGGCGTCCGGCACGCTCTTCGTCGTTCACATCTTCTCGGCCTTCTGAGAACATTTTGTACCACCGATAAACGTTGCTTCGGTCCAAGGTAGCTTCTCCGTATGCCACAGTCAACATTCGGAATGCATCCGCGCACTTAATTTCGTTTTTCACACAACATTTGATACAGGTTCTTTCATCCATTTTTTTGAATAGGTAAAAATCGAAGACGATCCAAAACACGTGCAAGCAAAGCAGCTGTCAACAATTAAGTGAACATTCAAAATGGCCGAGCTTGTCGGCATAAGTGAGAGACATGAGTACCAACATAACGCCACAAAAAATCGAAATTCGAATATACGTAACCCGCGAAAATTCAAAAGTCGCGATACTTTTCGAACACACTTCGTATATATAGAAAACAAATATATATATACGGGCGGATCGGCAAGTTCTAGTATTTTGATTTTTAAGAAATGGACAGAAACCACTGAAATCGTTCGGTTTGTGTTGCTTAGAAGCGCTTGGTATCTGCTTGGGTTTGCTTCAAAGAAGTGAAGAAAATGAGGTTTGGCAAATTTTAAGCAGCCGAAAATGGCAGAGCGATTAATCTACCTCAAGTTCTCTGTTAAAATCGAATCATATACTCTAAAGTGGTAGAAATGTTACGAATTGCTTATGGTGATCAAGCAGTGTCCCAAAACACGGTGTACGTGTGCTACTTTCGATTTTGCGATTCACGTAGAGAGACCGAAAATGAACTCCGTTCGGGAAGATTGAGAAGTTGAGAAATTTGATATATCTTCTGGACCAGTTGTAACAATTGTGACCGATATTTCATTCGTCACGGGGCTGGTAGCGAAGTGCGTTCAAACCATGTTGAATTTCCAGCAAATTAACGCCCGTCGGGAAATGTCTGAATAGGAACATCAAACGGTAGCAGACGACCCTGGATTGCTTCAGAGAGTGATCACGGAAGACGAGGCATGAGTATGTACTTACGACATTAAGAACAAAGCCCAATCCTTTTAGAAGTGCTTCCAAGGAGGGAGCCGATCGAAGATGTTCAGACCGGGCAGGTTCAACACCAAGGTTATTTTCACTGTTTTTTACTAGAAGAAAATCACCGTTTTTGAAACCTAGATTTGCAGTTAATGCGATACAAGACTGCAAAATGTTAAGAAGACTGCGAGGGCATATCCGACGCAAAAAGCTTGCACTCCAGGCAGACAACTCTTGGATCCTGCATCACGACAACGCACCGACCCACACATCGTTACTAATTTCGGATTATTTGATAAAAATAACTCGATTACATTAACATAAAAATGGTTATTACTCTAAGGCCGATAAAGTAAACAGACTTGCTCGAAATAATGCGCTCCTAGCTTCCCTCAAGCACAAAGCTCGGTCCTTCTCTTACAATCTTACTCATATTCACCGAGGACGTAAAGATCATCATGCGGCGAAATAGCCGCTGGCTTTCCCACGATCCATAGAATGCTCCACCTGTGGGACAGAACAAGTGTGCAGTTTATGTGCACGTATTGAAAATAATATCTTGGGAAAAAGGAGCAAACAATTACACAAAAGGTCTCCTTCATAGCGGTGGTGGCTTAGGCAACAACGCATTGAAACGGGACGTTGCCATGGGCGTAACCAGGACTAACAGACCGCCAATCGAAAGTTCGAGGCCCAACCTTGCTGGTTGTTCGTGTCGGGCATAGTTGTGGCTGGCCTGCAGCTACACAACTTTGCTTATGCCGCTGCTGTTCACAAAACCTACATAAATCTACATAAACCGAGAAATCTACATAAATCTACATAAAGCCTACATAAACCGAGAGCACGACGACAATGGGTGCATTTAGACGCTATCCACGGGCACCTTTGGTCCATACGGGCGTCTAAGTTTACTTTGAACGCCTTACAAAACTGTAGTGAAACCGTCGAGCAGCTCTAGCAGTTTGATAAGTACGTGCTTTAGCAGGACGACTCGTACTGCGGTTACATGAATAAAAACGTTTGATTAAGAATGTTCTTACCGAAACGCCCAAAATGTCATACACACATTTGTTTCGATTTGATATAGCATTTAAACCATCATTCTCTCTCGATCGCCCTCTTTCTCTTGCATATATATATATATTATAAATATATATATATAATATAATATTATATTATATATATATATATATGGTATTAAATCTCCTTACTAAGGTAATTAATAACCCAAAATCGCCTCTTCAGTTTTCCTATAGACACTACTCCCTGCCACTGGTGGACCTAACATTATCTATGGTGCAGTACAATTACGATGTATTTTCCTGCTCTAAGCCGCATGGTTCATGAAATGGTTGCAAATAGGTTTGCCACAACCGTCCGGTGCCGACAACCTTGCAAACAAACTCTATGCTGGCGATTGTTCCCTCTCCCCTCCGTCGTTTGTTTGAACCCGCTAGGCAGTGACCCTTCCCTCAACGAATATGTACGTGTGGTATAAGTGTGCATAGACGAACCGATGTTCAATGTGTAGATCCGTTCACCTTTGGTAGACTTCGAGCGCAGCATTATTAGACTTTTTTGCCTGCCCACTCCGGTTTCGGAGCGTCTACTAATTACGCGTAGAGAAAAAAATTGAAGAAACAAATAGAAGAAAAAGAAAAAATTAACCTTGCGATGTATCCAATAAACCTGTCACATTTCGTAGGGCTTTCTCTACTTCTCTGTATATACGCGTCTGGTTCAGTTCTATAAAAGGGCTGCAGGGCCCATCACGACTCCACCCTTTCGGAGCAATGTTTGTAGAAGTTTCTAAACATTCAAGTTTTACATTTTCCTCAGTACACTGCTATATGGATATATATATATATATATATTCAAGTTTTACATTTTTCTGAGTACACTGCTATATATATATATATATATATATGTGTGTGTGTGCGCATATTTATGCTATGTAAACATTGTGAAATTCCCAACGTGCATACCTCGATCTCCTGGCGAGACGAGAACGGACGCCTCGAAAAGCAGCCGAGTCTCTGACTGAGAGCTCGGCGGGATCTGTTAGCTCGAGAAAGGGACGCTTGAGTTTATTCTTGGCTCATTTGCCTCAGGCGCTACTCCGTAGACTTTTAATTAAAATGACACACACAACGACTGCCAAGAGAAACACATGTCCAATGGCTCTCAAGATGCGTTAGACTCAAGTTTAGACATGTATCTGTAAGGCTTTTGCTGATATTCGCATATTCGCAAACTCGGTTTATCAACCACCAACAACGATCGTATTAAAACGGTTTCTTAAAAAAACGTACCATTCTTAAAACACTTTGCCTATTGTATAGGTACATTTCTCTAAGATTATTGCTGCTGTACCACTTTTATGCTTTCCTATTAGATAGCTGAGACCAGTCAATCGAAAAATCACTAAAATAGCTGTAGGTTCTGGCAGCTCGGTTGCGTCCTACTACTGTACCGGACCAGGACAGTACTGTTGCCTAGCTTAAGCTATTTATTACATACAATTTTAACTTCTAGTGTGTTGTGATAGAAAACACTACAGCTGTAGAGCAAACGTTTCTCGTGCTGTCATTAAACACCGAGCTTGTGTCACTGTACAAGGAGAAATATTCTTGCCGTCCACACTGGTACATCAGATTATTCTTGTCGGCAGTTTGTGTGTTGTAGTTAATGCTTTAAACGCATATTTTCCTGAGTTATTTCTTGTTGTTAGGAGTTCGGGATACCTAAATCGTGGGAAAAGAATGAGAGTGGAACACCAGTAGTCAGTGGAAAAAATGTATGCGCAGCTCTCACAGTAATAAGCTCCCCTCACAGGCTCCACATGAATGTACTTCTACGCCTGGCTGCAAAAACTCTCACCATCAAGCAAAAAAAGATGAGAAAGCCTTAGAGTCAAGCGTACTCGTTGATATTCCAATTCGATTTCGAAGCTATGATTAGCTGTGGTGTGAGTGAGAGCACTTAGGCAAGATGTCTTCCTAGTGTGCGGACATGCGGACTAGAAATGTTGTCTAGATTGAAATGTTGTCTGTGCGTTCAGTAAACATTCGACTGCGGGATTTGCGGAACTAAGCCCTGTCCATTTTGACTCACTATCGTCGTGTCGCTTGCGTTCATTCCGCGTTAGGCAATCCTTCTCTAAGTAGAGCAAAAACGAGCTGCGGTAGCAATGCAGATCATCGAAAGAACACATTGTATAAACAAGCAAAATACAGAAATAGGTCAGTGCAGTCCAGCAAATGTAGCTACGAATAAGACCGTCGCGTGTAGTGCTGCAATGGGCAGCAGTGGAAAAAGGGTCGCAAAAATATATTTCTATACAATCTTATCTCTCTATCTAATCGTGATCCTAGCCTTATGGCATACCCGCTGGAAGTATGGATGCCGCTTAGCTACCCCGTAATACCAACCTAACAGCTATAAAATATCCATGTAAGCAACAGAAAAAAAGAATCTAACTAACGAATATGGAACCTAGCTTATATGCAAACCTACGCATTTTTTGAGTGGCCTGTCGGGGCTCATATCCATGCTGTCCGCCGGCAAAACTCTTCCAGTCTAGTACTATGAGCGCTAGCAAGTAGTTTAACCTAGAATTAATAAATATATTTAAAAAAGGTTGTTCTTAATTTAAGATTGTTTTTCGTCACAGGCAGCATGATTGTTGATTATCAGTAATATGATGTATCATATATTCTTTATGAGCATCGTTAAAAGCAAAATCTATCGATAACGGGGATTAAACGGAGTACGCACTAGCCCCTTGGACCACGCAGCCCGAACTACTTTGTCCTCGACAATCCGAACGTGACCTATTTAGTTTTAATTTATTTATCTGTGCAATATAAGCTTAACAGAAAAGTGCCAATCTAATCTAAACTGCGCTTACTTCATGCAGACAATACGAACCTGACTTAGTTATCGAACTAATTTGTGCACTCCAGCGTTGGCAGCCTACCTTCATTTATTAATTGATAACAGAGAATAGTCGTGCACGTTTTTGCTGAGTCACCGTTGCTCGCCATCTCTTTGCTGCGAGCAGCAGAAAAACTTCATCTGTCTTCACCTTGTCCCAACTGAAAGTTAATGTTAATTACATTCACGATGTTCGAGCATGATCAATAAAGTTGCTGAACTATGTGGAACTTTTAGAGTCGCCTGGCTTAACGGCTTACTCACGCGCATTTTCCTCTATACAGGTAGTATATTCATCATCATTCATTGTTCTTATCACAAAAAGCCCGGACCTCTCCATCAGCTTTAGTTCAGATTTGCTTCTTGTGTCCGGTGTTATTTTTGTCACCTTATTGTCAAAGTTATCCGGTGCTGCATATGTTGGCGTATTTATCGTTTTTACTGCATATTTAAGCCCGCCTTCTGGTTTAGTAATTTCCTCTTCATATGTCTAAGAATTTAGAATACCGGATGCTAAAAAATGACGTCATCGTGTGACAAAAGGCATTTTTTAATGTGCACACGATTCGCGTGGGGTCTTATATGGCTTTGACTCTATCACCTTACATCTCGTCTTGCCGCGTTCAAATGGATTTTCGTCATGTTGAGGCGCCAAGAGGCAAAACAACTAGATTGTAGTCTTTAACTAGTGACCACACTAAAATAATTGATTATCTAATTATAAGAGTCGGGATCCAGAAGGTATTGTGTAGAATCCCGTGACAGGAGGATTCTAGGTGAAGAAGTTTATTGGATAGAGTTAGATAATCCTGAGATATAAAAAGGTCAGGCTACCCAACTTAATTTTATGTAAAATAGAGAGGTCCTACTAGATAGCTTGAAATAGAGTTGGAAAATATTGAATGGTTTAGGTTTAGACGTATTTTAGTTTTTCATGGCCTCTCCAATTTGCTAATGGGACATTGCTACATTGCTTCTGCATGCGACTGGCAACCTCTAACCGAAGCTCGCAGACCCTTTAGTTCGGGAACATGTTAAGGATTTAACTACGGCCTTTGCAGCGCACGGATTTTATCACGTTCTGTGCAACGTGGAAAGTTTTCATGAACCGCAGGATGAATGTGAATGCAAACAATGCCGGACTAAATGTGATCGAAACCACGCCAACGGTATGCCCGCCGGTTTGATCTATAGCAGAACTAGCAAAACGCTAGATGTTGGTGTCTCGAAACATTTTGATGTAACATAAACACATTTACCCAGCTTGTATGTTAATAAAACAAATACAAATTTTTAAAGATTTGGCCCCTGGCGCTGGCGAGCGTCCTAACAGGGCAACAGCAAGGGCACGCTAGCAGTGTAGGAGTAAAGGGTAAAGCCTGCAAAACGGAACCTCACGGGTCATGCGAGAAGCTTAGACTTGACCCTAGTAGTGACCACAGGAATAAGCAGCAGAAGGACAAAACAAACACGCCATACAATAATTGTCAACAACATATAGAATAGCACATACACAGAATCGCTAAAAATGTCATTTAATGTGGTCGTGAAAAACGAAAAACGACGTTTAAAACACCTAGCGAAGTTCAGCGTTAGGGACACTGGGTGCCGACAAGTGGGAACAAACAATTTGAAACAAATCATAATAGAGCAAAAAACGGAGGGCGCGGTCAATTTTCTAAGAGCCCTAAACGAGGAATGTGAAGTCGACGTGTGGACAGCATTTACATTCCTCGTTTAGGGCTCTTAGACATAACAGAAGGGTGATCATTAAGAACCTACTGGAAGGTATCACAAAACAGGGAGTGGAGAACACCCGGGACCAGAAAAAGTACTAACAGAATAGAAGAACTGAAGAAGAGATACTCGGGACGATGGACGACGCTGGTAAACTTCTTCAGATAACGAAGCAGTAAGGAAACCAGTAGGCATTGGCCGAACATGCCTTGGTTGGTTTTCATACTAAATAATAGAATGTGCAGCAGTCCCATGTTGCCTGAGGTGCTAAATGATTGGTCACACCGCGTATGAATTCAAAAAGGAAAACATCAAGTATGGCCGCAGATGTGCAGAAGTTGACCATATTGCACGGGATTGCCGGTTACAGTCCTTACCAATTAAACAGAATTCCTATATGACGTCCATAGTAAATCGTTGCCGCTTAAGCGGCCGAATAAGCTAGCATAGTTCTGAACATAATAAGCTCAACACATTTCTGCAGATAATACGTTAACATACTTTAGAAGAGCCAATATATATTTTCCTACATAGGCTAAAGCTATATTTGGACAAAGTCCGAAGTAACATAGAGGTACACACTACAGCCGATCATAGAATATTCGGTTATGCATGATTCTAAAAACTTCCCTGCTACTTGTGAAAACAATGTTTAGGTTATTGCTATAAATGATCCACACGCATATACTAGGATCGAAAGGTTGCTTGTACATAGTATGTTTCTACAATACTTCTTACTACAAAGGTCCCTACGAATAAACAATTTAAATATATTTGATGTCGTGCAAATTTTTTGGTTAAATACCACTTTTCAAGTGTTCTTGACAAAATATGTGAATAATTTGTTCCTCTGCCCGGTAACCTGTTGCATCAAGATATTTAGGCACTATAGCTGGTACATTTTATTAGCAATACCTTGTTTTTTCTCCTCTGACCCAATTCCTTCATAAATATTATAGACTCCAGTTCGATACAGCCAACAATCTGAATGGCAATCGGCTGAACTATGAATTGCGACGCTAATTTCTTGTAATTCGTTAATTTTCGGTTTTTGTCGAGCCAGGCGCTAGTACCCACTTCACGACTCGTGTTCTAAACGTAGCTTTTGGCCATAATAGCCGCGTATCCCCTAGCCTAAGGTGAGGGTGCGCATATCTGCAGGAGACCCTTTTACTGTATCAATAAACACATACCCCTATCTGTCTGATCCCATATACCCTATCGTTACGTGTTCTAAACACTACGCCATTTAGAACTCGTTCTAATCGGCATTACATAGGGCTGAGTGAAAGAACATATAAGTGTGCTTCTTTTTGCAAAATGGATTTGTTGCATGTATTGCGCATGCAACGAAGGCCTACGGTGTAGCACATTTATTTTATGAGACGTCAGGCTGTTCCGTTGTGTGGTGATTATCGAAAACTTTTTGGACATGAGATCAGGGATCCACGCTATTTTAATCATAAGGAAACACCGCTTTTAATTATTACTACTTGTAGGGCTTTCTTTCAGGGTCGTTTTCAATTTCCTTGAAAATATTGCGCCAGCTATATGTCTTGTTTTTCACTATTTCTTGCTTTAATACCACTCTAAACAATAGTCTTGTTCCACTAAGATTTTGGCTGGCTGTTTGTCCGCATTCGGCTTAGTGGCTTAGGGTTTGGAGCAATCAAGTGTCGGTGATTGGTTTGCAGATGTATGTTTTAAAAGATTCTTCATCGGTGATCCTATAGCAAGTTTTGTCGCTCGCCGGTGGTCTATGTGACCGCGTTCTTAGCGTGAACTGCATGCAGTTGTAGTTAGTAAGGCTTTTCGCGGAGCTTTGGAACCTGTGCTGAGATGTTCTTCTTCGCCATGTCCCTGAGATCAATACGAAGCGATGCCTAGCAGTTACCGTTCCCTGGGGGTAGGGGGAGGCGGGCGTTAGTGGGTTTGTGAGCCCCACACTAGTCACTGGCTGTGGTGACGCATGTACATCACGATTCCTGTAATTCCCCATATGAATGCTATGTAGTTTCAGCATTAAAAAAAAGAAAAAAATTCCCTGAGATCCCCTACAATGGACTCAACGTTTGTATTGCCTGGGAGCCAACGACACGTCGCACGATAGAAGTTGCAGTCTTCTGGATGAGCATTATGTCTCCGGTCGTCAATGCGGTAAAAAAGGGTCTGAGAAAGCTGAGCCAATGAAACCCTATCCCTGTGGCGGCCCTGGTCTCTGGGCCTCTATTACAGCACGAGCTTGGGCAAAACATAAGGACAATATTACTAGCTTGAACGGAGCTTAATAAGGCGGTAGAGTTTTTTGAAGTCCTGTCGTTGTCCTATCTTTATTTTCAGAAGCTTAGAATCTACCTGGCGCTTGATGTGCAAGTAGAGCATAGCAGGAACAAGTATATAGTAGACTTCAAGAGAAATGTTCTTAGTTAATTCCTCACCTGTCAACACTGTCCAGTCTATGGTCATTTAGACCATTACAGTATAATTTTGCAGGGGTCTTGAGAACCGAAGAACTTTAAATGTCTCCGCAAGAAAATGGATTTTCTTTTTTCCTTTCTTGATATTTCATCCAGGCTCAAGCGCTCATCTTTGGAAGTAAATTTTGCAATTATGTTTGCGTAGTTAAGTCACGTCGAGCAGACGGGCTCCCTCCTCAATGTCCTTAAAGTCTGCGCGGACTTTCCGGGCGAGTGATGTTCATTCTACCTCCTTGATGGCAAATGTAGCGCTACTGGCACAAACAAATATAGTGCGTACCATACTTTATCGTCGTTGCCAGTGGCTATTCCTTAGGCCCTTGTGCAGCGACTCGGCCACGTGCGACCCTAGTGCCTTGGGTAGTACTTTTATAAGTCGAAGGCGAGACTAGACTCCGCTGATCCAGAAATGCTAAAACGTTTTCATTTTTGCATTAATGCTGTGCTGTTTTTTACCTAGATAAGATATATTTGTGCGCAGAGGCCGCTCGGTGAATACTGTGTTAGTACACCGGTAGCCACATACTCGAAGCGTGAGGTCCCGCTGACGATGTACCACACATCGCCGGTGTGCCAGTATATCGTCCTTTAACGGCTCCACTCTCAAGGTTTTTCTTGTTATTTCTAGTTACCGGTTTTCACCGAGGCCCTTTTTGAGCTCATACCGCTTGAAAAAAAACGAAAAAGCCGCTTGTAACTGGAATTTTGGTGATTCCATTTGACCGAATTCAAATAGGAAAAACGACGGACACTTTACGAAGCTCCCGAAAAATCTACGGTTTTATGCGCTTAATAGAAAGCTGCTTTGTAAGCCTAGCTGGCTTCTCTTGATAGACATAGCAAAAACTGAGCTACAGCGGATGTAACCTTGTTTTTGCTGTGCTGGAGCACATTATCAAAAACGCCCCGAGCCATTAGGATCTGTTGAACGGGCAATCAAGCTTTGTTGAACGAGCAATATTAGTAAGAGGCACTTTTGGCCGCCATAGACATTTTGAACGTTCGACGTAATTCCGTTCGAGAAATTTATCCGACGTCCGTGCCACAGGCCTTAAGGCCCATTGCAAGCGTTGAGACATGTTCTGTACTGAATATATGTTAAATAAATACTGGGCACGATTGTCATAGTTAGCAACGAAACCTAAGACTCACTCGGGGTACCGCAGACCTAGTGACGAGGGTGTCACCATGGTAGACTTGTCCTTAGCTCTCGACTCGGATATCCCATTAAGGCTTACGTAGTACATTAGGTAGCTTTTGCTTTTTTTTTACCGTAGATGGCAAGGAGACGTTGCAGCAATAGTAGGCAAATTACAGAAAGATGCCCCGGGAAACAAGAAATGCCTGCTTCGGGAAACAGTTCAGAACTGTCAATGAATAGCCTGTAAAACTATGTGTATCTGTTACTGAAATCTGCGTCCGTGTTAAAAGGTAGGCCACCATAAGCGTCCGCAAGTCGATAATCCAGGAAGTGGTAAACGGACTAAACGAGTTCTTCACCTCAATCTGTACTGAAAACGCGACTGGGCTTTCTTTATGGGTACGATCGATGACGTCATCCAAGCTCAATGCATTTTCCTTCCGTACTTTCACAGGTCAGAAACTGCAATGTGCTGCAACTAGTGTGAAGCCAGGCCTAGGGGGGGAGGTGTCCGGTGAGTTGCAGTTTAGTTTAATCGGCGCGTATTATCCGCCCCTTCGATTGTCTCAATCGGGACCCTCAGGAGCAAGTAGCTATTTAAAGCAGAAAAATAACTAAATTAATAAAATCATATTATGTATTGAAAATGAATTTTGTTTACATCCTATGCCCATCATAAGGACTAGTCCCTTTTAACAACAAAAGGTAATCCTTAAATTAATGAGTCACTACGCAGAAGCCGAAAATGTATGGATAAAATCCGCTGGCGAAGATCTTACCGTGTCGTATGTAAATGCTGGTCGTGGCAACTTCGTATTTATGCACGGCAATGCTAGATCCACTTAGCGCTGCATATGTTTGGGGATACCTCGCTCTCAGATAGCTTCAGAGAGAAGGAGATACTTCGCTGAGCAGAAGCTCGAATTGCTTATTGAAGTGGCCAGTTTGCTCTCAGCCAGAACTAGCCAGCTTCAGCAGCACTTCCGGAACTCATAAACGCTAAGCGCGAAAAGTGCAATAATTACAGTAGTTAAATAATGAATTAACTAAAATCAATAACAAATCGCAGTAAGTTGATATTAAGGTACGCAGAAGCAGTATACTCAATAGAACATAAATAATTTTGTAGTTCTAAAACAATTAATTCAACCACGCAATAATCTTAAAGTAAACAATACTTTATCTAGTGAATGGCTATTCTTCAAGATGTTTTAGTTATTCATACAATGAAAAAAAACGCGATTGCCAGCGAAACATTCGGATCGTTTATAAAGCATATTAAATTACATTTCGACTAGTGCGGCCATTTTCATTATATCGCTGCTATTGTGAATACAAAATACGCATATAAAACACATGAAAATCAAATAGAATACATGGTGCGTTTTCTACACACCTGCAAAGCGTCTCTGGTTTTCTTTCCCTCTTTGCCTTCACATACCTATGCAAATGTAGACTGTGGTTCACGGCACCAACACCGAACACCCTGGCCCTCACAGCTAGAAGCCGACGAAGCCACTCTCGTTAGAGGAGTGCCGTATGCAGAACTGCAACGTTAACTAACGATCAGCCTAACACGTCGTGGTTCGGTGTAACGCAACGCATTTGCGGCGGGGCGGCGTGTGCGGACCCCAGAGATTGGGGAACGCACAAAAGACGCCGGCACGCTAGGCGGAAGGGGAAGTTGAGAAAATGGGGGGTAACGGGGTTGATTGCGGTGAAGTGTTGCTAGGAGCTGAGTGCGCTCTAAGGGCAGGGGGTGCTGAGACCGACACTTACTCGACAGGCAGCCTCGACAGACAACATTAACCGCACTCGACATATGAACTCGTCCGAATGAACTCTGTTACGTCAACCGAACGGCTGGCGTCGGCGGCGGCGGCGGCGATGCTAGCGGCACAAGTTGGTACACGAGATCAGATCCCACACGAAGAAACTTTGAGTGGCTTGAATTATTCACACGCCCAGACGGAATCTTTGCGCCGTCCTTTGCCTCTGCCCGGCTTTGACGACCAGGACAACTTAGGTTGGGGGAGACTAGCGAGAGAGGGAGATAGAGAGAGAAGAGCAAGACGCAGAAGGAGTTGACATGAAAAAAGATGCCGCAGTAAGTTGCTCATTGCTAAGCATTGCTACATGTGTATCGGATAGTCCGTCGATCCAGATCGCAGCCAGCCACATCAAATCGGCGACGACTTTATGTGCTACCACTCTCCTTTCAGCTTTCGATCTGCAGTTGCATCACCAACAACAGCAACAGCAGCAGGGCTCCGTTCTGTTCGAATATATTGCTTATCGGGCCGTATATACATGGTGCTGAAATATGCATGACCTTTTCTCTTGCAATTTGTTTAACGGAAACCAGTACGTCGTTGAGTCGAGTCAAGCAGTGCAAGTAGTAGTAGTAGTAGTTGTTGTTGTTGCCGTGTCGTTGTCGTCGTCAGTCCGGAATAATGTACCGGGTGCATTATCGGGTGTGTAGCCCTAAGCGTCATGAGGCGGCTTGGTCAAGGGAACTAGTGCCCTAGTCCGGGGTGTCGCATCTACCGGGGTGTCGCCGGTTCGATCCCCGATGTTGATCGAATTATCCTTGAGCGATGCTCATTGAGAATAGATGATGAACCCAACAGTCGTTGCGGCAGCATGACCGCTGTTGCCACAAGGACTGTTGGGAAAACCCTAGCTAACTCAACATGTACGGCCTTCGATAAATTGAAGATATGCCGCACGACGATTCCCAGCCCGTAGTGGACGGAGGATGGTCTAGAATTAAAAACAACCTCCTTAAAAAAAACATGTTATTCTAGCCGCACGCGTCAATGCCGCGCTCTCCCAACCCAGTGGGTATATGGCGTAGTGTGAATGTCTGAATTTGCCTTATTTTTGCGACTGCTATGACTGGCATTACTGCTATCGTTGTTGTTCTTGTTGTTAAGGGCGTTTAAAAAATAGGATTGTTAACTAAAAGAAATAATCCAACCTTGATCGGTATCGATAAAACGGTATCGGACGAAAATTAAGCAAAAACAGAGTGTGCATTTTATCCGAAGCTTTTGAGCAATGCAGGACTTTAGCAAAGATAGTATCACTGTAAACGCTATTCGCCACAATCGGATCTAAAAACTGGTCTGTCTGCATATTTTTTAGTCAGGAGGTTGAGGTTTGCTCTCTTTCTAAAGTTTCCATACGCTTGCGTAAGTTATCTGCTTAAAGCTCACGTGGTCTAACAGTAAATCCCCGACAAAGATTATTTCCTTCCATGGGTCGGTACAAATGTAGCAGATGAGTTCTCCTAGAAAAGGTTTTACGTAGAGTTAACCTGATCGATGGCTTGGATATCAGTAAGTGTCAAATATGGCGCGATGGCTGCCAGACAGGTCTTCACAGGATGTTTCTGCCGGTTTTTAGAGGTACCTCTTGAAGTTTGCCTGAAAGTATTACTGTTCTGTATTTTAAGCTTTTTACTGAGTATAAATTGGGTTTTGGTGTAACAGTTACTTATAGGTATGTACATGCATTCGCTAGTGGATGTACCGACTCTAGGACGCAAATTTGAAAATGTTAGTACCGCGTCAAGGCCTAAAATGTTTCCATGTGGTTGTGATTGCAATGCATGTACATTTTTTAAAACAGTAGATACCTAATGTATATAAGTGTGACTATATAGTTATGTACATTTATTTTTTTCTCTTAATGTATGTGAGGGCTTAAGCGTTATAAAATGTTCTTCTTAATGCCACATTATTGGAAATTAAGGGTCGGTTCTGACAAGAAACCTGACATAAAACGAGATTGTTTACAACATTGACAAACGCAATCCATTCGAAGCATACCGGGGGTTCATCCTAAAAAGATTCTATACGTTTGCTGCTATGTTTTGACTACCTTAAGGTCAGCCTTCGTGTGTAGCTCAGTCATGCGTAGTATCAAAATATTTTCACATCTCCAAATATATTGCCAACTTGTTCCGTAAGGGCCAGATCATAGGCTAGATACGAAAAGGCATCTCCCACCTTGACAACCAACAGACGATCACGTACAAAAGCGCAGCACAGGTCTCCTATGATACGGCTTATTTATAGGACAAGCCATTTTGAAGGAACTGACCATGCTCTACTATATCGAATGCCCGCAAGAAAGGCAAATGCACTCAATGTGTACCTTCACCATGAGCACATGACCCAATCTTCTGTGACTTCTAACAACTACGTAAAGGTAGAATGCCCGTTGTGAAGCCGTGTTGGCCATTTGTATCGAGCCGACTCGCGCCAGCAAGAAATTTGATAGGATATTCAACCACAATATAGATGAATTAATATGTGATAATATTCTGCTCGTAAAACTTTCGACTCGCACCAAGCTGCATTGCTACAGGTACAATACGGCAAAGGGACGGATGATAGCTTCTATCTGTGCAGGGCTTTATTGAGTGCTGGACCTTTTCCGCAGTCTTTGCCTTCGACGAGACAGGTGTGACTCGGGGGCTGACGAGAAATATCTGTGAAAAGCCTCTGTTTGAAAGGTTGGATCTGTAGGGATATTTCCATTAGAAGGCAGATGACTATAACGCACTCTATCTCTCACTTTACTCTCTAGGACGCTGATTTGCATTGTTGAAGAACGTTCGAGCATTATGAAGATTAATAACTTGTTCTTTGATCATGCAAATACGTATACGTGCATTCATTCTTGAAAAATTGTTTTCTTCAAAATGTAGAAATTTTAAAAATAGAGGAGTTGGCAAAGGAACCTTATTAACCTCGTCCAGCTTCAATTCTTCGATTTTTGCTCGAAATCGACACATCGATAAGAACGCTACGATGCTAACTGATCCACCGCTTGTAGACCTTGATCGAAAATAAAATGGCACAATACACACCTCGAATGTACCACGAGGCAAATATAATTTGTTAGCAAACGTAAAACAAAATAGGTCTTGTGATGGCCGGCATTGAATGCGGGAGGCTGTTAACCAGACAGAACTCAATGAATACAAACTTTACACTGTCAGTACACAGCAGGACTATAGGTGGTCCCCTTCAATAATAACAATTGGGCCATCTATACGGCAGAACTTTTCAAGCTCACGGTAGATCTTATCTGCGGACGATATAAACGCAAAGCCCACTCCTACTAATCCATCATCAAGAATAGTGTCTACCGCAACAAGCTCGGCCTCAGGCGTAGTATAAGATGCGACTCTTGTGTGAGAGCAACAAAGGCCCTGCAACACGATTATTCACACACAACCATCACCTTTTGACCAGCCATCCTGCCGAAACACCTGATTGCGCCCGCTTAAAAACAGCTCATTGGATGCTGTGGTTAAATGAATGATCCAAGGTAACATGAACTCCTTCTACAGAAATATGGGCGATAACAGAGATGCATATATATATATATATATATATATATATATATACAAAACGTGCTTTATTCGTCGTAGTAGTGTAGGTCGTATTACAGTAAATTAATTAGTATATATATAAGTTGTTATTTATATTAGTAGTAGCTACATGTAATTTTAAATTTACAAGTGCGAGATCTTAACATATAAGATCTATTTTAATAGGACCTTTTTATTTTATTAGCTTAGTTTAAGATGAAGAGTCAAGAAATAAAGTAAATAGAAAGCAGCTTATTATCTTAACAAGAAACGTTGTCAGTATATACATATCACAATAGAACAAAAACATATTGTCATCATGAACGGCCGCCGCAACCTGGGTCCAGAATATGACCGAAGTACAACCGTTATCCAATTGCTTTGTGCCGGACATCGGCTAGCCGAAATCATCAACATCACTGGATTTAAAAGAGCAACGGTCTACGACATTGGCCGACGCTACAGAGATGCAGAAGAGACAGAGCTAGATGGTGCAACACCTGGAAGGAAGATTCACAACTGCCGACGAGAAGTGAGGACGCCAAGAGTGATCAAAGTGGTGCGAAACTGCGTTTTTAAGGATCTAAGTCTATCGATGCGCCGTTTAGCGATAAAATTCAATATGAGTGATCGTTCTATGCGTCGGATTATCAACGAATAACTGCGCTACAAGTCTTACACGTTCAAAGTCGGACAGATGTTGTCTCAGGCCGCGAAAAACAAGAGGATGACTTGCTGCCATCCTATCCTCACGTTTTTGAGACATGAAATGGCGGGACATCTTCGATTCTTCTCCGACAAAAAAATCTTCACCATTGACCAAAAACATAACCCGAAAAATGACCCGTGGCTCGCAAAGGACCCTGAGGATGTACGAATCGTGCATAGAACCAAACATCCTGCCAGTGTGCACGTCCTAAGTGTTGTGTCAAATGAAGGAGACGTAATGCCCCCACACTTTTTTGACAGACACGAAATCGTAACAAAGAAAGTGTACTTACGTGTTCGGCGAAGCGTGGTAAAACCATGGATTGATAGGGTGTCCAATTGAAGACAATATGTCTTTCAACAAGACGGCGCTCCCGCCCACAGCAGTAATCTCGTCAGGATTGGCTACGGGGCAACATGACGGCGTTCTCACAAAACGATATGGCCCCCTAGCAGTCCAGAATTGGATCCCCTGGACTTCTATGTATGGGGCGTTGTTGAGCAAGAGACTAACAGGTCTCGACATGCAAATACAGAAGCGCTACGCAGAGCCATTGTCAAATCGCTCAAGAATCTCAATCCGCTAACTTTGAAGAAGGCCTGCGGGTGCTTTCGCGCCAGAATTGAAAGTGTAATTGCTGCTGATGGTGGCTACATTGAATGAAAATGTTCCTCAGGAGTGTCCCTAACGGTACGTAAAAAAATCACCAAAGTATCTGTTTTCATTTAGACATAAATTGCGAAACGGGCGATAACGTTTAGTCCGGATTTCGCTGCCGCACCCTGTATTGAGATATACCATTTAACCATATCGAGTTTGGTTAGTTTAACTAGTAGGTGTCTTTAATTGAGTACCTTTACGACACGACCTACATGTCATGTATCTGCTCCTTCTCTCTCTTTCTTCTCCTATTATCACTATAGTCGCAAATAGCCACGAACTCGCCCACGCTGAAATGTGTCCTCATGCGTTTCTGTTTGAACACGACGCCTGTTGTTCTCGTTTAACTAGCTTGGGCGGTCGTGAAGTTGGCGGTTGAGGAGCAACAAAGTGAGTTGCTGAGGCCAACTTTTATAAAACTGTTTTTTACAAATTGCGCAGCTTTTTCAGCTTGATTGGCTCAGATGAAATGCTGAGATCGATTGCTTGGCCATTGTTGCCGTGCTAGATTTCACTATAAAAACGCCAATCTATTTGAATAAAAAGGTCAAAAATGATAAAAATACAAATTATATTATACGGTTCCAGCGTGGTAAATATGGATTCGTTGTTACCGACGATTCGCACGAGCCCATGCATGTACTAGGGGCCCGAGCTGGTTCGGCACTGGTCGTCTGCACGCATATGCCACAGTTCGGCAATACATGACCACCAGCAGTGTTTGCGTGCCACCCACTTAATGTTAGTCATTCCACAATGTCCAGAACTTAAGCCGGCGAGTACTGTTTCACGAAGTGATGCTGGAACAATCGCCCGGTGGCCGCTATAGAGACAGTCGTCGGACACAGCAAACTATGCGCTGCTAACCTTCCCGTCAGTGTCTCCGACGTCAGTCGTTTAAACTCAGCCTGTTGATAAAATCCGTCAGTGTACTTACTGTATGTAAGGGTTGCCTCTCGTGCATTACTGTTGTTTGACATTCACGGCTGGCAGAGAGCAGGCAAACGCATCTTTGTGCGTGGCGACAAGCCGCTTTGAAACTACTGATTCTTTTTTTAATTCAGTCAGAGATTTTCAATCCAGCTGAATGTATCGTATCCCTGTCTCGCTGAGCGTCGCCGAATCGTACGTTATTGGCCGCTCCGCACTATCCGAAACGACGCCGCAAGAGCACCGCAGCAATTCCCACTGAAGAAGCGTCCGGCACCAGCACAGGCGTATGCTTTGGGTCGAGCCCTGCTATAAATATCACGTCCGAGGCAAGCGGTCTTTTGATGATGTTAAATAAATAGCAGGCCTTGTCGGCAATAAGAGGTACAGCGGCGGCGCTGATATATCAGCCAGCCCTCGCAGAAGCAAACTGATAAATCGTACGAGACCCAAAAAAAGACGTAGACTATTTCATGTTTTTTTTTCTAGTGCTGCAACATTGCTTTTCGACCTTCCTACACCCTTTCTAGATAGTTGAAAATCGCAGCGCTGAATTGCTGGCTGTACGAGTTTGCTTGTTTGTTTGCAAATCTTTATTGTTCATGCAATAGATGCTGCCGTCCCAGGCGGTGCTGTGAAACCGTCTCTGTCGCGGCCAGACTATCGTCATAGACCATAATACTCGACTCATACTTCATCGGCTTAATATATTGGCTCAAACCCGTTTGGAGATGTGTACTCGCACCGATCCATCGTTCTTCACCAGGTACGATCGAATGCACCAAGTTAGAGTTTTCCAATGCAAATCGGTCCTTAGAAATGACTAACATCATCCCTACTGAACAGCACGGTTTCCGACAAAATCGTTCTACGATTACGGCGTGCGTCTATCTTCTATATATGTATATATATATATATATATATATATATATATATATATATATATATATATATATACATATAATAAATTGAAGCCGCTCTTCACGCAGCGCCATGTTGTCACCCCGGGCATATATAAACGCGTATTTCTTGCAGTCTATTACCTTTCCGAATGCCGTTAGACTTTAATCAGCCGACTTTAATACGCGCTTGCAGATGTCGTCTTGCAATAGCGATTGCGTAGACGTTCTCGTCTCGTCTCTATTTGTTTATTAAACAGGCTTAAGCTCGAGACACCGTCTCAATCCTCTGTCGTCGTATTAATAATAACAAAAGCATTAAATAAATCATCTCCATTTCTTCATTCCTTCCATGATTTACTATACACTGACGACTCCGTCGTATTGAGCATGCCATCTGTTTAACGGTTGGCCGCGTACCTGATTACCAGCACTCATTTTATGGTGGGCGTGCATAGCCAAGGAGTAGGACGATGTCAGAACCTAGACTCGTTTTTTGTGCTCACATTGTTGGTATTACGGTTTACGCTGTGTCTACTTTGTTTTCTCTATGGCGGTTGTGGCAGCTGATCGTGATTGTTGTTCTTGCCGCTGCTTTGGCGGGGGTTCCAGGTTTTGAGCGCGAATTTACCCATTATCTTCGCACATCGTTGGTGCGTATCGTTGGCCGAGGGAGAGGTTGATTCCAGTTCCATCTCTTCATGCTCTATCGTATATAGTTGAGCTGGCTCTTACTGATGCTGATACTCTTAGTATGACTCTTGTTAGATACTACAGCTGCTGTGCTTCTTATGCTGTGCTCTTGTTGTGCGGAAACGCTTACTACTTTCTAATCCAGATAAGTAGATGTGGTACGCAATATCACAGGCCACGACGACGATACTTTGTAGGCTCGGCCGACCTACAAAGCTCCACTGGTCATGGTTAATTGGCTGGGCCTTTTGCCTGGCTCGAGCAAGAACGTTAATATGGCGCGTGCTACACAAAAGCATAGGTTTCGCAAAGGCCGGGTACTGCCGCTTGTGGTGTTTGGGGTCGTTGTAGTTGTTGTTGTTGTTATTGTTGTTGTTATTGTTGTTGTTGTTGTTGTTGTTGTTCTGTTGTTCTGTTGTTGCTGTTGTTGTTGTTGTTGTTGTTGTTGCTGGCGTCAGTCACAAAAGCCAGTGAGTGAGCAGTGTTATTGTATAGTCGCGCGCTCAGAGACACGACAAGACGACAGCCAGTGGAGAAACGATCTCGATTCGCTTCCTCCAATGCCTCCCTGTCGAATAAATCTCGTCTGACCTGGACGACGTATAGCTCCGCTCTTCTATATAGCCATGTCACGTCGCGCCCAACCAGCCTACGGCATCATTGTTATCCCTGAGCGACAACATCTCATTATGGGTCGCACAGTCTCTCCCTTCGAGCTGTAAGTGCAGCAGAGTACCCAAACTGGTATAGCCTGCCTGTCTGGCTCCTTGATTCGCAACTTACCTCTAACGGCTTGCATACGACAATAGACATTACGCACGCCCGTCTACGTTCTGTTTTCTTCTTTGGCTTCTTTGTTTTTCTCCATTATGAATATGTGCATCTGCACGTATGTATGGAGCGAGACGCACAGCGCGACACACGTTGATGAAGGCTAGCAGAGAACGTCTCCTGTAATATCAGCGACCGGACTGCCCACGTCGCTGACCACACAAAGTTTCACATGGACACGTAAACTAATGACACAAGTTATGGTAATCGATTGGTAATCTTCTGAGGTAATGTGTGACCTTGCCGCTAGTAAGGTCACAGTACAACATACAAAAACGACTATATACATGCATATATAAATATATATATATATATATATATATGACTCGGTATGTCTATATTTATGCATATTAACTCACTTATTATGCACTCTTCCAGTATATACATAAATATGCAGCTCTAGAGTAGAGATTCTGGTATCACGTGCGAGCCTCAGAAGGACTGTATATAAGATAGCGGGATAGTTTCATATTGCGTTGCGCAAAAGACAAGAGCTAACCGACAGCAATAATGCACAGTGGGCAAACATTTGTTACAGCGCTTTCAACATGGTCGCCATTTTGATATCGGTGTTGTGAAAAGATGAGTGGTGTTGCAGCGCTTTTTGTAAGTCTGGTGTGCAGCCAGACTTTGGCCGGCAAAACTGAGTACTTACCCAAGACGCCTCCGCGAGGGGACGAAATATTGGCAACCGGCAAAACTTTGCTAATTCTTGTCGACCCGCAAAACGTGACTGCTGTGTTTTTGTTGGCAGAGGATTTCAAAGGCCACTGTGCCTTCTTAAGCGCAACATTACTTCAAAGATCGACCACAGGTGTTCCAACAGAACGGAGTCGGGGAGACCGCCGCAAAGCCCGTATATATATAAAGGTTCAATCAGAATCTATTAAATTCATATGTCTGTATAAAAATATAGTAAAAGTAGTTATTCAGCCTTCTCATGCTGACGTGTTTGGCGGAAAATTCTGCATAATTTGAATGACACTCGACGCAAGCCAGCGAAAGGCGAATAGCCGAATTAAGGAAAATCCTAAAAAGTCGATAGGTCGTTATGTCTTACGTTGAAGCTTTTATGTTCAGAATCGTCAAATGTTGCCATTACGGAGCTTTCCCAACAGCTCAGGCGGCGGTCCCGATGGCCTTCGGCCGCGTCATCTGAAGGACCTTATCGGCAGAGCTGGCGAGGAAAACCGACTGCTTCTAAGCCTAGTGCGCTTTGTCAACCTTGCTATTAATAGTAAGCTGCCTGATTCCGTGCTCCCTGTCTTTTACGGCGTCTCGCTTATTGCCTTGCGCAAAAACTATGGTGGCATTAGACACATTGCCGATGGCCTGACTCTGCGTCGCTTAGTCGGAAAAATAATTATCAGGAAGAGCATGCCATACCTCGTCGCAATGGTCTCTCCGCATCAGCTTGGCTGCGGAATCGAGAGAGGTGCAGAAGCGGCCCTCCATGCAGCACGGGCAGTCGTTGACCACAACAAGAGTGCCCCAGACAAGTGGCTCGTCAAACTAGTCTTAAAAGACGCCTTTAACACGCTCAGACGGGACCACCTGCTTAAGGGTGTGCGCTCGTACCTTCCGCGACTACTACCCGCTGGTATTCCAGATGTACCAAGATTCCAAGCAAGACAATTTGGCAAGTAAAGTTTATCGAGTCATGCTCAGGTGTTCACCAGGGTGATTGATCCCTCTGGCTTCGCTTTATTTTGCATCGTTATCAATGAATTTCAAACACGCCTTCCTTCCGAACTTCGACCTTGGTTTCTAGATGACGGCACTCTCGCCGGAGACGCCCCGGCGGTCCAGATTGAGATTGCCCAGGTAATGAAGTTCGAGGTGGTCTTTGGACTTAAGTTAGACGACGCCAAGTGTGAAATTTCCTTTCCCTTTCAAGAGGACCCTCGTCGCGGCTCAATGTTTCACATGGTGCGCAATCTTCTGCCAGCTGTCAGGTTGATTCCTAGTCACGAACTCGAACTTCTAGAGCGGCCAATCCTTGACGACTTCATTGGCTTATCTTTAATTAAAAAAGGCTCTGACCTTGTTCGCTAGTGCTCTCAACCTGCTTTCCGTGAGTTTGTCAACTCCGAGGCTGATGTACCTTTTGCGTTGCTCACGAGCTTATGCAAAACCGGGCCTGCTCCAAGCGTTCGACGAAAACTTGCAAAGTACACTTCAGGGTGTCCTAAACATTCGGCTTAGGCAAACCTCGCGGTTACAAGCTTCGCTTCAACGTCTGCAGGGAAATGGGGGCTCGCTTTGCAAATTACAATTTCTGCCAGCCTCGGGCCTCTAAAGAACATCGAGACTTTGGTGTCAGAGCACCACCGGATGTTTAAACTAGCTCATCGCCCAAATGGAACAAGTTTGCCTCTACTATGCAGAAAAATGGAGTCCACTGTCTAAACGCTTCTCAGGATCGGCTTCGGACTTGCAAGTCGTTAAGTCGATTCGGGAGCGATTGATGATCCTGGCGAACAACATTAGGGAGCAGGCGCGACCGAGAGCCGCGATCGATCCGATGAGCAGCAAATGGCTTCTGGCCATTCCTTAACCGCAGCTGACGACGATGCTGGACAATACCACACTTCCCATCGTCTCCGACCTGAGTTTGGGGAAATCAGCCTGCTTCGCACATAACTGTGCAAGATGTGACTTACCGTTGTCTTCTACGGGTGAGCATGCTTTCGCCTGCAAGAGAAGCGCCGGTAGGTTCTCAAGGCGTTGAACCTGGTGGCGTGATGCGTTTGCCTGCGCCTCGAGACCAGAGGAGACACATAGGTGCTCGAGTTTGTAACCCCACCGTTGCACATTTGTATTTATAGAGGTCCGTCTATGAAGCAGTGCAAAAAGCTGTACCGTGGACGTTAAATCTTTGCTAAGGTTTAGCCCGAAAAGTTCATAGTTTCTCAAGGCATTCGGCCTTGAGCGACGTAATACACCGAGCAACGCAGTCAGCTCACATACCTGCAGTCAACAAGCCGGTCGGTGTATCAGTCGACAAATAACTGCGTCCGGACTGTCTGACTTTAATTCCATGGAGTGAAGGTTGCTGCCTCGTATACGACGTCACCGTGTCTTGCACGTTGGCCGCTTCGTATACCAGCCGGGGGGTCGGAGCAACCGCTCGCCTTGCTGTAGACCGCAGGCTGGCAAAATAGTGTGAACTGGAGCAAAACT
This sequence comes from Dermanyssus gallinae, assembly GCA_003439945.1. Classification (NCBI taxonomy): domain Eukaryota; kingdom Metazoa; phylum Arthropoda; class Arachnida; order Mesostigmata; family Dermanyssidae; genus Dermanyssus; species Dermanyssus gallinae. The sequence continues at coordinate 72,762 of QVRM01000948.1, forward strand.
TCATCGTTCAACCTATCGCCTTCAAGACATTAGGCCCAATGGGAAAAAATCACAAGGAGCTTTCTGGCGGAGCTGGGATCCAGAGTCGCTGCGTCAACCGGCAATAGAAAGGCATGGCAGTTTTTGCTACAAAGGATATCGAATGAAATTCAACGCGAAAACGGTGCGTCGGTAATTATTTTATTGTTCACGGGCAAGGGACTCTCCTTTCTGCCGTAGCCGACTCGAGCCGGCGTCAAAAATAACCTATTGTAAATAATATTTAAACAGAACATGGTTTTTTTGAGCGCACATTTTTGGTCGTACATGCAACGTTTTACGGTTATTTACGTAAATGCTGTAATGTAAGACATAACAACATATCGACTTTTTATGTTTTTCTTTAATCAGGCTATTCGCCTTTCGCTAGTTTGCGTTAGGGTTTAGAATTTTCCGCCAAACACGCCAGTATGATCGGTTTCTTCATGCGTTGACCGCATTATGCATACACATGTGTTGACCGCATACCCGCAACGTAGATTTTGCACAACTACGTAGGAGAAAAAGGACAGAATAACTACGTTTTTTAAAAATCATTCGTGTACCTAATATACCAAGCATTTTCTAGCTTATTATATATTGGTTTTATTTGATATTAAGCTCTCAAAGTTGTTATCGTAATTATGGTTCGCTCTACACATATATATATATATATATATTTCATGGTACTATGCTTGTATAATCTAGTCATCGTCGTCTTTTGTCGCAGTGACGTCAACAACTTCAAAGAGAAATGCAAAGAGATAAAGTAGGAAACATTTCTCCAGTTTGTCGTCGGGCGACGATCCAATCGCCGACCGGCCAATCCCAGTCCAAAATGATCCACACGAAACACCACCTGGTCATCAGCATCTCGTACCAGAGATCCACGGAAGCCCAAGTCCAAAAGGACAAGCGTCATCAAATGAGCAAACAGACTTGTTTCCACAACAGCTATACGCTTGCTATATGTATACTATTGCTGCTGCTGGTGCTGCTGCAACTGGTGGCGCACAGAGAGCTGCCATATTGGAAGCTAACAGCGCGACAAAGGGCAGCAGCGAGTGACGGGAGAGCGCTATTATGCGCGATTACGTGCATTAACGTGCACGACGCGGCAAAAGACGATGCGGATTCATGATTGCGGATATGATTAAAGATATTGGCACTGACGACGTCGGTATGATGACGCGCGTATGATGAGATTAGTCAGACTGCGGCGCGGCAGGGAAAGGCCGCCACCAACCTCAGGCATAGTCAGCGTATCAGCTCGACACCCATAACTAATGAAAAGTAAATAAGCCTGTAATTAGACGAGCCGGTAAACATTGTGTTGAGTTCGTGGGGTGGTTGACGGCGGTTGACGATGGTGGCGCTGCACTTCTCCCAGACAGACGGCTTTGACACGGCAAACGATTTCTGCTCATCCGATTAAGATGTCAGACAGCACGCACTCCAGAAACGTCCGGTTTAATCTACGAAACGGGACGGAGATATGGGTGAAGACTGCTAAAATGCTCGATATCATCAAGCTATTAATAAAGAAGCTGGGTTGGACACGGGGCAGACCCTTTGGGACAGACTACCGGTATCGTACATTACAAATAGGTGACGATGAAGTCGCAGATGTACTGCATACTGATACGGATGTGGCAGAAATGCGAAGAGTTCAATGCAATGCTACAATAAGAGACCAATAGAAATTTAGAAACAGTCCAACAAAGCTCGTAGAAGCTCGGACCTTACGATTAATGAGGACGTTAAAGGCCACATTCACTTTTGTAGGGGGAATCCTGCCGGTAACACTGAGATCACCGACAATGCAGTGTACCTTACGTGTTGCAAGTATGATCGTAACGCGGCCGCATAAACAGTAAATGCGCTGTGGTCAAACAGATTATTTAATCGCGGGTTGTACAAATCTTTCAAGTTCAACAAACATAACACGCCCAGGCGACGAGATATTGTCCGTATCATGCCACTTGTTCCAGCGCTCAGTGGAGATGGACTTGCGCCATTGACGGGAAAAAAATACCAAGTAGTATGTCAAACAACGCCCCTCTACCGGTACTGAAGTCAGTACTACCATCAGAGAATCCAACGATGTGGCTACCAAACGAGTCAGGGGTCCTCCATATGTACCTGCACAGGATATAAGATTTGTTGACCCTGTGCATGGTCAAGTCTTTAAAAAAGAGGCATCGTTTGTTATTCGAATATTCTACGCTGGCATTCTAGCTAAACAAGATAACTCTTATTTTGCTGATTTGCGAAAATGGCTTGGAGAAAAATGTATCAAATATCCGGGAATTAACACCGAACGAGGCAAGCCAGGTGCTGGATCAAGTGAACGGCAAAAACCCAACCAAAATGTCAGCTGATACCGGCAGGTACCTTCTTCTTCCTTCTTTTTTTTTCAGCGCTATTCTCAAACAAGAATGATTTTTAACTGGCTGGAGAGGGAGTACTAAATTTAAAAGAGACCAAGATAGGCCGCGATCACAACTAAGCTCATATAGGGCTATAGTCAGAACACCCCATACAGGAAGCCTTTTGGAACGCACGATTTGCCGCCGCCTGCTTGCATTGCTACAAAACAAAGGTGAATTACCGTATCATATGCGTCTCTTACAGGCCATTACGATCGCCCCAGGACAATATTCAGGACTTTTCAATTATTCTGAAAACGCAACCGCCACAGAAGACCACATCATAGCCGTGCTTTTCGACGTCAAAAAAGCTTACAACAATTTCGATCACGTTGTTCAGTTCAGTGCAATTCAGACATGGTTTATTTACGGAACTGCATACGTTCACATGCTTAAGTTCTCGTTAAACTGTTGTTGTTACTAGAAAACCTACTACTACTAGGAAATCATACTTAGGAAAAAGTATGATTAAAAACTAGGAGTACAATCTTGTCATGATTGTAACATGCCTCAAAGATTGTCAAATGCTAATTTGGTGCAAGGGCAGCCATACTCAGGGAAAGACTTTTGGCAATGTCGGTCTTTCTCAGGGAAGTGGACTTTCACATGTAACACTAGCCGGATTGTCTCATGTCATACCGAAGGGATTTAGGTTATTTCAGTACCCTGACAATGGCGCGCTCTGCATTCGCCTCTAGGGATCGCTTAGTTAAACCAATCACAACAATGGACTTGCAACGGATTTTGATGCGAAGAGTATCCTAGGAGCCGTTGAGCTCTTTATTGAACCTCAAGGAACTAAAAGCATGACATTTAGTCCGAAAAAAGAACAAAGGAGAAGGAAGCTGAGACTGGACGATCGAACAATAACTCGATGCTATCAACACAAGGGGGCAAGGGGTTAGGTAAACTTGTTGAGGAACGCTTGTGGAATTTCTTCGACCAGCAAGCAAAGGCTACTGAGTGACGGACTCTGCTGTTGCTCGGTGTGGTAGAATAGCATTAGGACATACTAAAGATGTGCTACTAGAATGTGGAAATATGCCCGCTGAACTACATAGAGGTTTTATCTCAGAATGAGAGAGAGAGAGTCTGAAACTGTGCCGCAGCAGGCACAGTTTCACTACAAATTTGAGATTATACTTAACACCTTGGCAGTCAGGTCACTTCAGGACCCATATTTGTTCCATTCACGGTTAAAAACCTGTCGACTTGGCTATCGATACAAGGAATAGCATCGACAAGCGGACATTACTAATGTGCTCTACGAGTAAGGTGTAAAAAAAAACAGTGGAAAACGCATAGATATGTTTCATAAATGGGTCGGTGGATGGATCTGCGGGAGGAGCAGACGTATTTCGAGTCGACGATAACATGACCACAAGCAAACCCATCATCAACTGTAGCAATTCAACTTCAGCCGAGTTGGTGAGATAATCGTGATCGTCAGTGACTCATATGCGGTCATCCCGTGCATCCGGTCTGTAGGTCCATCAGGACCCGCTTCATCTGTTGTCAAGTCTATTAAAAAGTATATAAGCTATCTAGATCAATTCGTGGAACCACAGTAAACGAGATCTACATGCAAAGGAGGGACAAATGGCTAGCCCTTGGTGAAACAGTGGTAAGAGCAAAAAACATCTACTTGAAAAATACTGTGAGAATAAAGAAAAACAGCGGGTTGCACATTAAAATTGCCTAAAATTCTCTATGTAATATATGTCATGATAAAACATTGTTTTGTAGAAGTTAAATAAATGTAAAAATATGACCTTCAAGGGAAGATAGATACATAGACAAAACATACATAGATATATAAAAAGACAGGTACATAAAAACCAGCACTTTGTCAGAAACGCTCTGCTGATTATCCGGCTAAATGATCTAGACATACCCTGAGTAGAGTTGACCCAGAGTCAAATTTGGCGTGCTTTAGGTTTTTAAATCGAAACCTTTAATTGTAATAACGGTTATAGTAACCTCCAAAAAAACTCTGGACTACTTTAAGATACTGCCTAAATTGGACACTGCAGTCGGTTTGTTCAAAATGTTTAAGCCTTATCTTCGGCACATTACTGTTTACGAATAAACTGGACATAAAGCTAATTTGTTTACACAAGCTGCAGAACAAGTTGGTACTATGTTACTGTTTCAGGGCCGCCTTCCCTACTAGGTAAGCTCGCTCTCTTTCGTGTCCCACCCCGCAGTTTGATATTCAGAACATTACCAATCACTTCATTACCATATTTTTCATACGTCTGCAATTCAATTGAGTAACGGAAATTTTATAGAGAATTTAGTCAAATAGTGGCAATCCAAGACAACGTTTTAGGAATAAAGTATGAGTGGAATATTGATTATTTCAATTCTTGCTGCATATTTTTGTACAGGCTTCTGCGGTTTCGACTTCTCCGATCGTTCAGCCGCACATCAAAGAAACGATCAATAGGATTCGAGCTCACAAGCTGTAGTAGAACCTGCGTATCGTTGTTTTTAAATAATGAAAACGTTCATGACGGAATATGCCGCAAAAGGCCGCGGAAAAGTTATCGAAGGCGGCAAACGCTATATTATGATACTCTCAAGCATACATGAACCGCGGGCACGCTCGAGAAAACTACTTATGGCAGTGGCGGAGTCCATCGCCCTTCTCGGGGCGGCCGTTTGGCAAAGCTGGCTCTGCACAGAACAAGATCGCAGCTTTTGAGGCAATACGAAGGAATAAAACACTCAGCACAGACGCACTGTTCCTCGGCGGAGCTGTTCCTTGAGACCTCAAGGCATCTAAGAGACAGCGCCTGTGGCGTAAAGGTACACTCACAGAGAGTGATATGGAAAGAGGGAGGAACGCCGCACTAGAAAATTGGCAAGCCGATTGAGACGCCATCCCTTGTGGAGCCCCCGGAAAAGAGTGCTGACAAATCTAGCGGTCCAGAAGCGACTTAACCTTCTACCTAACACAGGTTTTCCCGGGGTATTGTGATTTCCAATCACAGATGCACCGAATAGGAGAGGCACCATCAGACATATGCCTTTTCAGTGTGATAGGCCCAGAAGACACCGCGGAACACTCCTTGAGTGCCAACCATGGGAAGAGGTCAGAACCACGGCGACCAGACGAGTTCGCGAGACATGGTTCAGCGTGAAAGTGCCCAGGCATGGGAAGTGAAAATCGAAGTACCAGAGGAGACACTAGAAAAGCACAGAAGTTGTACGGAAAGAGGAAAAGGCTTCTCGAAGCCAAAAAAGCTTTACATTGAGCCAAACAAGTTCCCGAGGACTGGGACAAAGTGTGCTGGGCAAGTAGGAAAACTCGTGGGCGACCCCGGCCAGCTTGCCACTTTCTCTGATGGCCTATAGTACTGTTCTAAAAAAATCTGGACCATCAGAGAAAGACGTTTTAGGGGAAGGCACGTCTAGTGGGTATGTGTCTCAGCGGTGTAACATCCATCCGCTAGAATCAAGTCCGTATTGCTATAGACGAGGAATGAGACCCCATACTTGTAGCAAGAGTGCGCAACTGCGTCTATTCTTCCTCCACATACAAAAAAAAACAAGCGACGGAAGGTTAAAGCTATTGTCCTCGATGAGGCCACACAGCCCTTCAGAAATTGTCTCAATTAATTTATACAGAGGAACATATTTGGACCCTTAATAACGAAACAGCAGAATAACATGGACGGAAGTAAACTTGGCCAGATCCCCAATACGAGCTGACAGCGTACAATACGCTAACATTAAAACACAAGATCTGTTGAGTTGATAGCCCTGATCGGAGAATCCATGTTTTAGAATAAGACATATTGGAACGGAAAGCTCCATCCTATTATTACTGCACCTGATGCCGTCGACAGTGGACATTTTTAAAGCAACGTGTCAATTGTAAATTCATCGTCTCGAGACACCGTCCTATCTTTGCTAGGAAACGTTGTTTGTCTTCTACATCCTCGACCTGTTTGTGTTTTCTTGAACTTTCTTTCTGTTGGAATCTCCTCAATTGTAATACGTCTACCCGACTGTCGTCTAGATACTAGATGTTGAACGGGCTTCGCATCTAAAAATAAGGCATGATACACCCAGACAAAAATTGCTAGATCTAAGGAGTCCTCCTGTTAAAGCCCGTTTTTAAATTGGATAAGCATCGCCGTATCGTAAGATAACGGTGATCACCATTGTAACTTTGCCTAATTATAATAAATCTGGGAAATACTGCTTTGCTTTCTACATAAGCACAACTCTGCGAGTTGTGCTGAATGGGTTACCAATGTCCAATTTACCCAACACGCGCGTTGGTCATTTCGCCTTCGTGAAAACTTAAGTAGGGTAGACTGCCGTTTTCAGTCCACCATCGACCTAGTGTGTGTCTTTTATTATTAAGTATTGTAAAAGTTCTTGCCGTTTTTTGTGTCTCATAGGCTCTCAAATAGACATTTGCAATCACACGCAAGTCTAGTTAATCTTCATATAATCTCCCCCTTTTTTATTGGCATCTTGCAAATGAGATCGGTTAAGCGTCCATTTCGAAACTCGTACTGAGTGCCCGTAAGGAGCTTATACTCCTTAATATGTTTAGTCCGTTGCCCGTTTACACATTGCTCGGATAGCAAACTTAGCAAAGACATTCGTTGTCACAATGCAGACTGGATAACGATACTGTCAATTAGCTTTTAGAAGCTTATTACTAAGTTTTAGCATTTTCGGTTTACACTGCTTATCTACTTTACTTGGCACAGCTTTGTCGTTTCAACAGCTCAAGTATGGCTCAATGCATCTCGTTTATAATAACTAATTTTCACATTTCTGATGCTCACGCGATGGGTAGAACAAAAATCGATGTAATTCACTATGTGCGCTTTGTTTTTACTAAAATGTCATTGGAAAGCTAGCATCGAAGTGAAGTGAGCATCGGAATGACCGTAAGCGCAGTGCCGGGATGTTCCTCCTCATATAGGGTACAGGTTTCGACCATGAGCCGTTGGTGGAAGCGGGTATAGCTTTAGAAAATTTTGCTTCGGTAAGATTTAGGCTCAGTATGTTGTTTGTCGTCTCTCCTCTCTCTCTCTCTCTCTCCCTCCCTCCCTCTCTCTCCTCCCTCTCTCTCTCTCGGGGAAGTAGTCGCACCTACGGAGTGGTGGAACGTGATGCGTTTCCACGATGCCGCAGGATTTACGTGACACTGATTTACAACATCTGAGCCTCACATTGTCATGCAAGCAGGCACCTGAAGTCTGCCAAGTGACACCGTTACGTGCCAGTCAAGGACGACGACAAGTGACTGACAAGACACCACCGCATGAACAGAAAGAAAAGGCTGACGCGCTCTGGGCTGCGTAAGGGATTAACATTTTGATCGCCGGCAATAAATGTCAGCCTAAGACTTGTTTGAGTGACCAAGTTATATCGTGAACACGGCCGGCGCAAAATATATATATATATATATATATTAAGCTAGGATAAACACATTGATTTTACACAGATTAGACACACTGGGTGATCTGTACACGCAGACAGTATTCACACAGTCACGAAATGGGTGCTGCTGTGAGAAATATCATTACGGTAGGGCTACTTGTTGTGTCGTACCAAGTGCCAAATACTACTAGGCACAGGGAAGCTTCTCTGGGGCGCAATTCATCATCATTTTCTTAGTTGCACTTCTGACTTTCTTCCATGTCACTTCACTCGGGCTTGCTAATGGCGGTGGCGGCCGCTAGCTGGCGCCACTGGTACCGGTCGCAGTAATCGCGTTGCATTCGCTCATTTCGCACGCATTTCGCGCCTGCCCCCGCTCTGTCTTACGTTGCGCTCTGCGGGCATTGTTATGCAGCAGTTGTTGTTGTTGTTGCCCTCTGGAGCTCGATGTTCGTTGTTGTGGGTCACCTGCCTGCTACCTGCTGCACTAGACTGACCAACCATTTGACTGATCGCCTCCTTCCCCAGGCGACAGCGACGAGGTAGCGGGGTTGACGTCACTGGGAGAACCACCACCGTGTTTACCCGCAGAAACCTCTGTTGTATGGGTTGTATCGTTGTTTACGTTGAGTGCAGCATCATCATCATCATCTGGCAGCATTTCGATGGACGTAAAAGGTTGCCCTCCTGTGTGTGTGTGTCTTATGAATGTTACACTTTTCGATTACGGGAGCGCGATTTTTGCCGCTACCGCGTACAGCTAAGCTTCGCTGCATAGCTTCGCCTGGTGATCACTAGGGTACCACCTGTCGCTAGGGTACCTAGAATGTTTGTACCTAAAAGTAAAGTTTTCGGGCTGACCCTCAGCCAAGATTAACCGTCCACGGAACTGTTTTTCACATTGCTTCATAGACGGACCCCCATAAATATAAATGTGCAACGGTGGGGCTCGAACCCGCGCACCTATGTGTCTCCTCCGGTTGCGAGACGCAGACTTAAGCCACTACGCCACCGGGCTCGACAGAATGTTTGTATCTATCTCTCTGCAGCTGATCGCAATTCCATTTATACATGGCTAGACAGCTAAGCTGCACAGCTAACGAAGCTACACTGCACCTGTAGCAGAAGTTATTAGCAAACTTTGACGTTGCAAGCTGCTGGCTGGATGTGGCTAGTCTGTAGGCCTTGTCGGTTGCCCGGTGGCGTAGAGGGTGCATTCGTCGCCTGTGCCTCGTGACCGGAGGAGTAGACACATAGGTGCGCGGGTTCGAGTCCCACCACCGTTGCACATTTGTATTTTTGGGGGTCCGTCTATGAAGCAATGCAAAAAGCAGTCCTCGTGGATGTTAAATCTTGGTTGAGGGTCAACCCGAAAAAAAAACATCTGTAGGTCGCAAAAAAAAACAGTCTGTAGGTAACGCCTAAATTGAATTTGGACGTCTTTATACAAGTACGTCACGGGAGAAAGAAAAAAGGCCCCGAAAAGCATAGCAATAAGGTTATATAAGGCAGCGAACCTTGCCGCATCGGAGTTGGTTGCACGAATCACAAGCTATTTTTTATTTTGATTTATTATGTTTATTTATTTTATTTTAAATTATGTTTTATTTTTATTTAATTATTTGCCACATTTTTTTTAACCGTCGTTCAGTGTGCTGTCACCTATTACTAATATAACCATCTAATTCTACCCTATCCTCCGTCGTTCCCTACGGGCTTGGAATCGCACATGTAAGGCACATATTCAAGGAGTATGTTGAGTTTTACTACTCGGGTTTCACGCCATCAGTTCTCGTGGCAGCAACATGGTAGGTATGTTTGGTCTATCATTTATTCATCATCTATTCTCTGAATGAGCATCGCTCAAAAAAAAGTCAATCAATAGCTGCAGGGATCCAATCTGGTAGATAACGCTGCGTACTAGCACAGTCGCCGCCGTCGTTGTTTAGAGTTGACGCCGCATTTAATTCCGTATACGTAAATTGTACAACACAAACTTCAAGTGGGCACTTGCATATATAGGTAAATGTATATATATATATATATATATATATATATATATATACGTACATACTTACATATGCAAAGTGGGTCGGTGAATAGGTGCGTCATACGTGTTCAATGTCTGGCTTAAGTGGCCCTGCGGAAGCTAGCCTTTTGATAGGCTATTTGGCGTACTCGAACGCCTGCCTATTCAGGATTCGACCAAGTTACTCTGCTTATTACATCGGACAGGGGTGGGGGTTCCGTTCGGCCGCCAGCGTAGGTAGGTACCCGTTGCGGATGCCAAACAACAACGGCAGCCCAGCAACAGCAATATAAGCAACAATGACAAGGACAGTAACAGAAACAACAACAGCAACAACAACAACAGAAACAAGAACAACAACAACAACAACAATAACCGGCCGACCGCGGCCGCACGTCGAAACTGTGCTTGCTCTCCTGCCACGCAGCAGGAGCGAAAATCTGCTTAGGCAATCCTGTCCCCGAAGGCATTGCAGTTGTCCACGACGTACATTCTCTGACGAGTGAGTTGCCCACCCTGAGCCCTAAACGCACGAAGGCTCTCAACTACGCACATATGTCTGTCTATACAACCACCACCGGTAGTTCTACCATCCTACTGCAAAGAGCTTGTACAGCCAAGTCTGCTTCACTTTACCCGCAGTCAGAGAAACGCCATCGTTTTGCTACTCTTCACTGTTTACTTGGATTTGCATTTGCTCAAATTCGCTTGAGCATTTAATGTGTAATGGCGTTTATATTGTCGCCTAAGTTCTTATTTACCCACGTATAAATATATATATAATATATATATATATATATATATATATATATATATATATATATATATATATAAATATATAATATATATATATATATATATGATGAAAAGACACTAAACGCCTCTTTGGGTATAATAAGTCTTTATTTAAAAGTAATCATCAGAGCCCTGAGCACAATTATGGCGCTCTTTTCCTTTTCCTAGAGTTCCTGCGGCTGTGACCAGAGCCAGTCTCCCACTTCTTCAATTTGTTGTCCGAGATGAAACGCCTTCCCTTGAGATGTTCTTTTAGCGGACCAAGCTGATGGAAATCGCTGAACGAAATGTCCGAGCTGCATGGCAGATACTCAAGCTGCTCTCACTTGAACTTGGTTCCCATACGTCTCCGCGAATCGTCTTGTAAATAGAAAAAAAAGATAAAATATATATATTATATACAGGTAGTTCAATAAGTTCTTAGAATGAGCTTTTTAAAATTCGAATTTTGGCACGCTTTCACCGCTAATAGGAACTGCAACTTTTCGACTGCTAGCACTCAATAAATTATGGTGATTGGCCGTTGCAATTTCGTTTGATAGCTTCTCCCGTGCAACGTATCGGCGTGATTTTTAAAAATGGAGAAAAAAGAATTTTGAGTGGTTATCAAGCATTTTTATTTCAAAGGTTGGAATGCGACCCAAGTCAAAATTGAGTTAGACGAGACGTACAGTGACTCTGCGCCATGTTTTGCCACTGTTTCCAACTGGAGAAATGTGTTAAAAAGAGGTCGCAGGAGCACCGAGGATGAACTACGTCCAGGAGGCCAAAAAACGGCAACTGATGAGGAAAACGTAGAGAAAGTGCAAACAATTCTTGGCACAGATAAGCGAATGAACATTAAGGAAATAGCGGAGACATTAGGGATTCGTTTAGGCAGTGTGCATTTTATCCTACACGAAAACTTGAAGATGAAAGAGCTTAGAGCAAAATGGCTGCCGCATTTGCTCAACCAAGGCCAAAAAGACGCGCCTGTTTTGGCTTTACAGCGAAATTTGGCCAAGAGGGTGCGGACAACGGCATTGACCGGAAAGGTGATGGCTACGGTTTTTTGGGACCAACGTGGAATAATTCTGGTCGACTACCTTGAGAGCGGTAAAACGATCACGGGAGAATATTATTCAAGACTGTTGGACTGCCTGAAGCAAGAACTCATCGTGAAACCCCCCGCTTTGCAGAAGAAGGTTGTCCTGTTTCACCAGGACAATGCTCCCGCACACAAGTCGCGGCAAGCAACGGCAAAACTGGCCCAACTGAGGTTCGTCTTATTGAACAACCTTCCTATTCTCTAGACCTGGCCCCCTCTGATTATTTCCTCTTCGGACATTTGAAGAATAGTCTTGGTGGAAAGCGTTTTTCCAGCAATGAAGAGGTTAAGGCTGCTGTCAATGCCTATTTTCAGTCTAAAGACGCGGAATTCTACTCAAGAGGTATAAATGCTCTGAAATCTCGGTGGGAAAAGTGTATTGAGCTTCTCGGGGAGTATATCGAATAAGAAAAAATTAAAAAGAAGATTTGGAAAATTCTTGGTTTTCATTCTAAGAACTTGTTGAACTACCTGTATATAAAACGCCTCTTTTACCTCGGAGTCGCTCTGGCTTAATTACTCTCCTTAGGCATACAATCAAGGAAGCACGGCGAAGACGATAGCAACAGTATTCCTACTAGGCGTACCGCAGACGTATAAACATGACTTTGAACTTAATGCGCCTTAAAATACTCCCATTTCTAGCATTTTGCTTGCCCACGATCGGAGAGTGAGCAATTAGCATTTCATACTAAATAGCATACAAAAAAAACTTCGACACAGTAAAGCCGCATTATATTTGGCAATTATTGGGCCTAACAGGAAATACCTCGGCCACTCATGCCGAGCTGTGTATGGAGCGAAGAACCGCTGATTAAAGGTCTGACCCTCACCAAACTACCGTATCATTCTGCCGTTACTGAGAGACGAGAAAAACTTAGGGTTCACTACGAAAATCACACAGAAGATACAACCGTCCGCACAGAAAAATGGAGCCAAACTCTTTTTAGCATAAATGACTGTGTATGTAGCTTCTGTTGACAAATTAGACGTGATATTATACTTGTGCGCAACAGTATTTAGAGAAGGTCCTTAGTGGCAAAAATCGACTACGCAGTGTCAAGCTACGCCAATGTGGTTTTACTACTAATTGTATGGAAACATATACTGACGACGGGTATATATATATATATATATATATATATATATACATACATACATATACAGCAGCATCGAATATTCTGACGATTAGATCGTCACGCGAGTGAAAGGGTGTCTCGTAGCTGAGACCGTTTAGGTACCCCAATGGAAAAATCGAGACTTGATAATTCAGGCGATCATGAAGCCCAAACGACCGGCCCACGTCGACAGATCCACCGCTTCATCGAGGAACAATCCTGGCGGGTCATACGCGCACTCTCGTAGGCCTGCCGGGAATGGGAATTTTATGCACTAAATTTGACTTGGATGGAAGAAGTTTCGTAGGGAGCACAAGAACAGGGAACTCCGCATTGGTCTCGTTATTCGGCCCAAACCAATTACAATAGTCTCAACGCGTAGCTAGTAATCAGCGAGCCGTAAAGTTTGAACTTGCTTGAACCGTTACGGGTGTAGTCTTTATTGACCACCCCCCTATGAACGATGTTATTAACGGAACCGTAAAAAAAGTAGTCAAATTGTACAGATTGACTTTTAATATTTATATTTATTGTTGGTCTACGTTTCACTGCACAAAAGAAGGCTATACGGCAAGGCCTTTCCTCCTTGTGATATCACCCGGCAACACTCACCGCACACATATATATATATATATATATATATTCTCGCAAATTCACTCTTATCCCTTTTGAAAGGGCAAAGGCACTTGTCTGGGATGCGACGGTCACCGATTTGCTCACCCCTCGAATCTAGAGGCCAGTGCATCTTCCGCTGGCTCCGCAGCATGCAAGACTAAACGTCTAAAGACTAACAAATATGCCCAGCTCGCTAACGAGTTCATTTTCGTGCCGCTAGTATTCGAGACACACGGGAGACCCGGCCCTGAAGCATAGTCGCTTCTTCAGAAGATTGGCAAACGAATCGAACTGGCGACAGGGAAAAAAGGAACTCTTGACTTTCTACTTCAGCGGCTATTTCTGGCGGCTCAGCGCGGCAATGCAGCAGCAATGAGAGGTACAATGGGGAGCTGCCTCGAGGATAGGCTCAATTGGTAGCGCTCCTCACAAGCCCCAGTGTAGTTAGTTAATCACATTTCCCTCAACCCTAAAACTGAATATATATAGGGCCTCCCAGAATTCCTTCAACAAACTTTGGGGTTTAGTACAACTTCGCGAAAAAACATATATTTTTTCAATGGAACTATAGAGGGCAGAAATAGTAGTCATTCACTGTAGTCTTTGCGCTATTAGTTACATTAAATGCGTGTACTGTGGCATATACTCTCTCTGCGGACTGTATATATGTGTATATATATATATATATATATATATATATATAGCGCTTGATTCTAACAGAAAAAAAAGTTAAGAATAATTAAATGTCATATCATATGCCTACACGGCTGTAATGAATAGAGTCGCATATAGGGAAATCATGTTGAAAGGTTTTAGATCAGAGTAAACATTATATATATATATATATATATATATATATATATATAAAACGCATAGGCACTATACTTACCTCAAAGATCACACTGTAATTTTCCCTGTAAGCCTCTATTCCATCTTGCTGCAGCTAACTCGGAGAGAGATCTTTTTGGAGGAGCCTTAGCTACGATGCCGATCAGCCATGGTGGCCTGCTTCAACGACGTCTGCGCGACGGTGTCGATAGATAACGTCGTTGAAAGCGTCAGCTTCGAATCGTCTGGCGTCGTGGGCGTTTCGGTCTTTGTTCGCGGAAGCGTGCTGTGAAGCGCTCGATCGAACAACCACCAGAACAGCCAGAAAGCCAGCCTGATGTCTGACCGAGAGCGGGCGACCGAATCACTTCCGCAGATGCGCGGGTCCCCATAGAAATGTGCGGGCGCCCATTTTGAACGACCCTCCCCGGCGGTCGGCGGCCGTGCTGTGAGATCGTATAGTCGCAACGATCCTGCTGGGTATATTGTCGTCGTCGCGTGTTGTTGTTGTTGTCGTTGTCGTTGTTGTTGCTGTTGTTGTCGTGTGTTGTTGTTGTTAATGTTGTTGTTGTTGTTAATGTTGTTGTTGTTTCGTGTGTTGTTGTTGTTTCACTTCTTCTTCTCCTTGTTGCTGTTGCTACTGCTGCTGCTGCAGGGGTTGCTTTCGTTGGCACGTATATACACCCGTCCAACTTCCGTGTCCTCGGCCCTCGAATAGAATCTGGGCCCATCAATCCATCCAGCTTTTCATCCCCTCGAACCACCCACCCCCCCCCACTCCCCGCCTCCCCATCCCCGCGAGCCTCCCCCGCCCATTGTCCCACTTCACTATGTTGAAAACTTTTCGACAGCCTCTCATCGACAGCCAGCCAGCCAGCCGCGAGCTCGTCTGCTAGAAGGCCCACTCGTAGTGAAGTGGCCGGCGGCTGTCTGGCGTAATTCCGCGTCACCAGGTGCGCGCACAGAGAACAGACTACAGCGCCCGATGTCTTCTTACGTCACACTCGAAACGACAACGACCCGGTCGCGATGTTAATGATGGTGACGACAACAACGCCAACAGCAACACAACAGCAGCAACAGCAGCAGCAACAACAACAACAACTGCGGCGGCCGCGACGGCAATGGCGGCGGCAGCAGTAACAACAACAACCTCAACCTCAACTTCGTACAACTACTACGACAGCTACTTTTACGTCTGCCACAGCACCACCAGCGACCCCACTCGACAACGGTGAACTGCCATTCTTTTCCCGGAAGACGGAATCGACGGAAATGGTTGCTTAGGCGTCGGCATTGCCCGCCTTGATGAGACGTATACGACGACAACGACGGCGTCGTCAGCGTATAGCGATTGCTGTAGCGGTAATTGGGGCGGTCATAGGGGTCAGAGTAGTAATGCCAGCTGTAGTAGTAGTATTATCGTCGTGTTATCGTCAGCGTGCCAGCCGGGGACACTTGTTTGTAAAATTAGGTCAATACCTTCAGCTCACTGCAAGCACTGTCAAGTACGATTTGAGCTAACGCGCACTCAAGGCCCATCAGCGGTGGCACCAATGCTGCCACAGTTAAGCCGCACAATAAACGCGCACATGCTCCAACAGGCCATACAACTCATGCGACCCTCTGATGACGACGACATCAACACCACCGAAAAGACGATACGATGGGCAATCCATGTATCAGCTACTGCTAGACGATTGGCAAAACCAAACACGCACAAAGCCTAGTTTGATGCAGAATGTCACGAAATTAAGCGCAGGATATGCAGCCATAACGACAAGAGCCCGTATGGACTTAGCCAACTCGCAGAGATGAAGCGGATGTTTCGGAAATTGAAGCAGACCAAGAAGCGCCATTACGAAGAAAATCAACGCCTGCAATTGATACAAAAAAGTGTAAAGAAACCTTGGCTGCTCCTACCCAAGAGACCCAAAGAAGCTAACCCGCTAATTAACGACAAGGAGTGGCAAACACATTTTACAAACCTATTAAAGAGGGAGGTGACACTGCCCGACATGGACTACCCAGAAGAGTTTATACCTTTTACTGAAGCGGAAGTTACGCAAGCAATCAAGGCAAAGAAAAACAATACATCTGCAGGACCGGACCAGATATTTTATGAACATTTTAAATCAAATCTTAGTACCATATGTCCAGTTTTAACAAGTCTTTTTAATAAGTGCCTTAGTCAAGGTAAGATGCCTGACGAGTGGAGGAAGAGTTTCTTGAACCCAATATATAAGCGGAAGGGAGACGCTACTGCCCGAACAAATTACCGAGGGATCGCATTGACGAGCACTCTGTACAAAATACTTATATTACTTGTAGTGTCAAGGTTATATAATATCGCCAAAGAAAAGCTACCCGCTGAGCAACACGGATTCCTTCCCGGGAGATCAACCGAAGATGCTATTAACCTTCTGCTGAACTATGTGCAACCACGTCGCCAAAGTAAAGAAATGACGTATACCGCATTTATAGATTTTAAGACCGCATTTGACTGTGTTCCAAGGGACCGTCTTTTAGAAATCATTCGTAACCATTTTTTTAATATGCGGAGCAATGTACAACCTTATACGGGACATGCTTCACTATAACTCCATCATAGTTAAGAACGGAGATCATTATGTCAACGACACCATAACGCAAACGGTAGGATTGGCCCAGGGAGATCCTGCTAGCCCATTCCTGCTTATAATGTACATAGCAACCCTATCGGATCTTCTACGCGATGCAAAAGCTGCGCACGCCTTCTACGCAGATGACCTAGTCATCTTTGCAAAGTCGCATGAACACCTGCAGTATTTCCTAAACATAACAGTTAATTGGTGCAAAGAGAACAGGCTAACAATCAACATAGATAAAACAAAAGTCCTTCGCTTTAGCCGAGGAGGGGCATACGCCGCAGCCGACCGCCGCATCAAAATTAATGGCATTGCATTGGAGATTGTCAACCTGTTTCTTATCTCGGCGTTACACTGACACCAAGACTCTCTTTTAGCAGACATGTCGAAAAAATACTAGCCAAAGCGACAGCTACTGTCATGCTTCTCGGTGAACTTCGAGATATCGACTTGAAGATAGCGCTAAACATAATTCAGGCTAAAAATTGTGCCTATTATACGATACGGCCTGCCTGCAATAGCACCTTTTCTAACTGTAAGCGATCTGAAAAGGCTAGACCGTTTAAAGGCATTTTATATCAAGCGCGTGCTAGGTCTACCCAAAAACGCCTCTGCTACATTCGCTCTTGAACTATGTCGCGAACGAACCCTTACGGAGGACTTTGCCCTAGACGGACTACTTCTTAGTGAAGCCGTACTCACAGTATATAGGGAGTTTCGGGAAATACGCAACGTGAAATTTGCGACCAATAACTACACGGACGGACCAGCGTTTTGCTCGGACAAATGGAAGAGAGGAGCCCAGAAGAACCGAGCACTAATTTGTCGAGTGACATGGAGTGACATGACAATAGACACAACGTCACTACAATATCGTGCACACTATATAGGATCAGTGTAGACTTCGCATAACATTAGATGTATACAGCTACCAATATTATGGTGAATAAATAAATATGTTATGTTATGTTAGTAGTAGTATTAGTAGTAGTAGCAGTAGCACAGAGTAATCGGAAGAGAAAAATGGCATCAGCGAATTACAAGCAAAAATGGTGCCGTAAAAAAATTGTGCTGTGCAATCATTGTGGTGTACCCAGCATGCTGGCGCCAGCCGGAGGAGGTGCAACTGCCACCTCTTGGCGGCAAGTGAGTCTGTGCAATTTGCCTAGACATGGTTAAATCGCCTGGCCAGAAAATCATGTTCAGCGCACCGACAAATAGTCAGATTCAGACCATTTGAGACAAATCAACACCACAACAGCTGTGATGTCTAAACTGCAGCAAAATACGACAGTGTATACATGAAGCGAGTACTCTGCCTTTCAATCAAGGCGAGAAGCCGCTTCGTCTATGTATTGTCGGACTGTGCGCCTATGGTGGAGATGCTTCGGCTTAGGCTGCGTATGCCATTGACGGAGCCACTTAACCATTTCTTGGAAGAGTGGCGACGCAAATTTACGGAAGCAGCGACGGAGGTAAGAACGCTCGACGTCTTTAAGTCTCCCTGGTTGTGGGCCGGGGTGGCCTGCGATGACAGGCATGTATATACCAGGTACATCGTACACGGGTTCCATCACCTCGTATGCTCCCGTAGGGAGTTTCATGAAGACTATACTACTCAGTGTATTTGTCGGTTCCGCTCGCAGCAATGCGCTAAGTACCACGCGGTTGATTGTCCGGCACTGCAACGAAGATCCTTACACTTCTTCTCTCGGTGGAACGGCAAAACAACAAGTATTTATGTTTAATATTAGCATAAACTATTTTGTACATACTCTATTTGAGTGAAATAAATATGATTGATTGAAAATGTGACAGTGTTAAACGAAAAACTAACGGCGGTGGCCGAAAAGATCCAATCCAAGCGATTGGCACACTTAGAAACGGTGTGCAACTCCTGCAGCAATCCTGCTTGCAGAAAGTGAAGTTGGCCGATGATACATCGACAGCAACACTAGACGACGCCACTCGCGCAAGCTTACTTATGATAGTGCAAGGACAACTTATGTGTGATTTTGTGTTGCTCAACATCGCCGGCCCAGCAACCAGCGTGCAATTAGTTAATCAGCTGATCGCTGCGGCTGGCCTGGATAACGTCGACAGCAGGAAGGCGAAACGGAACTTCTACACCAAACCGAGCAACGCCATCATCCGCTAAAGCCGATACCGAACAAAACGCACGGAGAGCAATCATTCGCATCGATAGGAACAGGCCTCTCAAAACACAGAACCGTTTTCGCCAGCAAGAAGGCCACCAGCAGTAGCGGCAGCGGCAACAGTAACAGTTACAACAATGGCACCATTACAACTATTGCGAATCTTGCGCCAAAGTTGTAGCAACTTAAGAAACATGTAGTGATTTAGAAAACGACACACGATGTCACATTTCGAACCAATATCCACAATTGCACGGTATACATAGAGTTTAGGGGAGAGTAAGGCAAGCAACTACGAAATATGAACGAATTAGAAACATATAAAGTGGAAACACTAATTAACAGCTGCGCCGGCGGCTAAAAGGAAAACGAGTAAGAGAAATTTTTTCGCCACTACGTCAACCAAACAAACAGACAATGCAGAGGCGAAGGCGCACGATAGCTCGGCAAACTAGTAACAGATTATGAATATGTGTTTGTATATGTATGTATATCTTTGCATTCTTAGGGCACTTACTCAGGTTACTGTTTATAATTTATTTATTGACAACTAACTTCTGGAACATAATTGTGTGAACGTACATATTTTATGGCTTAAGGACGTCATTACGATACTGCAATCGAATGTGTCAATCCCAACTATTGGTGTTTCCAAAGTTAATACCTTACCTTGACTTCTGCAAGGGGGTCACACACGCATGGAAGGAAACTACCTCTCTCAGGAGCTACAGAACTTCGCATCAGACCACCATGTCATATCACCCCCACTGCACGCATGAGTTCTATACAACTACATCTCGATATCATCAGCTCCATACATTGCCACTGTTCCTTAATCGAACGACCCAATAAGATCTAATACTTGGGAATGATGAGATAACTTTACAGGCTTATTTTGGTATTCCACACTAATGTTCCCCGTTTATGAATATTTCTACACCCAAGCTGTACATACTGAAACATCTCGGAGTTGTTTCCGTTATGTACGCATCAAGTGCAGTGTGAGTATAACAGTACACGCATTTATTATAATCAATTCTGTAAAAACTACAGTGATGCATGCTCATAGTGTAATAGCAGAAGCTTCCATCGATATTTGCGTCTCGGACTACTTTAGAACACAATATTTCCACATTTGGCACAGCTACACCGCAAAATCTTTATATATATATATATATATATACAGAAACAGCCACTAGCAAGATGCATGTCTTAGTAAGTGAATTGAGCGGAATACCGACGTTTGGGCTCACTTCACGACTCGACGAAAACAAAGGCAGATACATTGAGTGTACCCAGCAACTATACTTAATACTGGGTGGGCTTTCCGTTATGTAGGATAACCTCAAAAATGTTGATATAGTGTTGAACAAATTTTAAATGACGTCCTGCGAGAGCTTGCCCCAAGCCTTCACAATTGCTTTTCTTAGTTCTATTTGGTTCGAAAATTGTTTTTCGCCGGTGCAAACCTTCCGGACGAGCTAGCCCCACGCATTCTCAATGATATTAAGATCAGGTAACACTGCAGGCCAGCGTTGGACTCAATGTGGCGATGTTCAAACTAGCTTCCGATCAGCCTGACAGTGTTAATCGGAGCGTAATCGTGGCGAAGAACGAAGTCGGGCCCTCCCATCTGCTCAAAATGTGCCGATTGCTCTTCTTATGGCGCGTCGAATTGACACAATCGTATAAAACACAATTGACGACTTTGTATGATACCCGACAGCGGCCCATATCATCATCAAACCGCTAACCTGAGTGCCGTTTTGACAAAATTCGTTCTTCCTTGCGTCCATCGTGGAAAAATGAGCTAAATCCATCTGGTCCATCAAAGTTGAGCTCTTTTCATCACTCAGTGGTCCATAACATCGTATCCTGGGCGAATCGAGACAAGGTTTCTGATACTCAGCGGTCAATTGTGGTTTTCTTTTGTGTTTTTTTTTCGTAAGCTAAGGTGTCTTCCTGAGAGTTTTGCACATTTCGCACTATCGTTTGCACACCGGCCGCCGCCGCAATTGCCCTTGCCGAGGGAGCAGAGATTCGAGATTCGCCCGGAACTCTTTTTTTACGTCGTAGTTCTTATAAGCATTTCGTCATTTGCAAGCCTATAGCCTTTCAACACAGAAAAAGTTTTGGTAGAAGTTCTGCTTCCGTGGAGCCGTGAAATAATCCCAAATGCCGTTATTCCGTCCAATTCGCTCGCTATGCATCTTACTAGTGGCTGCATATTTTTTTGCGGTGAAGCTGTGCCTAATGTAGAGATCTCGTGTTTCAAAGTAATCAGAGACGTCAAATGCCGATGGAAGTCTCCGCTCTTATTCTATGAGCACGTATCACTGTAGTTTTTACATGATTGTTATGGTTTATTGTTGCTCAGGTTGGGTAAAATTATAAACATATACTTCAGACAAAACTAGTGCTTTCGTTACATTGGGTCTTCGCTCACCTTGCTAGTTCAGCTATTGACTGAACTGCTGGACGTGCTGCATCGTGGTATCTATCGCACTGGCCAGAGCACCTCCTGTACCTGCAACACTCCTAAGGATCGCGGAGTTCTTCCGTGTTGCATAACACGTAATGAAACCCGTAGGCTGCAAACGCCGTAGTTAACTGTCTGCTCTGATATCCGACTGCTAGCAGGCCGTGCTTGTCATTGCTACCATAGTATATGTTCCTTAAATCGATTTCCTTTAATTTTTCCGTCCACTTCATAGTATAGGCCTTAAGCTCTCGTTCTAGGTAACTCCGATCGAAGTTGTAGTTCCTGAATCATTAAAGTCCCCCCCGCTCTAAGATATGATCCATTCTATTCCGACAAGAGTTGGCTAATCCCAAAACCCGTTTCATTTAAAAATCTGGCTCTATCTAGTAACAGTAACCTGTTTCTTCCAATTTTTCCCATATAACTGATATGGCGAATGTTGCTCTTGGTTTTATTTTAATGTAATATAATAATTCGTTATAATAAATGCGTGCAATGTGGCATATGTGTGTCATGAAAATCAAAGCATATGTTATAAAGTGGCGGATGTTACAATGTTGTTGTTAAATGTTACAAACTGTTTGTGATGTTAAAGCAGTATCCCGGAACACTGTGTATACGTGTTAACCTCAATTTTGCGACGGACTTGAAGAGGCCGAAGGCGACCCACGTCCGGGAAGGCCTTTGACGTCAGTAACAGGATCAAACGTTGAACGAGTTCGTCATATTGTTCTAAACTATCACCAAATTACTATTACGCAGATAGCTGGGGAGTTGGAGATTTATCATAGATCAGTTGTAACAGTCTTGACCGACATTTTTTGCGTTAATAGACTGGCAGCAAAGTTTGTTCCAAAAATGTTGAATTGCTAACGATTAAACGCCCGTCAGGAAATGTCCGAATTGAACGTTCAGGCGATGGCAGAAGACCCTAGATCACTTCCAAGGGGGGAGTCCATCAAGGCAATTTGGACAGATCCAACACTAAAGTTTTTTTGACTATTTTTAGGGCCTCATTTTCTACGAATGTTTGCTATTTCGTTATACTGTCAATATGGAATATTAACACGATTCGGATTATTTTATCAAAAACTTCGAATTCTATATTTCCGCAACCTACCTAAATAATTAGTTTATTTTTTAATTTATTTTGATTCGATCCGCATGTATATATATATATATATATATATATATGAACCTGCGGTAACATTGTCTGCTGCCAGTGTTAGCCGATCATCGTAGACGGTCAACCATGCTTTTCTGTGGAATTTGATTCCGTAATAAAACCACTAATGAACAAATAATTAGGTTTATCGCTGCGACCAGGCAAGAATAAGATCACGCCCGGCATTAAACTGTTGCGTAACAGAAGCTTTGGGCTTGTACATTATTTACAATACAGTACGCACCAGGTACATTTTTATCTATTTTTCTTTTACACTTACGTTACATACGTTTGATGCATTTTAATATCGCTTCTTGTGCGTTATCCCTTCATGTTTACCGACCACATTAGCGGACTTTCTAAGCGTATTATTGCTATTAAGCTCCGGCCATTCGTATCTCGAAAAGGTTTGTTGGCTCTGGGGTCCTGGCGATGGACCAACCATAGTATTTATGTAAGCACCCGTATTGAGTATTATTTAGTGTTTAATAAGGGATTTAGCCGATATCATCATCGGAGCCACGTAAGCCTCTATTAGCCGAAGCTGAGTTAGTTCTGACATAACGCCAATTCCATGTGTAATCACTAAGCAGTACCCTTCAAACAGTAAAATGTGAAAAATATGCCGCATACACACAGCACTTCTGGTTTTTATCTCCACGTTTTGTTGTGGCCCATTATTAAGCATTGTAAAGGGTACGACGTAGACTACGTGTCTGCTTGATCAGCCAGTAAAGCTACTATATGGATGTAGACGACCTCGGATTGACGTGACATCAGCGCGATTAAAGGTCTGAATACTTGCCCCAGGATATATGGCATTGAGCCAAGATGTGTAGTTAATCACCTCTTTCTCTAACTGTCTGCTCGCGTTCGTTTTCTTCGTCAAACAACCTTCGACTTCTTGGCTTTTCTTGGAATGAAGTAACCTCATAAGCTGTGACTTGTTGTCTGTCACATTTGTGCGTCTTATCGACTACATACGATATATATATATATATATATATACATGTATAAATATATATATATATATATATAGATATATATACATGTATATATATATATATATATATATATATATATGTAAGCGAGAGAGAGAAACTGAGACAGAAAATGTCAAAATGTTCAAAGCTGTGACATGTGTTTGGTCGCCGGCACTAATCTATGTGTGCGCCTCTCTCTCGCTCTCGCTGGTTCGTTCGGAGGCGTTCGCCACCCTCTAGATTCGGTTGGTTTGCCCTCTGGCGTTGGCCCTGTCTGGTGGAGGCTTACTCGGCTGTCACGTCAGGGCCAGCCAGTCTGTGTCACGATTTTACCGCTACGACGACGAGTTCGACAATCGACGCTAGTTCGGCGCCGACCACAAACACACCGTCGCCGTCATGTCATGTCTGACCGATCACCAGGAGCGTGACAGAAGAGAGGACGCGAGAGAAAGCGAGAGAGATACACAGATCAAAAGAGAGAGAGAGAGAATGCGAGAGAGAGAAGGATATAGAGAGAAGGAGAGAGAAATTGGGGAGAAGCAGGACGACAGAAAGGATGGAAGGGGAAAGCGCAGGAGGGGGAGAGAGTTTGGGGGAGAAGCAGGACGACAGAAAGGATGGCAGAGGAAAGCGCAGGAGGGGGAGAGAGTTTGGGGGAGAAGCAGGACGACAGAAAGGATGGCAGAGGAAAGCAAACGCAGCAGAGAGCGGGGTAGACATGTGCGCAGCCGATGAAGCCGCAAAGGGCCGCTAACTGCATGCTTCATTCAGCATGTGAGTCTCATCCAAGCATGTGTAGGGGACGGACGGACGGACGGAGCTTTTTGAAGGCCAACACTTTGAAGGGACACAGTTCGAGCACTACGAGTGCCGCTTCCGAGAGTGGCAGTAGCGCACTGCTCTCGCTGCTGCTGCTGCCGCTGTTGCTACTGCGGCTGATGCAGTTGATGCTTCTCTTGCCCACTGTGGCAACAAGGTCTATTGCTACTAGGACAGTCTTGAAATGCTACAACAAGCGCAAATGTCGCCTGTGTTGGATGCGAAGGCCCAGGAGGCGTTACGCACATCATTATCATCATCATCATCACCAACCATTATCACCACGTCTGCCATCACCAGCGTCATTATTATTATTATTATTATTATCATCATCTTGAGCGTCGTCACGTGACCCATACTAACGATAATCGGTAATCAACGATCGAAACAAGTTGCTGATCGCTACACGTGCACTCATCGATGTATGAAGTCAAGCACAACCCGAAACGAACTTTCATGCCGCGCCGTCCTTACGTAAAAGTACGCGTCAAAGTATGCAGTAGTTGAGCAAGTTTCCCTTCCTGTGTAGCGTGTGCGTCCTATCTGGCGGTATTGCTCACCTCTCGTGCAATCTTGAAAATGCATTACATTTTACCGCCTCGTGTACAGACCGCCATTATACTTATTTTTCAGGTATTTTTTTCTCTAGACAGCTGGGCCTCCCTTAGGTTATCTATTCTAGTCTAGGTACTTTAGGCTATCTATTCTAAAGGTGCGCCGAGCTTCCAAGCGTACGTTTTCCTCTACGTTATAAAGCGTGCAACATTTGACATGGGTAAACCACGAACACGTCGCGGCAGACCAAACGTGAAACAGATAGGGATCATATTCTGATCGAGTTTGCAGACTTATCGGAGGAGCTTTAGCCCGTTGACAATACGCTTGCACACTGGAATTCAACTGGCAAGCATGTGGCCCTCAGTAGAGCGGGTACACAGATGTACTGGCATACCGCGGGTGACAAATAGGTGCGGCAAGGCAATAAAATCTATACGACGTCGTTCCTGATGAAATGTTGCAGACTGACAAGGCTAGTATGATACAACGATGAAAAAGTATGAAATAAAATAGTAAAATACTTACGGATATGAATACAAAAATATATGTGTATATATACTTTTTTTAATACCTGGCTATCGTCGGTTTCACTCAGATGGACGTCAAACCCCACAAGAAATCGTAACAGGTCAATAATAAACTACATCTAACTTTAAATCTGTGTACGAGCGCTATAGTTATTTACGGGAGAACACGCGATTCGAAAGAGTCCGTTGTATTAGGAACCTATACATAATATAAGAACACATGAGTAGAGAAGACTTATACAGGCACTAGCTCCTAAGCCTGCGCAGCAACAAATACAGAAGGAAACGCTAAACACCACGAGACAATGTGTACACGAGCATTAACGTTGGCTATAAACCCGAAATCCATACTCACTGTGTAATTTCTGGCACTGAAATGAAAACGGTACAGTACGAGGTTCTGGAAGCAAGTTCGGCCCTACTGTATGACCACGAGCTTGTCGGACAGCTAGACCCTCACTAAAAACAGGCGTCACAATAAAGAACTCGAAAAGCTTCGAAAGTTTTAACGACCTGCAATACTGAAGCCTGAATTGTCCGCTGAGGTTTGTTTATTGTTGTTTGTGCGAGTGACATGTGGCGCAAAACAAGGAAAGGGTATTTGCACGAGTGGCGGTTGTTAGACTAGACACATACTGTACTAATCCAAACGTATGTTACTGTTTTTATTAGTTCTAAACAATTTCCTACAGCGCTCCCACCACGTTCCTATTAGTTTAGGATTTTAAATAGTTACGTTATAAGATACGTTTTCATCGAGTACCGATCATGAGTGGCTGGCGCAAGTGTTTACATTGTTTGTGAAATGGGCGTCTAGAGTTATCTGCTCGGTTAGAAATAGCTGCCTCGTGCCGTAGTTGGAGTGCGCCCCTGTCACGTCAAACACATTACGCTTGTACAGAGAGGAAACCGTTGCTGTTTACGAGGCACTGCGTGAGCGGAACGGCAAATTGCCTTTTCCACTTTAAGCTTTTCCATTTTCAACCATCTAGAACAAGGCGGGTTGAATATATATATATATATTTATATTTATATTTATATTTATATTTATATTTATATTTATATTTATATTTATATTTATATTTATATTTATATTTATATTTATATTTATATTTATATTTATATTTATATTTATATTTATATTTATATTTATATTTATATTTATATTTATATTTATATTTATATTTATATATAGTGTTAGGAATCAACAATTCAAATATCTATGATATAAATGACGTTAGCAACGAATTTCGCCGGCGGGCTGGTAATAAATATATCGGTATAGAAATATATCACTACACTGGAATGGTCACTTCATACACACGAACTAGAGAAATTCCACCAGTATGTAACGTTTTTTTTTTAAAGATTTTTATTAGGCAGGCTGCTATGGAAGTGTTTCGAAGCGAAAGTGCGCACGTGTTGATCCAACACGGCGTATCCTATTATTAATAATTAACTAAATATTTGAACAGTCCTGAATATAAACCAATCCTCCTCACCCGATCGTCTCAGTTTTTAAATCTTAGTTAACTGGTCAAACGTGACTCGCTCAGTTATCGTGCTAAAAATCCTATAGTTTGTGGTTTCATTTAGAACACGTAACCTAGTAGTCAGTGGCGCGTGCCACCTAAGGCTCATGCGGCTTGGTAATCACTATGGGTATAGCCTGTGTATCCGGTCCTATCGTACGAATCCTATGCTCCGGTCTAATCCCACGGTCTATCTTACGAATCATAAGATCTTATGACGAAAGAAATAGTGGAAAATAAAGCCCCATGCACACGTGATACACATCGATGTAGCGGACGCTCGACGAAAATGGTAGCGGAAAACATCAAACAAATAAAAAATAAAGGCAATTTTACAGTTTCGTTTATGGGCGCCAATTAATATAGGTATGGTGTGCCACTAAATATGTGCTGTTTTTAGGGCAACTGTCACAAATGAATTCTAGTTCACCGAGTTACTTTCTACACGCTCTGTCCTTACTTGCCTTAACACATTGTTATGTCAGACACAAGGCTCCATTAAATACTTGCTTAGGTTGCGAGTGTAGCATAGTTTTTTTATGTTTTTAATAGGACGCTTTTTTATCATTTGATTTAATAAGAAGACGAGCTAGCAGAGGCAAACGCAATTTTCGTGGTTGGCCACATTTGTGACGTACTTTTATTTGTAGTGGTAAATGTTGAGGCGTCCCCTGACCGGAAGAACGGCCGGGGGTCCCCACTACGTTCTTTACTAATTTAAAAATATCACTGATGTTTGGTCAGTAACCAAAAATGTAACATACTAAGACGGTTGGTTTGCTCCATTTTTGCAGTCAAGGCGTTTTGCTTCTGGAAGTTTTAACTGACTGATAAATACAACAGCCACCCTGTTTATAGGCTGTGAGGGCCTGGTAGCAACTCTAGTATGTGAGAGAATGTTACTAAACAACCCCAGTATGAGTTGGTGGTTACTGTTGAACCTCCGAAGTTCATAAGTACGTGAATGGGCCAGCAAACGACTTGTGAAGAAGACCCAGTTCAAAAGCGCTTTTTCAAATTCCAAAAAAAGCGCCACGGCTGGCCAAGGTTTATCTGGGTATCGCCGTACGTTTTTGGGAAGCGTTCCGCAAGCGAAGGCACCTCCCGGGTGCGGTTTAAATGGATTCGCAACGAAGGTCTTACCTTGAACGGTGAATCGAGACTCGACCTTGGCCTTTGCCAACTAAGAGTTTGTAATCGAAATACAATTCGAACAATCGTACAATTGCTGCCAATGTGTTTAGAAAGCTCGGAAGCTCAGCTCTAAGCCCTTTCACTGAGCTCCGAATACATGACGCGACGTCACTAAACCGAATATTTGCACACACATTTACGTTGCAGCTCACCAATGACCATCGAATTCCACTCACTTGACTCAATGAGTTTCCGACGCTGAAATGTAGCTTTACTACAAAACTGTAAAGAGAAAAACATTTCAGTTGGAGGGGCGCAAGCCGCCCTTTACGAAAGAACATAGTGAAACAATGTCAAAGAGGTTGGCGATGTGTTACAAACCGAACGATCACCCAGATCTAGTTCTAACACCAACTCAGCGAGTTAAGTAGAGTTGACGCCTAATAGAGGAATTAGACATTATATTAAGTTATATTTCTATTACCCATATAAGGCGGGACCTCATGTGGGACGTGCCACTTGAAAACTTGTTCTCATATATACCTAGCACACACTATGCTCTTTAAAGCTTTTTCTAGACTATTTTCCCTACCAGTCACGTAAAAAGTTTCCAGCTAGAAAAAGGTAAAATAACAAAAAATTAAAGAGAGATTCAGAAGGTACAGGGGTTGTACAATAAAATGCAACGTCTCTTTTATTTTAAAATAGAACTTCTATATAAATATACATTTTATTGATTTTTAATGCAGAATCGTTGAAAGCGCAAGAGACTGATTTAAATTCGTTGTAGACAAAAACAGTTTGAGCATATAATATATGCATATATAGGTATATATATATATATATATATATCATTATTGGTAGCGCATAGCTAATTGCCGGATCGGCGATAGTTGGCGTATCAAGACGGCGGCACAGCACACAACAATGCAGGCCGCCAACAATGAGAACACGTTGATTGCTTCGATGGGCTGTCGGGTAAAAAATTTATTGTTCATGCATATTTACAAACTGCACATCAGCTCGTTAGGCATCAGCAGCTGCTAACTTTACGCTGTAATGGTATCGTTAATTTCCACCTTGTTAACCACATGTGTATATCTATATATATATATATATATATATATATATATATATATATATATATATATATATATGCATATATATAGCTATTATTTGTGTTTAGATTGTTGTATTTGCGGTAGCCTGCTGCCATTCCTCGTCAATTTGACGGGCCTACTTGGCGTCTGTAGACAGCGGGGCAGTTTTCACCGAATGTCGACGGTTCGGCGTTGCTTGGCGTATTATTATTATTATTATTATTATTATTATTATTATTATTATTATTATTATTATTATTATTCTCGTTTAGTATTTCGTTCTAACAATTGTGTTGAATAAACGCTTTACTGCTATCAGTTAATTTTGTGTCAGCCCAGCACGCCTATTGTAGAAGCCACGTTCCTCTGGAAACAAACAGCCAATGACTTTATCTGCCTCAGAAGCATCGCTTTGCGTCGGTCGGTAGGTCGGTCGCTCGTAATGTCCTCCGTATGTTTTGCAATATCCCTCAAAAGCATTGTGGTGCCGACACTCAGCCGAACCAGTGTCTATCTACAAAGCTATAGGCAGCAAACGGTAGCTGCTTGTCGGTGCTGGAGATGCTTGCTTCGGGTAGCCTGAATCTGCATGTTCTATGCGTGTGCGACCTATCCACACTTGGTTGAGCTGTGCCGAATGTAAGATAACGCTGCTGTGCATGAGACATCGGTATGAACAAGGCTTTAGCTGTGTGACCATAGAGGTTTGGTAACCCCCCCCCCCCCCATCAGGTCGTAACGCATTGCTTCCGCTTAGGCCTTTGGGCTCGAGTGTGGATGCTCTTTCCGCTTTTCTCACTAGTCCATTGAGCTCCGCGTGTCTTGTGAGCCTGCCGGAACTTTTTAGGCAGTCTAATGGGTGTCGTTATTGTTATTATTTTTATTATTATGATTATTATTAGTACCATTATCGATTGACTCTGCCGTCGTCGTCGTCGTCATCGTCGTTGTCGTCGTCATCATCATTATTGTTCGTAAGGCGCATAAATTGTCAAATATATGTTGCTGACTAACGAAGCAACTGCTCGTTTCCTCACAACACACTCGTGGATCAAATCGGTGGATCGAAGGAATTTCTAGGAAACCTAAATCGTCGGTTGCGTTCGCCAAGAAGTTTGTCGTTGCGTTCGCCATGCAGAAAAAACAGCGTGGCATAGGCACAAAGGGACAAAGAAAAAAACAAGCCAAATACAAAGACGAGAAGAGGCCGAAGAGGGAGGGGGCACAAACCGAAACATGAAGAATTGTACGTTTTTCGGGCTGCAACGTCGAAGTCGTTGCCGTCGTGTATGTAGGCACCGAGGCGCGCGGTATGCACTCGTATATATGTATGTATAATATATATATATATATATATATATATATATGTATAATATATATATATATATATATATATATATATATATATATATATATATATATATATATATATATATATTGAGATCTCGTTTTCAGTATTGCGTCCACCCTGTACAGAGAAGCCGGGCACGCATTGAAGTTAACAGGGCAACGATTTGAAACGCACAGAGAAAAGAGAGAACCAGTTGTGTAGCGTTGTTGTTATTGTTGTTGTTGTTGTTGCTGCTGCTGCTATAAGATTCGGTAAAAATATCTTGAGGCGACGAATCACGGGTATCACACATCACACGCTCTACGGTTAGCCTCTCACATACAAAAACAGAGCATATGTAATCATCTTGTGTGTATATGTACATGTATGCGCATATATATATATATATATATATATATATATATATATTGTTTCCAGTTTTACAAACTGCTTGGGTTCGAGCTTTTGCACTTCATCTGCTTTCATCTGCGCTGCACAGTGAGTCTACTAACGTTTCGTAACAAACTTCGTTCCTGCAGTTGTGCAATGTATGCAGTGCCCTAAGTGGCAGAGGCAGTATTTTAACATCTCTGCCGTTTCTGCTCTGCCTCCTGTTAGGATGGCTGACAAGCTCACTAGTCTCACCTAACGATGGCAACCTGCCGTGTTACTTGTGTCCTGCTTGCTACTACTACTATTACAGAGATCAATAATAAACGTTACTTTTTCCACTACTACAACCACTACTGCTACTACGACTAGTACTAGTAACTACTACGACCACTAATAATTAGCTCTACTACTGTCGAAAACTAGCTACATGTTGTCTTGCATTCTGTAAGTTAGCTGGTCAACGGCCCAGTTTGGGCGGCAGACACCACATTGAATGATTGGTCGTTAAAGTACGCTTGTTCCCACTTCAACTCGTTCGCGTTTTCGTTTACATTTCTCTTTCTCTCTGTGTGGTCTCTTATCGTACTTCCTTGTTTTCTGGTTCTACGCACTACTATCTACAATCGAAGCTGATGACAACTCACACTCGAATCTCGAGTCTCGAGTTCACCAACGATTTCGTAGTTTTTCAGGGTCGGCTTCAGGACGTGCGGTACAGATGTACGTAGAAGCGTCCAAACGTCATTTCTCGTCAAATCTACCTAGTCGAACAGCGCGACACCTATTCAATATACACGTGGAGACAGAATTGGCATTGACGGAGTTACGGAGGCAGGGGCTGGCCGCGATTGGGCGAAGGCCCGGGGGTGGCCGGGGTTGGGCAAAGTCCCGGGGGGTAGGCGTGGTTGGGCGAAGGCCCGGGGGTGGCCGGGGTGAAAGGGGGGGTGCAGCTAGCTCGTATTGCTACAATTCTATTGCGTTGTTTGAACAGTGTCGTCGAGCTAACGCGTCACGTCTTCGTGCGAGTCATGCATGAAGCATGCGCTTTATACGGGGCCCTAAACCGTTCACCTTTTCTCACTCACGCAGATGCACGCGCAAGAAGAGTGCAAAAAAAAGTTTCTCGTTTTATTCTCCTTGCTCTCTGTGTATTTCTCTCGCTCGCTCGCTCGCCCGCTCAATCAAGCACTGCTCGGTTTGTGGGGTACACACGCATTTTGCTGATAATTCGGTCGCAAGTTGATCACTGGCTCTGTACTGTCTTCTGCGTCTGCCACGAATGGCAATCGATTCGATTCGTAATCGGCGGTGTGCTGCTGGCTGGCCAGCAACAGCAAGCGTTTGATCAATGCTTTCGCAATATGGGCAACACATTGCCGCCTTGTGTTAGAACGATCTGATAAATCCTGTCTATGTGCATTTGCATTTCATTGCCACGTTTTTTTCCTTTCATTGAGTATCAAAATCTGTCGTGTTGTGGTTGGCGTTGTTCCCCCGCCTATCGTCGTCGTCATCGTCCCCGTTCTTCGGCCTGCTTCTTGGCCTCGTCTCCCGTCAAGATAATGCGTTGTCAGCGAAGATAGTATGTTGCCCGTCAATATAGTATGTTATGTCGAGTATGTTACAGTTTCCGCTCGCTGCATCTATAAGCGAGGTTTGCATATATAAAGCGGGCCCTAAAACGGTACAGCTACTACGCTACAAACACCCGGCTAGCAACGAGCAACGACGCCAGCAAGGTTCTCAGTGGACTCTTTCACCGGACGACACGTGTCGTAGAAAGGTGCTCACAAATAGCGCCACCCTTCATGTGACTTCGACTTCGGGTAGCGAAGCTGCTACACGAGACGACGATAGGTGGGGGGTTGTTTGCTTTGATCCGTTTTGTTTTTGCCAGAAACTCACTTTGAAACCCACTGACAGCCAGTTCTCCTCAACAGACCCAAATGTGGCTTTCAACTGCTTGCGGGAAAATAGCTGGGCGATTTTTGCGGCGACGAGATGATTCGGACCTCCCAACGGACAACTAGCTATTTCGAGTGAGATATTCAAGAGATATTCAAGTAAGAGACGATTTTCTACCCCCCCCCCCCCCACGCCCCTGATCGTCGAGCACAAAGCAACGATGTTGTTACGATGTCTAGCCTAAGCCGAATTCAACCAGCAGCTTATATTATCTGCCTTTTTCGGGCCTTTCGTCACTACACTTCCACCTAGTGTACATGTCCAGTGTACATGGGCCTGATGACTAGCCATCTGAGAGAAGAAGAAACACATAAATGTTTCTTGGATCATGCTGGCGGACCTATGTTGTCTTAATGTACCGAGCGTATAAAAGCTGTGCGACTTTGTTCCTATCTGGGCCGTAGAAGACGATCGACGCTAACGCATGCCTCATTTGAATATCACAGCGAGTTGGTAGTACACATTAAGTGTATGCTATTTCTACATAACGTCTCATTGCTCCTACAGAAGCATCAAAGCCAAGCGTGCGAGAGGCTTGGCTTCGTTTCGTGCTTCGACTCCATAGATTATGTTCGAGCCGGTCAGTGGCGATGAGGGTGCATCAGCAGCGATGGCATTGATTGCACGTGAGTGATGCGCCGTCCTCGGTGGCTCTGGTGTGCTACAGCTACTACGAATACAATAACTAGCAGTATATATATATATATATATATATATATATATATATATATATAAATGGTGGGGGTACGCGCAATACACGTCCTCCGCTCAAAAGGCAACAAGCTAGAAAGCGTGACTTTTTACATATAGAGGCGGCAAGGAAGACCTCGATATTGTTTCCCGTACCGAGGCGGCGTTTGCGAGAGCCTTAGAGTACGCAGAGGTGAGCACCGCATGCGCAATACGACTCGTTGTCGAATGCGTCGACACAATCCATTTACCGACGGCATCGTCTTCTGCAAATGATGCCTGTGACCGGCAAAGGGCCGGTGGGAGGGGGTACATCAAGCAACATCTACTGTACCGGCCGTACAGGCAAAAAGAAACACATAGAGCATATCTAGCCCATCTAGCCTAGCTTCTCTGCACTTACCAGAAGCGCACCCGTAAGTAACGTTAGATTGCCTGCACCATGTGCTTGTTGAGTGGCGAAAGCGAACAATTATGCGTTAATCAAGTACTACACTTTTACAGGCCGCATGCTCTGTAATAACAACGTTCCCTTCACCGACTGCTCCCACTTAAGTACCACTTTCAACGTCCTCTATATAGCGAGGGCGGTCTGTGAGTGAAACCGACACGACGAGCCGAGAGAGAGAAACCGGTTGATGTTGTTAATGGTGAACACTATATACAGCACTGTTACCCAAAACTAATTGCATTATTCCTAATTGCCGACCATGCTGATTCCAGCTTGTCTTAATGCAGAATGCAGAAGTAGGCTTGTCGACGACGATACAGAACGTACGTTCTGGATCCTGTTTGCGCGCCGTCATATAAGATGGTCGTAAATGATCGAGTATTTGCGGCGTCACATTAGATTTGCTTAACAACAAAAAAAAAGATTACTTAGTCGACCGGAACGCACATTTAGCTGTGTAGCAGCTAAATATTTGGAACAAATATGATAACATTTTGATATGCCACTCATGTCGTCTGCCACTAGGTCGATTCGTCATTCCTTCGGTGATGAAAAGAAGGAATGGGAAGAAGGGAATACGACGAAGTCTCCGTCATATTGACCTGGCATTAGCTTCTGGATTGCACCTGTCGCGCATTGTCGAGCCCGGTGGCGTGGTGGATTAAGTATCCGCCTCCGGAGCCGGAGGAGACACATAGGTGCGCGAGTTCGAGCCCCACCGCTGCACATTTGTATCTATGGGGGTCCGTCTATGAAGCAATGTGGACAACAGTTCCGTGGACGTTAAATCTTAGCTGAAGGGTCAGCCCGAAAACTTTACCTGTCGCGCATTCAGGCGTGTCTGTCTCTAGATCCGTGCATCGGCTGGGTGGCCGGTCGCACCAGCCGAAGTCGAGGAATAATGGTGATTATCTTTTTCTGTTCATTTTAGCGGCGGTTTGGTAGTGATCGAAGAAGCCGGCTCAACGGCGATACAGCGGCAGGTAAAACCTAACTGTTGTATATTTTTAATAGCATCGCTCACTAGAAATTCGGCCAACAACAACAACAACACGGCGCATCGAACTGGCTTGGAACACATTGGTAGAGGACAGCAACATTGCGTACTAGTGAGCATGCCCCCATTCCACCTGGACCACGGCTAGGCCACAATTATCTTCGACTTGTAGCATGCTTTCATACAGGCTGGCCGGGGTCTATTTTGTCAGTGCATCCAGTGCTTCTTCTTGCCGTACGTTCCTCGTATGGTTAGATACAATTGGTGCTCGATCATTTCTGTAGTATTCGTCGTCGTCGTAGTCGGAAATGTGCTAAGAGTTGACATGGTGTTACAGCAGTAAATATAGAGGTCGATAACAGGACTTGCCGTGGATTTTGTTGTTGCTGTTTTGTTGTTGTTGTTGTTATTGTTGCTGTTGTTGTTGTTTCCTCTTCGTGCTGTCACAGTGCTTGGAATAATAGTTGCGGCAGCAGCAGCCGCTATTATTTTCCATTTCGCTCGAGTGGCGGCGAAATATCCAGAGCACGAGAGAGAGAAAGGGAGATCGAGAGAGAGAGAGAGAGAAAGTACTGTGGTCGATCAAACAAACACACGTTCGTTGTTTGAACAGGAAACGACCCGCTGCGATACGAATAAGATTCAGGCCAATATTGAGAAGGACGAGCGAGACAACGATAGATATAGCGGGAAGGCTCGCAACAACGCGATGATGCCCGAAGGCGAGATCAAGCATTTGACTATATGTACAGGAGTGAAGCTTAAGAGAAGGGCCATCCCTGAGGAGGGGGACTATCGGGGTCGTCTAGCGTTAGCGTGGCCCTCATCTCCCTCCCATCGTTCGCCTCGGCCTCTTTTTTCTCCCTCATCGTCTCCTCTGAACTTCTCTCTGTCCTAGAGGACGTGTAGGTCGTCGCACGAGCGCGTCCGCACCGAGTCACATTTGGTCCAGAACTTGTGGATGAAGCCTCGCGCCTTGCAGGCAA
This sequence comes from Dermanyssus gallinae, assembly GCA_003439945.1. NCBI lineage: Eukaryota > Metazoa > Arthropoda > Arachnida > Mesostigmata > Dermanyssidae > Dermanyssus > Dermanyssus gallinae. Next base: position 108,991 of record QVRM01000948.1, read on the forward strand.
TCGATCGGGCCACCGAGGGCCGATGTCCGTCGGGGCCGGCGGTGACCGCCCCGCCGGTCGTCGCAGATGTTGCTGCTGCTGCCGCGGCTGCCGCAGCCGCCAGCGCGGGCGGCAGGGGTGACGTCGACAGGAAGCCCCGATGATGCGCGTAGCTGTTGTGGCCCGACGATGGCTCAGGGCTCAGCGAGGCCGCCCGCGACCGGACCGTCGGTGGCGGCACGTCGAGCGTGCACCACGACGGCACCGAGCCCGAGCGCTGCTTCAACCGGATCTGCTTGAGCGTGCCGACGAGCAGCTCATCAACGTTGTGTCCGATGCACGCCGATGTCTCGATGAACTTGCACTCGTACCGTTTGGCCAGAGCACGGCCCTCTGCAAGCACAACAACAACAACAACAGCAACAACAACAACAACATTAGCAAACGATTGCGGTACTACTATTATTAATGTTGAGTATGATTGAAAATAAAGTATTCATTTCCGTTTCGAGCATAGAGGTAGGGTTTGCTAGAAGTCTCCAAAAAAAAACATTGTAAAGTCTGGATACAGCCCGGTGGTCTCTGTTGTTAATTCACCGCCAGCAGCGGTCCAGTACACCTTTGGCCACCTTTCGCTCGAACCTCAGTTACAGTCGTTTGCAATCTAATCGCGTAACGCTCCAAATGAGAGTTGGCTGGCTACGAAAGATCAGCTTTGCGGTATAGGTAGCTCTGGCGTTGTCATAGAGTGGTGGTCTGCGTAGTGAAGGACTGTCAACGTATCAGCAATCCTCGTTACTCCGGCCGTTATAGCGGCATCAGCAGCAGCAGTGCGTTGCTAACGTCACTGCAATATGTGTCATCTTCGTTCGTCGTTCTCGTCGCTGTCAATGTCGTTATCGACGCTCTTGTTAAGAACATCTAGTCAGCCTTGCGCCGGCAGTGCTGGCACGGTCGTGTCTAGGCAAACGGGGCCGCATCTGAGAAGCTCTAACTTCCTAGTCTATAAAACAACTTCCCGGGTTAAAAATCGGACTTGTTTTTCTTTCTTTTTTTGAGTTTGCTTTGATTTTAACTTTAGATGACTCTCGTGAGCAAGCGAGATTGAGCTGGATGCGAGACGGCGTTCAGCCGGACAAAAACAGGTCGCTCAGCCGGAGAAGAACCAGAGCGTTCAGCCAGATAAGGAATAGGGCGACCAGCCGGATAAGGAATAGGGAGAACAGCTAGAAGTGGTGGAGCATGCTGACCCTGGTCTAGAGCTAGAGAAACCAGAGAAAGAAGATCCGCCTTTGGCCAAATGATGTGACAGAGCAGGCAGAGCTACAGCTGAGAGCAGGCAGCCTTGCTGGCAGAGGGAGTTCTTATCGGAGCTAATGGAAAACCCATGAAAATTGCCTACAAGTTTATAAGCGGCTTGCCGAGAATCAGAAAGTAGGAAAATCTTGCCCCGGATGAACGTCTCCGGGCAGTAACCGTGCTCTTCCCTTAACACTACCCGGGATAACTAGGTTCTTACGCAACTCTTCCCCGCCGATTATTTGAAGTTGTGCTTCTGCGGTCGAATGCGATGATGGAAATATGATCGGTTTTTAGTGGGTTGGAGCCCAACGCTACCTGGCCCCACATGCAGACGAGTTTCCTGCAGTGGTGTCCGTGAATGCGTACCGCATTTTCGCGTTTTCCAAATAATCCTCTAAACTAACGATTGCAAACTTTGCAAAAGCGGACGTACCAGTGCACAAGTCGCACCTCCCCCCCCCCCCTCTGTCGCCCCACACAAAGACAATAACGACAACTAATACGGACGATTATTTTTAAGCGTAAAACATCGCATACATTTAGTAGTCGTAAAAGTAGTATCTTCATTCGTTTGGCTGAATTTGACAGTTGACCCGGCAGACACAACAAAGGAAATGTTCTCAATCGGCGGCAAACATGTACAAAGGGTGTGTACAAAACTAGTCAGGTTCTCTGTAAATGACGTTTTACTGCGCTTTATACAATAGATGCATCGTCTGAGTTAATCATAATGCACGAAGTTGAGGTAGTGATTGTGTCAACGTAATGTTTTCAATTTACTCAGTGTATTTGTTTATCTTTAGCTTACTGAAGATAAATAAATACAATGAGTATTTATTTAGTCAACAAAATTTTAGTTGTAAGTTAAATATTATAACTAAAAGCTACGACAGTTTCGGCTGCCAGTGACTTTCTATCTAGATGAGCAGTAGTAGCGAAATATACAGTGCACCTGTAGAGCTAATATAGTTAAGAAAATACAACAGCCGTCAGACACCAAGATTTCAAACCGTTGTTAAGATATATATATATATATATATATATATATATATATAATGTTTTGCCCTCGTGCATCAATTAGTAAATCAGCGCCTTATGCCATCTGCAGCTTTTCAGCATTTCTACCCTTTTCCTAATGCTTTCTTTTGCCTCTAGCGTACGGCCACAAACTTCGCAGGCAGTGCGTCATTAGAAAGCGCCCGTTCTGTAAATGCTGCAAGGTGCGCATTCCGCGCATGCTTTGCAGGCGGCAGGCTAGGTTTTCATCTGCAGTCGTAGCTACATTGAAGCTGACTAAAACAGAGAATACTGCGTCAGGCAAATTCCTCGCGTTGGAAGGCTACATCCATGGTTTGCGCGCCGCAGGGTTCCTATTACGGTATGTGAAACCATTGGCGTGGCGTGCATAACGGGCTTGTTGACAACTTTTTAAAGTTAGCTTAGTAAATGCGTCAGTACCATGCTATGTCAATGACCGTCGCCGATCTTGCTAGGAGGACGTAGACGACTGATATTTTGACTTCTAACACATCGTTGGCCACCTCTACCACAAGCACTAAGACCTTGAGCCCGTACCTGTCATTCGTCGCTAATATTCGCCATAAATCGCAAATTGCAGAGACAAGCAGCAACAATAATAATTATAATTAATAATAGTGTTAGTAGTAATAATAATTTTCAGTAGCGTCATCATCATCATCATCAGTTTAGTAGAATATTGTATATTGTGCCTGATCTCCACAGTGCAGTGGGTCCGCGGTTCAGCGAGAGATGATTTCCTCTGCGTGGCATTCGATGCATGGCAACAGTACGAGCAGCAAGAGATGTTCGTACACGTGAGTGTATGGGACCAAGATGGCTTGTTGCTGTACGATAGACACCGACATAGCCGCCGGATGTCCCGTTGTGTGCATAGACCCGGGCCCGCTTACCAGCGACTAGGCGAGACTACACGTTTTACGAGCGTCTAGGGAAGCCGAGTCTAGCCGAGTCCACGTGGCGCCTTAGAACAGAACAGCTTCTGGCCTCTACGGATGCTGTGTTGTACTTCGTTGCTGTTTTTGCTTGTTAGTCTTGGCTTTGTCCGATCGTATACCAACCACCATGCTTACTATTGCCGCTGCTGCAGGTAGGGAGGTATTCGCCGTTGAGTCTGGCTTCAGCGCTATAAGTACAACAGATAGAGCGAGAGTTGGTTTTCCTTCATGCGAACAAGGAGAAACATCCAGGATCCGGATCTCATCGACCGAACTAACAGCGTGACTGTGCACCTAGCACTACGGACGTGTATGCAACAACAAAACGAATAACAACAACAACATGCTGTCCAAACCGCACCCGTAACACAAAAGCAGCAGCAGCAGCAATGTATGCAACAATATGAATAGTATGCAGTTACACCTAAACCTCGTATGTACGCATAAATATATATATATATATATATATATATATATATATATATATATATAACTAGTAAAAGAAGCCTGGAAACAAGCTTTCTTTAAGGGCTGCCCGCACACCAAGATACTTTGTTCCACTGCGCATGGCTTGCAGTGTATCCATTGCGACACAGTCGCCTTTAGCACGATGCGCCCAACAATCGTGTGGGTGCAACCGCTATTTCGCTATAACTTGTTTCGTTTTGCCAGCAGCCCGTCCGCTATGTAACTAGACATGCGTGCTAACGCTAACCAGCTAACCTATTAACGATAACATTTGTTACATTTATACACATCCCAGACGAACGCGTATGGGATATTTTACTTAAACACAAAGTGCACAATAATAATAATAATAATAATAATAAGCTGTCTTTCTGGCAGCACGGAACACATTTAGTGGAGGCTTTTAAAAGTGTCTCCCTTCCCCGCAGCTGGGTACCATGCTGGACAACACCTCATTCTGCATGGTAACAGCTTTTCGAATAGGTGCCCCGGTTGGCAACCCCTACAGTTGCCGCGCATGTGGTACCACTGTAACTGAGGATGGGCTTCACCCTCGTAGCTGCATCAAAAGCCATGGTAGAGTTTCTAGACACGCTGAAGTCAATGCAATTATAAGAAGAGCCTTACGCAGGGCTGGTACACCAAGCACGCTCGAGCCCAGATAAGAACTTCATGATGACAAAAGACCTGACGGCGTAACAATCCCGCTATGGGCTAACGGCAGATGCTTGGTATGGGATGCTACAGTGTCCTGTACAGTGGCTCCCTCGTATATACGCCACAGTTCACTAGAAGCGCGATGGGTTGCCGAGCGCGCATATAATGGAAAAAAATGCAAGTACCAAGAACTGGAGACAAGTTACATCGTAGTGCCAATATCTATGAAAACAATGTGTCCGGTAAGCAAGGGAACCAAGAGATTCATCAGTGAGCTGTGCCAGCGGATTACAGATCTCACAGGGAATCGGCGCGAAGGCGAGTTTCTACGACAACTGTTGTCGCTTGCAGTGTGCCGAGGAAACGCCAGCTGTATTGTCGGTTCCATGGAATAAATTAGAAGCTAGGATAAGAAGGAGTACACGTTTACACCTCACAATTGTAACATTTGAATAATAATAATAATAATAATAATATCGATTGTAGGTGGCGGCGTAGTATAGGGAACTAGTGCGCTAATCATGGTTGTCATCTACCGGGATGTCGCCGGTTTGAACCCTGTTGTTGATAAAATGTTTTCGGGAACTCTTGTTCAAGGTTTGTACAAATCCTAGATATCACATCATGTGCGCTTATGCTGCTGCTCTAAGCAGCCCTGCTATAAAACAATGATGTGTGCATGTATTTAGGTGTACATGTCAAGCAAATAGTAGACTTATATACATATATATATATATATATAGGTATACAATGTTGAGCAAATAGTAGATTCATATATATTTATATATATATTATATATATATATATATATATATATATATTTATACATAAATGTATATAGATTGCGTTTTGACCGCGACTAGATGATAATGCAGCCGAGACGCCAGGCGTAGAGACACCGGCGGCGAATACATATATGGTCTGCTTACCCAATGAACAAGAGAGAAGACGAGCTGCGGCTACGATTTTTGCCTTTTGTGACTGTCTCCAGTCTCCGGCATTGAGCTGGTGGACCCGTTTGTGGTATGTTGTGGTTAGCCGCTCACTGTGGTCGTGCGTCGCCGCTATACGCCATTATTATTATTATTATTGTGCAGGAGGATATAATTCGACTAATTCCCGCACACATGCGGTGGTTGGACGTGGCTCGAGAGATAGGTCGAGATGATGAGGTTTTCGCCAGCAATTGCAATGGCCAGTGCAGCGGGCAGGAGAAGAAAGAAAGAAAGAAGAGAAAATGCCAGCGGATCGCAAAGGCCGAACGACGCCAAACGGCCAAATGGATGAACCAGCCAACCAACCAACCAACCAACGAACCAACGAAAGACCGAACGGACGGACGGACAAACGAGAAGAAAAGAGGCAACCGAAGAATCAGGCCACGATCTACTCAGAGACAGCAGTCGTCGCTAGCCTCAGTGCTCTACTCGGTTGGACCTCGGCTGGCCGGGTCGCTGAGATCAGGCCAGCGCAGCCTGATCAGCTAGTGCGGTCGCGGCAGCGGTAGTGTTTCATGACCATTAGTATCATTTACTACCACAACAACTAACTCACATTCACTGCGCCATTCCTACTATTACTACAGCTTCGTCTACTTCGGCGACAAGGACGATGATGATGACGACGACGACGGCGACGATGACGACAACAACAACAGCAATAACAACAGCAAACAACAACAACAAGAACAACACTGACTTCAACAACAACACTGACATCAACAACAACAAAAGCGACAACAACAACACTGACATCAACAACAACAAAAGCAACAACAACAACACTGACATCAACAACAACAACAACAACACTGACATCAACAACAACAACAACAACAAAAACAGCAACAACAACACTGACATCAACATGGTTTTCTGCTGCTGCTGCTGCGACACGACCTCGTATGCTGCCAGCGCCATCATGACTGGCTGGCCTGGCGCGTAGCGTGCATTAGCAATATGAGCGGAAGAAGACGGCAAGGAATAGAAGAAGATAAAATTAAGCTGAATGATAGGAGGAAGCAGAAAAAGACAAAGGAGAAGAAGAAGTAGCGGAGAACGTAGACGAATCAAAAGCAGAGGAAAGCAGACGAAAGACGAAGCGATCAGAGCGACGGGGAAACAGAGAGAGACGCGTTCGAAGCAGTCGACCGTCGAATCGAGCTGCCGAGATCAATTATGCACACAACTATAGCACTACTCGGGCTACTTCTGTGCTCGATTTTTCCTCCTGCAAGCAACACCGCCTCCCTGCCGTCTCAGTCATTCTAACTTTCTCTCGTTCTGGCGCGCGCGCGTCCCATTTTCCTGCTTGTTTTTTTTTTTACTCTCCTTATCTTCTTTCCGAGACAATGGCAGTGCAGCCTACAGTAGCACGTGACAGGGCTGCGTAAACAATCTCTGCTTAATATATATATATATATATATATATATATATATATATATATATATATATATATATATATATATATATATATATATTAAATAGAAAGTATCAATAGCGTAACACGAGTCTATGCTCCGGGCTTATAACACATGTTCTTCAGAGAGCGAATGATGCTGGTTGACAATGGAAAAGTTCTCATCATTAACCCATTTAGTTTAAAGACAGAAAGCTTGTTCCGCAACATGATGACACCAGGAAGTATTTTAGCTCTTCATAGAGAACATTGCTACTAACAGAGGAGATGTCTAGCTCCAAGATTTACTGTCCGTGAAGCCCGCACAAGTCGAGAAAGAAGGGGCTTGCCCGAGGGCAGTATGATGGTACTGCAAACGAATTTTGCCTGCGGCAAACCCGACAGGTGAACTTTTGACTACCAGCCACTACCCTTGTCATGGGATCCATCTACAAGTTGTAAGCATTTTTTCCGTTTTCGAATTGACACTCTCAGCTGCGCTACTTCGATTCGCCCATTTTCTCAGACTGAACGACAGTGTTTTGTAGCTAACTGCCAACCGTGTCGGTAAACGACTACTTTTTTTCTAAAATTATGGTTTTATTGATATAACCGTTTCAAGCGATACACTTTCGTTTTACATCACTGAAAATTGGAGATTCCTCTTCCTGTACTCCGTTATACTTTTCCTCTGTCGGTTGCTAGCTGCTCGCTGTGGACGCCCCTTGCCGTCGGCTTGCGGCCTCCCGTGCTTGTCCCAGTTCGCCAACCGTCTCGGTAAAACTACTACTAACTAGATCACTAACTACTTACTACTCTATTCATCAGGCGGGCTTAATGTTCAACAAAAGACTCACTCAGCGTAAGAAGCGGTGGGACTCAGCGTAAGAAGCGTGGGTTCCGACTGTTAGTTACCTAAATACATATACGGCTATTCGGAAAATGACAACTAGTGTCCCTGCCACGACCGGATTGGATCAAAGAAAACACGTAATCGTGCATTTATCGTTTCAACAGCTGTTTCTACACTGTTTCTATTAATATTGTTGTAGTCGTGGTTTTTCGCCGTGTCTTGCCGCGTGTGCTCCTCTTATGATGAATTATGATGCGGATATTTGCGCCCTTACGTGACATCTTATGCAGAAAACGTCCGGTCTAATATGCAGGAGCTTCTCGCTAGTCCGCGGGCAACCAACTCGCTTTCCGTAACCGAATATTCTCTATTCGGTAGATCATTGCACCGCAAGCATTTATCTAACTGCGAATCTTATACGTAAATGTGTTGCTTTTAGAAGCCATACGTGCCTATATATGTATACTGCTGGGCATGTGGTGAATGCTAAGAAGGATGATTGATAAACTGTATATATATATATATATATATATATATAGCAAAGCATACGGGAGGGAGACACCCTGTTGCTGTGGCTTCTGCAAAGCCTAACAATGTCTATGATGGTCCCTAGTCTGAGTTAATAGGTACTGCAGGCCCCACACAGAAGCTGGGCCGGGTTAGACGGTAACCCTCTACTGGGGCGCCGATTGTTTGTATAAGTTTTGCAAAAAAATAATTGATATATATATATATATATATATATATATATATATATATATATATGAAAAGAACCGTTATCGGCAAAAGAAGGTCTCAATAAAGTTGTCCAAGGCCTTCTTTTTACACATACCCTAAAAAAGCATACCCATCGAGAACTTGGCTAGACGTCCCTTCTGTGTGGTAGGGGACGAAAGCCTCTTGAAAAACGTATAATTAGCCTATTATTAATTAGCTTAGTGTTCGCATGAGTGCATCTTTGTACGCATGGGTGTTTACGGCGAGATAAAGGAGTCTCGGATACTGGCTAACGTAACTCGACACATAAGGAAACAAGGGATGCTCATGCAGTAATTGATCAAGGTTCTACGTTGTCGAGGCGTCTTGAGGTCGTTCTGGGGCGTAAGTTTGATGATACGGAACAGCCTTTACGCTTCATCTATAATTTTTTTTTTACAAATCCCACTCTGCCCCAGACCCACGTTTTATAAAGCTGTTACGTTACGTTAGCAAAAATATATGCTCCTATGCATCATGATGCTGTCGCAGTATGCTCTGATCAAGCACACACTCTTTGTGAATATACGGTCACGCATCTTTGAAAGCTAAGAACAAGCTAACGAAACCGGCAGGTCGAAGTCGAGTTTGCTACAGGAGGAAAGGCGTTGATTGCAACAACGTGTCAATATACAAAGTAATATATTGCCAGACGAAAATCTTCTTGTCGAACACACTTCGTCAGAGGACGCTAAAGCAGTAACCCATACGAAACGCCTTAGCAATATGTTTGCCCAAAGGATGCAGCGACTTTGCTTCAAATTGGCATCCGGCCACTTCAATGGCTAAAATTGCATCTTACATTGGGTGTACCGACACGGTTAAACTCTTCGTAGTCTCGGTACCGGTGCCAGGTTCTGTCCTGGCCATTCAGTCATCCAGGCCTGACATACCAAATTGCACAACTACACTCGTCTGCGCACCGGGTACCGCTTTTAGCCCCCCCCCCCCCAGCGTTTGAGACTATGGGAGGAGCAGAGGCCCTCACGGCGCTCGCGTCTGATACAGTTGCAGCTACCTATTGCCACCCCAGGAGCAAGAGAGCGGAAGCCTGTTGGTACAGAGGCTATCCATCGATATACAAACGGGGGGCAACATTACTGCGCTGCTGGATACTCCTATCAAGCAAACCCCAGCAGCCTATGCCCCTGCTAGGGACGTAAACGTGGGGATTAGAATAGAAATTAGTAGACGCTTAGTTGGGGACAATTGTCTTCTTCTCCGCTTAACTGACAATAATAAACACGTTTTAGTTTGTACCTGAATTAAAAACATTTTTAAGGAGGTTGTTTTTATTCTAGACCATCACTCGTCCCCTACGGGCTTGAAACTTAACCTGAGGTATATCTTCAATGCACCGAGGGCCGGACATGGTAAGATGACTAGGGTTTCCCCAACAGTCCTTGTGGCAGCATGGCCGCTGACTTTCAGCGGTATGATTTGTCATCTATTCTCAATGAGCATCGCTCAATGTGTGTACCTAGAGAAATAACAAATGCGCATATATATCAATTCAGTATACGCGTGTGTCATACACGTAGCGTTAAAGTTCTCGAAACAAAGGCGTTGCAAGGCGTTTCTGTCTAGATATATGTGTTTCTAGTAAAACTGTAAAGTAGGCAATCTGACACTCCCTTGGGCAGTCACCGATTGTGAAATCATGTGTTTGCTGTCCTTAACGTAGTTTATACACAAATAGTAAGAAAATTACATATATATACAGGGTGTCTGGATAATCTCGTCCAAAACTCTGCGGTATGGTCAATTTCGGATATAATTCAGTGTATAGTTTCTGATTATCATTTATACTCAGTATATAATTTCTGACTGCCCGAATGCGCCCGTATGCTCGGTTTTTCAATTGAGCAACGCGTTTTCTCAGTCAGTAAGTTTCTAAAATCCACAGTTGTGCATTTTGTATACGTATGTCGGCAGCCTAGCTAAAATCACAGATTCGAAATGTTCATTAAAATAATCTCACTCCTATGCAAAATATTTCCGCGCCCCGTCTCCACAAAATGGCAAAATTTATTTCGTCACCGAGCTTGACCATACATACCCAGTGCTTTCAACGAGATTATCCGGACACCCTGTATATGCTTCAGCTAACATTTGCACCTGACGGTAGACATGTCCACATAATAAACTTTGACGATTCCACATAGCATTGTCGGTCGCAGTGTTGACCAAGCGGGCTGCGCAGTTATGCACGCGGACCAAAACAACAAACTCCGGAAGTTCCTATCCTACGGTCCAACGCACATATGAGCATTCGCCGCTAGCCTTCGAGACGCTGGACCCTCTCACGAAACAGTTATTACAGAACAGTGTCGGACATGCTGCTAAAGGTAGTCAGTCACCCGGTCACTGCCAAGGGCAGGATGTTTCTTTTTGCGAAGAACCTCATTGGACGCGCACTACGCGGAGATACGACCGCAGTGCTTGTTGGCACGATGACCTAATGGCATGGGCACGGGCTTTTTAGCTGAGAGATGTCAAAGCAAAGGATGGCTTGATAGGCGGTACATATTTATGGGAAACGCAAGTTCTTTTCCTGTCTGTCTCTGAGTAACTGGATGTGTTCGCTATAAAAACCGCATATATATATATATATATATTGCTTGCGCAGGTTACGCTGTAGGGAAGCATTGCCGAGAGCTGTCACGACACATGTTCTGTCTTCGGACAAACGGCGCGCCTCTAGGGACGCCAGCCACTTGCTGGTGTCATCGGTAGGCAACGATCATGCTCTTGCTTGACGTGTTGAAACGGCGCTGAGGTGACCGGCAGTCGGCAGTGACCTGCTAGCGTCGTCAGCGTACAGCGCGGTTACGGTGGACATAATTCACTCAGCAACTGTCTGGCGTGTCTCGGCAGACGACCTCTTCGTCCTTGACCATCGCTGCTTGTCTTCCCTAAACCCAAGCTACTATTCCCCTACTCGTTTCCCTACCGCCGCCTACCTCCCCCGTCCGGTCTCGCTGTCCTTCCCCCCACCAAAAGGGCAGTATCTTGCAAGTCTTGCTGACGTCAACAGTTGCTATTGGAGAAAGATTGAGAGTGCACAAGAGAGCTGGCACAGATAGGCTGGCTCAGTAGGGCAGTCAAGTCGTTTCAAGACGAAATCCGGCCAAGAATGCCGAAATCCACAGACAAATCAGCTCCTAAGCAGAAGATCGGGACCGGGACGGTACCAACGGTGGAGGTGGATCCAATTTCCGTTTTGCTAAGCCTAAATTGCCCGATCGAGGGCAAGCACGCACCCAGGACGATCGTCCATCATCGACGATCTGTGCCGATGCCGCAAAACTAGCTGTCAGTGTAGAACCGAGACGCCATGTCGGTGGGTGTATCAGTACGCTTCTTCAATAATAGTAGGCAATTGTCATCTATGGTCACCGGCTTCGGTGGCTTTGATTGCTTGGTCTGTTTGAAGACCGTCACAACCTCTAGTAGTAGACGTGTTGAAACACCTCACTGCTTGATGTGCTGCTCTCTTGCGTAGCGAAGATATCTAACTAAGAGCTCGAGCTTCGACCTACCTTTTTGAGTGACTAGTAAGTGCTTGAGGAGCCGGAGGTGGCAGAGTAGTCGAAAAAAAACTGAGGAGCGGAGAAAAATCTTTTGGCCGCAGCGATTCCCATCGGCGTACGCGCATTGAGGAATACGCATATCTCTCTCTCCCTCTCTCTCTCTCTCTTTGTCTCTGGTTCACCTACTCACTTGCTCCCGTTCTTTCTTGACAGCTTGTCTGTTTCTTTTCAAAACATCGAGTTGGTATCAACATGGGCACAGCAGACTACAGCAGATCTTGCATACTACAGCAGATCTTGCATACTACAGCCGATCAAGGGCGCGACAGCGGTGAGCCGCTGACGTCCGAGAACGACATCGTTCAACTAGTGGAAATATAGCAGTTCTATGGCCTTCGAGTGTCAAATCGTTCCCCACGATGGAATTATACAGAGGTAGGCACCTGTCGCCAGATAGTGATGCATTATTGGCTAGGCTACTCTAAACAGAAAGGCGCTATCATTTCGCGATCGCTATCGAGACGCCGCACACGAAGCCCGCAAGGAATATCAGCAGTAAGCGATTCTGAATAAATAAGCTATTCGCTACGCCCTTCAAAATACCGCGACGTTCACTGCCGAGCCAATCAGCGTATAGTCAGTCCCACGGCATGACTATACGCTGATACGCTACATGTATATATATATATATACATGTATGTATATATATATATATATATATATATATATATATATATATATATATATACATATTATTGGGTTTGGCACGGTATGGTTAGTAGAATTGGCTATGAGTTGCCCTAAGGTTCACCAATGCATATGCAGAACGGTATGCTATATTTAGCATAGCAGTTTTTTTACAACCTGTCCTGGGGGATCCGTGCACTACTTGAGAGATGGACGCTCTAAACATTTGCCAACCGAAAGGCACTTACATTCGCACGCATGCGACGAATCGTATCTAAAATGAGAGAGCAGCTGGAACGAAATGACGTCAGCGTCGGACATCATGATGTGGGCAACGCGATAAGGACACGATAAGGCTGTGGGCATAAAACGCCGGCACACACGAATCATGTATGCCTTTCTCTTTTTTTTTCTTGGAAGATATGCTTGGAAAGGCTAATGCACAATCGGTACTAGCAACCAACAGCAGCCTTGTAAGGGTCATTCGCCCACTAAAAACCTCAATTCTCTCCTGCTACCCAGAGTTTGGAAATGCGTGGCACTACTTCAGGAGAGAATCTTGTAATTCTGTAGTGTTCATTCGGGCTTAATCGTTTTATGGTACGCTTCATTGTCGCGTTTTGTGAATCGATCTCGATCGAAGGAGAGATACCAGGTTGTGCGTTAGTTATCGTATGTATATATATATATATATATATATATATATATGTTTGTTGTTGTTGTGCAGTGACCGTCGTTTGCTAGCCTTTGCTTGCCTGTCAATGTCACGTGCTTTGTTCTTCTTTCTGTTGCTGTATAGCTTGGCTTGTATTGTCCAGTTTGCAATGCAGCAGCAATATTGCATCGTCGTTATCGACTACGTAGCACCGGCAGCCGCAATAGGCAGCAAACGCAGACAGCAGCAAAAGAAGCAGTAACAGCAACGACAGAAGGAGAAGGAGATGAGGTGAAGATGCAGCACTAGCAGTCGTAACAACGTGTGAACGCCGCCAGATAGTAGTAGGTTGTAGACCGATGGACAGACCTTGCTTGAGGTGTGTTTGAACGCTAGGGCATTAGCTTTGTTCCACTGCCCCTTTTCCCGCCCCCCCCCCCCCTCCCCCTCGTCTCCCCCAACTATCACTACGCGCAAAAAGAGAAAACTGGAGCAAACGAAGCAAAAGAACGGCCATTTGGGGGCAAACACAGAAAGAGCGCGGAGGGCGGCGGGGGGGGGGAGCGGAGAAAAATAAGACGCCGCAAGGCAAGAAACTAAGTACAACGGCCCAGGTACAGAGAGCAGCAAAAACGAAGCCCGCTGATGACTAACCAACCGACCAGGTGACTGGTTTCCCTGGCTTCTCTCTTTCTCACACGTACACCCTCTGTCTCTCTCTTTCACACTCACACACAAACTCACTCTTGCTTTCAATTTATCTATCCCTCTTATACCTTCCCTTTCTTATATCTTCTTCCTCTTGTATTCTCCCTTTCGTATTTCTTTCCTCACTTCCTTCTACCCCCCCCCCCCCCCGCTCTCTTTATCTCTTTCTTGTTTCCATTCCCATTAAATTCATTCGTTTCTCTCCTATCCTTGCACTTCTCATTGTCAAGATTTTTCCCGGTTGCGTGCACTCTCCCGGGCATCCGAGCAGAACAGAACAGTCGGTAACATTAGCAGCAGCAGCAGCAACAGCAGCTTATGGCAACGCTGCGTGAAAGAGAGACACACGTACGGGAAACATTCAACAAGAGTGGAAGAAGGAGAATCGGCGCGCGGTTCTGCTTCTGGCTCTCTTTTTGTCGACTCTCTCTTAGCGACTAAGATATAATCGCTAACTGGCTAGCTACCCCGGGAGGCTGGTTGCCGTACGGAGCACGGATGAGTGCAGTGATGGCGACGATATATATATATATATATACGGAACTGTTTTTCACATTGCTTCATAGACGGACCCCCCTAAAATACAAATGTGCAACGGTGGGGCTTGAACCCGCGCACCTAAGTGTCTCTTCCGGTTGCGAGGCGCCGATATGTATGTATATGCATGCGGTTAGAGTTTTCTTGCTTGTATGTCCCTCCTGGTATGAAATAGACACAGCTACTCTATACCTAAAAACATCTCGTAGGTTCTCAGCGTTACCTTCTGTTGAGACGCATCGTTTGCGGGCAAGGTCAGCTTTGTTTGCCGCCAAGATGACGGCTTTCGTAATGGGCCGGTTGAGGAAGGCGCCGAGAGTGGCTGTCGCCGACGATCTTCGTCGACCGCTAGCGCCTCCTGCACTTCCCCTTTGGTGGCCACAGAGTGCCCGAAGGTGGCTGATGGCGTCCTCGGCAAGCTCAAAACTCTCGCGATCCGTCACCGAATAGACCACCACGAATGCGTCCAACTCGTCCAAGTGCAGCTTGGTTACCTGAAAGCGAACACAACATATTGGGCATATATACGTATTTATTTATATATATATATATATATATATATATATATATATATATATATATATATATATATATATATATAGAAAAACGTTTGTTACCATCATCTATCTATGCAAAGTTGTTTTGCATTGTTTTTGTGTCACGCAGGCTTAAGCACGTGATCAGTGATTTCATAACAGTGGCGTGGTTTCTCCGCCATCTCGTAATAGAGCCCCGTTCCTCTTCCATGAACTCTAATAACGCCGCACAATGCATGTGATAGAACGCACTAGTAGCCTTCCAAGAAACAGACGTAGAATCTGTGCGCTCAGAGTATTTAGGCAAGCGCCTGTACCTGTACCTGTAGTGTCCGGCAGTAAAGGGCAGCCTTCTACGTCCATGCTTCCTGAACGGCTGTTGAAGCAAACCAAATATTGTATATCCTCTTGTCAATAAGCGAAGCGAAGCGCCTGCACGCAAGTCTGGCGTGGCCTCAGCAGTAGACGCCTCCTCTACGTAATATGGTCAGCTCGAAGATTTGTAAAGATCATGCGTGGTATTTATTGTTCATTCTGAATCGATCCGTAGGGTGACTGAGTGCCGGCAGATTACGGAGTGTCGTAATATCGCCGCGCAGTTAAGTACACACGTTGGCACGTAATATGCTCTGCACGCACCTTTGCGTTGCTCACCGCTAATCTATAACCGTTATCGTAATAATAATAATAATAATTATTATTATTACAAATATACCAACGTCACTAATCAACAATCCGTTATAACATGAGCGCCAAGTACTACTAACGTGAAGTCTGCACAGACTGCAGCTAATCTCTGGCACTATTTACTATGCCGCCAGTCTGAAATATGGTGGGTGAAAAAGCTGCAGAATGTTTAAATGCACGAGTCCCGAAATAGCAAGTATTAGGGTCTCTGCGGTTGAGCAAAAAATCGCCTTCTATATATTTGGAAGGGCTTCGGTGCAAATTCACTTGCTAAAAATGGTTTGGAACGGTCTCATCGTTGGGACTTAAGCGTGAACGATAAACCAATTGTCAGGAAACCTTTAGTGCAAAAGAACACGTTCTAGTCCCGAGAGTAAAATAAAAAATCCTTCAAGCGAACCTCTTACAACTCGCGGAAAGAGTTAACACTTCCACGTTTATCGGTCAGAACTCAAAGTGTGTTCTTCACAGTTGGCTAACACTAGGAGACGTATTTGACATTGGCCATACTTAGCAGCTTAGTGAGATTCCAGTGCGTTTTTAAGAGCTTATATCTGTAGACTTTCACTTTTTGCTCGAGTCAAGTTAACCTTGTCACCATGTTTTTTTTATATTTTAGGAACAGGTTTTCCCATAGTAAGCGTAGGATAACGCATTTCCCATAACGCAAACTAGCGGCCCTCAGTGATATATAGGTATATTAATTATTAGATACGTATTTTGTAGTCTACAAGTTTAACTCAAGTATTATATATATATATATATATATATATATATATATATATATATATATATATATATATATATATATATATATATATATATATATATATACGTAGCGCACGGAGATTGTCTGGACCTCCAGATATCCGAGCTGCTGCTGCTGCTTCAGTAATATCAGGGCGAACGTACTCTACCAATGGCCAAGCGGGATCAAGTTCAGCGAGCGGAAATCTATTCGCTCGAGAGTCAATGCATAAGCAATGATGACATTTGCCTACGTTTACTTCTATGGCCGGCCCACTTTTCGTGTTCGCCGCCGCCGCCGTCGTGTTTGCCAGGCAGCGTATACTTCTGTAGGCGATCGGCGCGTTCCTCGGGTCGGCAAGAGAAGGCCGGCGCGCCTTTCTCCCGCTCTTCCGTAGGGAATAAGTGCTTCGCTTCAACCGTCGGCCCGTGGCGGGACCCGCGCTGAGTTGTTGGATTGCTCTGCTTACATATTTCATTACCTGCAGTCAGTCCCTTATGGCTTCTCGTTATCTCATATAGGTAGAGAGATAGATAGATAGATGTGCATGAGCTCGACCCGCCCTTCTCGTTCGTCTATGCTGCAACTCAACTGACTTCTTGCCACTGATGGCAACATAGCCCGTACGTATACATATCTATAACACAATAACACTATATCGCGGTATACGCGACTAACCAACTAGAAACGATGGCCCCGACGCTAGGACGCGTGGCGTGAATATCATAATTTCACAGCCGACCCTCTTCTCATTTTTAAAAATATATCTTCTCTATTTCTTATATATATATATATATATATATATATATATATAACGTATTGTACAAATTTATTTAGAGATATTAAAAAAATATATATATAAAGATGTGAGTACTTATAGACGTTCAAGCTGATTAATCCTTGGTGTATTGAATTAAACTACGGAGATTAATCACCTCTATTGAGCGGAGCCCAAACGATATATTACGGTGAAACTTCCACGACAAGTGGTTCTAATTATAATAATAATAATATATATATATATATATATATATTTTTTTTTTTTTAATAGATTTCTTATTTGCTTGACATGTATATATAAATACACGTTGCAGCCTTTTATATCAGGGGCGCGTAGAGCGGCAGCATACATATATACATATACTTTTTTTTATGGCATTGCTCTCGCTGATGTTTGCGCCGATGCTGACGACAACGATAAACGAACCCTAGGTTTTCCTTTCTTAGCTGTAATCACGTATTTATGGGCAACTCACGCATAGAGAATCAGCCACTAACCAATACGACGCTGCAGACAGCCGTAGGAAATCATCGTCGTCGTTATCGATTGTCGAAGAGCCAGAGGGGGTACGAAGGAACTCCCGCCAAGGAAAAGGGTACGCTGAGAAGTCATCTCGGCGTCAAACCAACTGTGCACCAATCAGCACAGTCAAATCGGACGTCAAAATCCGAGGCAAAATCCAGCGCTTTTCGACGCTGCTAACGCTTCTTGTTAGAGCGTTGCTCGTACTAGAGTGCCTCGCACCGCGCGGTATTTCTCGACCGATTTCTAGTCTCTCTCTCTCTCTCTCGACGACCAGCGACGATCGCGTACCGCGTCAAGATCGGAAGCAAACAGTGTAGCAGCACTTCTGTTGTTCGTTATTGGTCGGGCTGTGTAGCGTTGCGTCGCTCGCTCCAAAATCGAATCAGTCGAAACGATATAACGTGCGTAGTCGATTTGAGTTTTGCACGCAGCAATTCAAGTAGGGCAGACTCAAGGAGAAAAAGTCGTCGATTTCTGTACGAGTGTGGTCCGGCTTTATGCCGGCGGCGTGCATCGAGCCTTACGACGTCAATGACGTTTCCGTACCCGTTACAGCGGGTGCAAACCGGTCGAAGCAGCTTCGAGGAAAGTGGACCACTTTCCTTCATATTTGCTCTGGAAGAGGCGCCACCTACCATTCCATGCTCCGTGTCCCTGTTTGTCCGAGTGCTTCCACCGTCAGCCCGCTACGTGGAGAAGCAAGACGTGAGCGGTACTCTACGTGCCTCTAGGTTACGGGCGACTCTGTCGCCGGCAGTTGCAGGTTTGACTCCTCCTAATGCATTTCGAAGTGCATTTAGAGTTAGTCATCGTCGTAAATGAATGTTTTTTTGCCGCTTACTGCCTTTCTAGCGAGGCTAAAATTTGTTCAAATCCAGTTATATATATATATATATATATATATATATATAGGTCAGTAATATTGACGCGTAAAAACGCGGGGTACACTGACGAATAGCGCGCCCGCCTCGATGAGGCATCGCCATAAGGTGTTTCTTCTCGCAGGAACGCTTCGAGCTTGTAATCGCTCGCAGCTGCGTAGAATCAGAGCAACAGGTTCGGAGTGTGCGAGTAGCGCTCGTGTGGACATGCGTGGCACTTGCGTGTTAATAAAAAAGACCAGAAAACGCTTTCATCTACATAATAAGGTGTGGGGAAGGCTGGGATTGCAAAGAAGCGCAGAAAGCCGCCCCTCTCGGCTACAGGCCAGCATTCGGCCTGACTTAATGAGAAAGGCTTTTCAGGAATATTGTTTGGAACATCTTAAGTCATGCCTATGTGTCTGCACAAATGTGGGCTCCAGACGAGTGAGCAATGTAAACGTCTAGATAATACAGTAGTTTCGTACAGAAGAATATACATCGTTAAATCCTTAACAATGAAACACTAGAATAACCTACTTACAATAGCAGACGTAGATTTAGTAGGTTATATATATATATATATATATATATAAACAACGTCAATACAATGTGTAGGTACGCGTGCAAACGCGCATTGCTGACAGGCAAAAGGCCAAGTGGTCTACCGGACTGTTTATCTAATACTGCTCGTCTGTCACGTGCCCTAGCCGAGGACAAAACTACTGTTTTGGCTTGTTGAAATGGACACTGTAAGGCCGTAGCAATGTTGCAGAGAAAGAAGGTATCGCTACACGTAGTACATCCTAAGAGAAGGAGGGGTATAACTACACTTAGTACATCCCAAGAAAAGGAGGGGTATAACTACACGTAGTACTTTCCAAGAAAAGGACGGGTATAACTACACGTTGTACAACCCAAGAAAATGAATGGTTTAACTACACGTAGTGCCTCCCAATAAAAGGAGAGGTATAACTACACGTAATACTTTCCAAGAAAAGGAGGGGTATAATTACACGTGGTACATCCCAAGAAAAGGAGGGGTATAACTACACGTAGTACTTCCCAAGAAAAGGAGGGGTATAACTACACGTAGTACTTTCCAAGAGAAGGAGGGGTATAACTACACGTTGTACATCCTAAGAAAAGGAATGGTATAACTACACGTAGTACCTCCCAATAAAAGGAGGGGTATAACTACACGTAGTACTCTCCAAGAGAAGGAGGGGTATAACTGCACGTTGTACATCCCAAGAAAATGAATGGTATAACTACACGTAGTACCTCCCAATAAAAAGAGGGGTATAACTACACGTAGTACTTTCCAAGAAAAGGAGGGGTATAACTACACGTAGTACTTTCCAAGAGAAAGAGGGGTATAACTGCACGTTGTACATCCCAAGAAAAGGAATGGTATAACTGCACATAGCACATTCCAAGAAAAGGAGGAGTATAACTAACCGTAGCACATCCCAAGAGAAAGAGGTGTAACTACACGTAGTACATCCCAAGCCAGTATGCGGCAGTTTGGCGCCACCGGGGCCCTTACGCATGCAAGTACCAAAAGTTATTTAAATAATTGTCTCGTAGCTACGGGACTTGTCCTCTTCTTCTCCCCCAAAAAAACGCTATACACGCATGCTTTTGGAGAGATCTAAGTACCTGTTAGTACGGTTAAGAGCAATACTCTGAATAAATATACATAGGGTATATAACCACCGTAGTATTTGAATCCGTCTTGAGCGTTCTCGAGCAAATAGATCCGGGTGGCTTGGCGGGTTCGGCGCTCAATAATAATAATAATGATTATTATTATTATTGGTCCGCGTCAAGAGCAACGGGTGGGTGCCGAGCGTATTTAAGGTTAGGCAGAGGTGTACTCAACAAAGTAGGTATATAACTATATATAAATATAATATAAAAGGAGGTATATAAGCACGCAGTAAGGGTTTGTCGCAAGAAGTGGACATGCTGGAGGGCAAGCGCGGACACAGACTTATGTCACCGCTCTTTTCAGCCTCTCACTGCGAGCCTAGCATGTCTCCATAAATGAAGCAGGTAGAACGAAAACCGCCGCCCTCGTATCAAGGTTTAGCTGAATTCGCTCATAAAATATATTGGAAGACTGCCTAAGTATCCTAGATTCCCATCAGCGAGTTGATCCCTCAGAGATTAAAACGCTTATCCTCCAAAACATCAAGGAAAGGTCGTAGCTTTGTCCAAAATTCCCTTCAATCCCTAGCAATTCTATAAATTAACATAGCATTCTTTAACGTTGCCTTGCCAAGAGCTAGTTTCCCGTGTCAATAAGACTTAGCCAGACGGGGTTTGCTGGCCTCGGCAGCTTTAATGTGACACAAAGGTCTTACTTAAAATCCGCTACAACAAGGTCCATGCCCCACAGAGCGGTAGTCACGCTTCTGTACCTGTATCACGGTGCTTCCCATGTTTTTGAATATTGATTTCATTTGACGCCCGGCTCTTTTTCGGCTTCCTCAAGCCGCAGAAGTTACCCCTCTAATATTAGCTCCTTATCCTGCTTCGTGGCGTATGTCCGGATAACCTGAATTTGGCGCTTTCATCTTTCTTCTCTAGTTTTCGTTCGGTAAAATCTGGCCTTAAGTAGGTGCACCCTTCCTTGCCTCTTCACAATAGCGCCCGCATATTACCGTGCAGCACTTCCGTTCTCCTGGCTTTCCGTAGCCTATTTTAATTAGTTTTTAAGTCTTGTCTGGTGGCTTTCGCGCGAAAAGAAAGAACAAAAACCATGAGGGGCCTGCCAGAGCCCCTCATGGTTTTCGTTGAGCGCCACAAGCTCCTTTTCCACTTACAGCCGGAGGCCTTGCCACGCTTCTGATATGGCTTTGATTGCTATGTTTATCCAACTTAGAGCCCCGAGGAATTTCTAAGCAAGCTCCGCATGTTGTCCTACTTTATCATTAGTTTATTTGTATACTATATAAAATCCCTTAATTATCGTTAGCAGGCGTTCTGACCGCGTATGGCCGCTCGGTGTCTGCCTTCCGCCACGCTGGTTATCCTTTGGACACGGAAACATTCAAAACACCAAATATCTCTCTGCTCCGCGGATTGGGCCGAGTAAGTCGTACTGCGGATCGCCGACTTTTTCAAATTGAAACTTGCGTTTTGCCGTCATTCTCTGCTTTAACGTTGCCTGGCAACTAATAGATACGCCATGGCACGTGTGTGTGTGAACGTATTCGACCCTTGCGTACGTTCGCATGCCCGCGAACTCTGCGCCTATATACTGACCCTCGAGTTAAACTGTCGTACTCAACGACTCCGTTGTTTTCCGGAGTTGAGTAATTGAGTTTACGTCATACCACCACTCACGGACGCCATGATTCATATAGATATATTTGTGGTTTTATATAAATGTCCATGGGTGGACACCTCTATAATACCACTATATATATATATATATATATATATATATATATAGCCTGGATTTCATCGTCGCCTGGATACGAATCGACAAGCGAGAACTAGTTATGGTGACCCACTGTTCGGTGTATCTTGGGCTGCTCTCGATGGCGAACCAGTCTACAGCCATACTTACCACAGGATCGGTGGTTTCGTCGAACTCGACCTCAAATTCCTCGCCGTCCAGCATCACGCGAGTCGTCTGCGTGTCAACGCTGTTCTCCGCCGACCGCGGCGGAGACGTAACTGCAACAAGACGCAAGAGACGTACAAAACAACACCGTGTACAACTAAGCGTTAGTGTTGCTTAAGTCGCTTGCCTCGCTGTTGTGGAGGCATGTTCACCTACGTTCTCCTTACTTTACTTATTGCAGTTACGTCTCGGCCAATGGTGGCGGAGACGTAACGGCAGCATGACGTAGAAGATGTACCCGAAAACCCCGACACAATGTCGAATTCGGTTAGTGATGCCCAAGTTAATGGCGTTGCTATTCTGGAGGTTGTTATAGTTCCTTCTCCACCTACATTATCATTACTTCGCTTGGAGCCTGCATTTGTGCGGAACTGGACGGTCAGCGTCTCCCTGACTTCCCACACGCACTGGGTTACGTGTCACCCGATACAATGCCTATTGCACGAGCCAGTGCTGTCTGAGCACCGACGAAAATACTTCACGTTAGTTATGGATAATCAGCCCAATTAAGTGTCAGCCGCCTAATTCGGCAGTGGCATTTATTTACCCGTGGTTTGGGATGAGTTGATGGAAGATACGAGAATGCTGCGCTAGCTGCGTGCCTATTGAGATAACCGAGGACGCACTTGTTAGGATGTTTTTTTTTTTTTTTTTTACTATTGGATTGTACATTATTAGCAGAAATTCTGCTACTAGTTACGTGCGTAACCCCAGCTTTTAGTGGTGGGATATTTGGGTTGACCGCAACGTAAATTAAACTACGTCTTGTAGATAATGAACGCACATAATGTGTATGATAATTGTGACGTCTTTTTGGCTGGGCAGTATTGGGAAGATCATATTTAGATTATACGCTACTGGCCAGCAATGACGCAGTGATCATCTTACTTTGCAGCGTTGCAACACACTGCATTGTACTGTATTGTTTGACATATTGCAATAGAATGAAAAAGGAACATGAGGCTACCGCTTACTACATGACTATGTCCGTAGGAGTAACATGACCGAACGCCCCCTTTTACCATCACAGAGTGAGATGCTAGGATAGGTGATATTCTCATATTCTTATATTAGCCGCCGTATGGCTTGAAGGTCCCGCAGATGAACTGCTGACAGGATTTAGGCCTCGCAATAGAAGCTGCTTTACACACCACCGGGTAAAAAAACATGTGAACTTATGTGTTGATACAATGTTCTTGTAGCGCCGTGCCACTAACCCGGAACCTATGGGCATTAAAAAAAATATTGTTGATATGAGACTTCAAGAATGGATTTGATTTTTCGGCAACATATCAAAAAATGTGATGCTTTGTTTAACTTTACATTCTTTGATAGGCTGCCGAGCTAACTTTCTTGTCGGCTAAGTATTCCACTCTTTTTGGTACGGCCATAATCAATACAGGCCTGCCGCAGTTACGTTCCGCCTACAGGCTGTGCAATCTATAAATCGCACACTCAGGCAGAGCTCATGGTAGCGTTTATTGCAATTAAAAGTTTTAGGGAATGCATTATGCACGTGCGGCACCGGCAGCCAGCGTCACCAGTGTGGGACTCGCAAACCCAAAAACCCGAATTGCCTCCACCTCCTTAGACACAGAATAGCTTTGCTTCTACCATGAAACCGTGAAGGACGAGCCTAACTCGTGGTCGCTAAATCCTGTGCCTGTTACGTTCCGTTGTCGGGGGTGCGTCGGCAACCTACAGAGGGCCCAGTTGCTGTAACCGCCGCCTTTCTTGCCTTTTTCGATTTGAGTCTTTAGTGCTACTACGGAGTCTAGGCATGCATGGCTTTTAGTCTATGCCTTCGTCGACGACATTATGTAGATCCCTTAATTACCACGAACCGCCGGGGCCCTAGCGAGGACCGCGCAAGGCACTAGCTTATACTCGGCGTCGTCCGTCTCGCAGGAATCGCAGAGCACACAATTGCTCGAATTCGTCGTCTATATCTTAACCAGGTATGTGTGAAACTACCCATGGCCGCTTAGAATCTACAAGGTATAGTAAGAACGTTTACGGTGGAGGCAGTCGTGCTATGTTTTGAGATCCGATATTAACACTCTAGCTCAGTATCGTATAAGCTCTGCCCAAACCGCTGTATCCCAATCATCTTGCCACGCGGAGATCGTGTTCTTTCGAACAGTCTGTGAATTCTTAGTACCGTCAAGCCGTGTCCCGTTTTTCCCTGGCCGGTAAGTACCAGGGCAGTGTTCTGGCAAAAACCAGAAGAGCCATACTCAAAGTCGTTTTTAGGGCCCGACCTATCCTTATAATCATGATGCGTTAGAAAAACCAACGTGCTCGTCTGCTGCAGGCCGTTTGCAGTTTTAGGTCTGCCCAGATAGGGGCCGACGATGATAACCTTTTAGAAAAAACACAGCGGGCCTTGTCTAAATATTCCAGACCAATTACTCAACAATCCCGCCTGTACCGTCATGTAAGCACTAATTGCAGACGATGTCCATCAGCTAACTCGCTCGATTCTTACCACTATGAGTTTGAAAGAAAATAAAATCAACCGACATCCAACTACTAGTAGTTTTTTTACGATTAGCCGTCAAGCCAAGAAATTATTGTAATTCCCTTGACTCCATGTATTTTACCTCTCTGAAGCCTTTGACAAAGTTAGTCGTGAACTACCGGTGCCACAAATGACCGCCCTCTGCATTAGCTTCTGCATTTTAAGCTAGAGCAAAGCATAGTAAGAACTATTTCAAGTAAATTTACTTTACTCAAATAAATAAACGTTGGCTTATGTTAATATTAAACATCATTCTTTGTTATCCTGCCGTTCCACAGCGAGAGAGGAAGTGTAAAGAGTTCGTTGTAGCGCCGGACGACCAATCGAGTGGACCTTAACGCAATACTGTGTGCAAAACCGACAAACACACTAAGTACTATATAGTCTTCGTGGGACGGCCTACGAGGTGATGGAATCCGTGAGAAACGATGTACTTGGTATAGACGTGGTGCTCACGGAAGGCCATCCCGGCCCACAACCATAGAGACACTAAACGCGTCGATCGCTCTCACCTCCGTCACTGGCTCCGCGATTTGCATCGCCACTCTTCCAAGAACTTGTTAAGTGGCTCTGTCTCAGGCGTACGCAGGCTACGCCGAAGCATCTCCACCATCGGCGTGAGTTCACCCCGACCATTCTAATGCGCGGGATGACGCCAATGCTGCCTTGAGCAGCAGCAATGTCATCAGCATGCATAACCTTCAACGGAGGGGTTGAAATTTCGGACGCATATATAGCGAACTAGATCAGCGAGATGCAGCATGAGCACGTTGCAGCAGTGGGTCCTACGGTCCTCCTGACCCTAAGAAGTCGTTTCTTCTCGGCGGTATTTCGAGTTTCTTTCGATGTCGGTATAGTTAGAAATAATTACTTTCATAGCTAAATTATGTGTTAATAAATAAATTATAGGTTATAACTAAATGCTCTCTATCCGTAGCCGTGCCCGCCCTATCGGGCATTTGTCAGGGGTGCACGCCTATGAGTTCTTGTCATCATCACATTGCTTTCACTCATATTGAGCATGTATCTAACATTGACATGTCTACCGGTATTGTCAGCTGTTCTCTACATGTTATTCGCAAGAGGCAGTGCAGTGATAGCTTTGCTAATGCTAGGCAGACAGACGCATGATACGTTGCATACGCCAAAGAACCCAGTCGACAGACGCACTCCGTGTACTCTTCGTGAAAGTTCGTATTCGAATGATGATAGCTTTGAACCACTTCTCTGGTATTGACAGGGCGATTGTCACATGCAAGAAACACCAGAGCAGGGGTGAGAGGCACTGAAAGTATCCAGGTCTCCAACCTCTCGTCAGACTTGTTCAACTGTATTTTTCCCACTCTAAGCTAAAACTCATGAACTCTTTTATACGCCATATATCTCAGATTTCAAAATTAGACCGATAAGATATAAAATGTATGTCGACGACCTAAAGCCGTACAGAAAGATCCGACCCGACAGGAATCAATCAACTATATAAGCAAAGCACTAATTGGTCTAGTGACAGTGTGAAGAGATAAAAGTTCATGTCGACCCTAAAGTGCACAGTTTTTAGAACCGTACCAGATATTACAGTTTACACACATAATAGAGCTCTCGGCTGCCGACAATACGGGAAGAAGGAGGTCTTACAGAGACATGATTTTTTACATAAACGAAGAAAATGTTCAAGAGGCATATCACATATTCGAACTTATTCTGTGTGAAGAATATTTCTCCACAAACAGGCATATCCTTTAAGCTGGAGTTAGTCACGTCACGTGCTTTGAATAATTCATATGCATGTTGAATGACACGGCGCACGCATGCCGACAAAAACACCCTTCAAAAACCCACAGCCAGCTTTTAATACGACAATCCTTATTTAAAAGAGTTTTTGTAAGAAAATAAATATGAAGGTATAATGGCCGACAGTCAGTTTTTACTAGAGTGGCCCGAAAATATAAGGTAAACCGAGGCAAACTTTATACAATTGCCTAGATTGCTAGCCTAGATTGACTCGGAAACGGCGCTAGCGTGCGGTGTAAACAACTTATAAAGATCAAATGACTAAATGATACATTATTTGGTAGATGTGCAAGACAGCAGTGTATATTTCAAATGTTACACTTTAAAGACAGGTCCGTGGTTACCCGACGTGGTGTGAGAATATTAAAATCAGCTTCAGGGAATAATATTATCTTTTTGTAATAAAATTATTTATTTATTTATTTTCCCGGCTTGGTCTGAAACAAGATTATGTCGAAACGATTATAAGCGTAAAATCAAGAATCGGCTAGCCGGCTAAGGCTTTCCAAAGTTCAGCAGGTACCAAAATGTGCACTCATCACTATAAAGTCATATATCGCCGTTGCGTTGTAGCGTTGTATATTCAATTACAGCATTTACCAGAAAAATTCACAAGCACGTGGATTCCCCGTGACTAATCTGAGGCACTTGCATAGTAGCTTCAGTAGTTTCACCTGGGCCCCCTACGGCCTCGAAGGCTTTATATATATATATATATATATATATATATATATATATATATATATATATATATATATATATATATATATATATATATCTGTTACACTCATGTGGGTGGTTGGACATCACTTCACAGAAGACGTCATTACGGGTGAACAAGTTGTTCGGTGGACAAATACACATACCGCCATGTTAGGCAGAAAATTATACGTTGTCTGAAAGCTATACTCATTCTGTATCAATAAACACCTAGAGGGCAACCATAGAAATGTATAAGGAGATAATTTTCGTACCATGCCAATGATGGTCAGATTCGTGACACGATTACTTTGCGTCGTTTTCCCCCGTCTCCCGATGTCGGCCCCAGGTTCACAATGGAGGGACCTTAGCGACTGCCAGGTAGAAATCGTACACAAGTTTTTTACGCGCTTCCTCTTTAACACGAGACCCTATAGCAAACCGTCACTCGGGGGCGAGGGTTTAAGGTAATCATTATATATGTATATCAAACCACCATCGATATAGCACCCGGATCCATAGAAGGTGCACAATCTTGTAGTTATTCTATGCACGTTCACTAATACTAAGTTTTAAAATTATTAAACATGCATGCTACAAAAGTGGATAGAGAGGGCCACAATGTTTGTGAACTATTCACTCAGTGTGACTATTTGCTATATTCTTGGAAGAATATGATACATAAGTATCTTTCAGACGAAACATAATTTGCTTCAACACATCGCAGTTGCATTTCGTTAATTTATCAGACAATTCGTTCGCTTGCAATGGTATACTTTTGCTGATACATACGAGGGCAGATCAGCGAGCTCTAGTATCCTAAATTTTGAAAGTTAAACCGGAACCACCAAGGCCTTTCGGTTTGCTTTGCTTACAAAAGCCATTCATCAGCTACACACAAGCCATCTTTTGTTGATGCATCCAAGGAGAGAGTCAGTTGCAGAAACTCAGACAGAGCCAACGCAACACAAAGGTTTCTCTGACTACAAAGGAGTCATTCTCCACGCGCTTTTTGCGAGCGATCTGGTTCTACGCTCAATACGGAATGCCACCGCAAAATCTTAAGAAGGTTGAGCGAGCACACCCGACGCAAGAAGCCTTTGAAAAGGTAACGTTTCGAGCCTCTAGACAACAAACAAAAAATAATTCGCCAAAGCAAGTCAGCTCGATTTCAAAATACGCCTTTAAAAAACGTTTTAGAGTGTTGGAATAAGGGTGACACCGGTGCATTGCAGTAGGCGGGAGCTTATTAAAGGAAACAAAAACAATTTGTACTACTAAATAAATATTCTTCACATTGTACATATGTATCTGAATCGATTTTCGATCCGCCTTTGTGCATTTGCTCAGAAGAGGTACTCGTCAAGTTGTCTAAATCAAACAAAGACAACGAATAGGTCGCCTGCGCAGAAGCGCACAGGGACCCTTTTAAAGACTACGGCAGCAACAACTGCACCATACTAACATGAGCACTAGTTTGCCGGTTGCAAACAACGCCGTCCCAATCAATCGTTCCACGACTTTATCTGGATGCCGCTTCACAAAATGAAGCGAGGCAATAAATGTTCCCTGTGACTGCCCGCAATCCACAATCGCTGCAATCCACTATATGCTGATCGCACTGTAGGTGTGGAAGCCACCTCTATTAAAGCTGGAATCATTTACAAATTGATAAACGTCCGCACAATGCAATGTTTAGCAAACAATACAGATTCAAGTGATCAAAATGATAACTTCATTATCCTACCCCCAGCCGTCGTAAATCATTAAGACATTTTTGCTAAGCGGTTAATGTGTTTATATACTGTACAAAAGTTGTTTATATAACCAAAAAGAGTCAATAGGTATCAAAGCGCGAACTGGGTTTTTTCTATCTAAATTTTTTGGTTTCCTCTTTTGCTCACTTGGCTGAGGTGGTCCTTGCAGTGTATGCAGACTTGTGTAGATTAAATGCGTTATCTGTACCTTACAATGTCCTTTAGAATGACGCTTGTAATGTCAAGGATATTTTTAATAAATAAGGTAGACTCAGTTTTCACTCGGATACTCTGCACAGTGCAAACCAGTCTGGGCGTAAAACGACGAGACAGAGTAAGTGTGTGTATATATAGAGTCTACAAAAAAGTCTTTCCAGATTGGCGCTTGCGCGGCTTTCACAGCGCCCGCCCCGGCGCCTAGGCATAGATCATTGGCTCACACTTTGTTGCTTTCATGTGAAAAGAGCGGGGAATCTGCTGGTCTCAACCATTTTGAAATCTGTTCAGCCGTTTGTTCGTAAAAGTGCTGCAAAATGGAGGTAGAAAAATGCCAAATTCGGGCGATTCTACTCCATGAGTTTAAAAATGGACTGAGTGCAACGCAAGCTCACAAAAAGTTGTTAAAATCGTTTGGAGATGCCTGTTGTACAGACAGAATTTTCCAACAGTGGTTTGAGAAGTTCCGAAAGGAAAAAAAAAGGTTTTATTGTGTATTTGGTGGAATGTGGACAGAATAGTGCACTATGAACTTTTACCGCGTAACCAGACGATAAATACGGCCGTGTACTATCAACAATTCGAAAAGGTTCACGAAAAATGTAAGCAGTCGTACCCTGCACTAATTTCAAGGAAGGGTGTCCTGTTCCACCAAGACAACGCAAGGCCCCACGTGAGTAGGGAGACCCTTTCGAAATTTTCCCAGCTAAAATGGGAACTTTTAGAACATCCACCGTATTCCCCCGACTTAGCACCATCTGATTACCACCTATTCAGATCGATGCAAAACATTTTAAGTGGTAAAAAATTCACTTCTATCGAACACGTGCGTTCTGGACTGGAAGAATATTTTGGATTTTTTTGGAAATTTGGAAGATTATTTAGGAATCGAAAACCTTGTAAATCGTTGGGCAGAGGTTGTATCTTCCGGCGGAGAATATATAAATCAATAAATAAGACCTCCCGTGACTCCTATATATGTGTTTTCTTTATAGCGCCAAAACCGAAAAGACTTTTTTGTAGCCCTAATACATTCTAATAGGACTTCTGCGTTGCCTTGCATAACAGCTATACAGGTTTTATAGTAATCATTGTAATTATTATAATTCTGATACATATGATAATTTTGTCTTATCGTATATGTCTTATTATATATACCTCCTATCTTATTAGCGAGCAATAAACAATGCTTGCCACTTGTAGCCCAACGGGTAGAGTTTACTGCAGCCGGCTTGCGATGTTCCATGCACGACTTTTTAAGGGTGACTAGTTACGCCCGTCCTATGACAAGGCAGTGGAAAACTCCAGTTGATCAGACTAACCACTACACCCCGCCCTTTAGAAAGGTCTCTATTATTATCCCTCATATGCAAGCTTGAACTCAACTTGCCGCGGGACTAAGGGGCAACTAAGGGGGTATATTAGGCCACATCCGCCGCCGTCCCTCACTCATGTGGGTGCAGAGCTTTAGAGTGGGGCTTACTGCGCCACGTGCTGGAATTACGGCAGCAGTATGCATCATTTACCGCTAATGTTGTCATTATGGGAGCTGGCCTCCCACTGCTAAGCGTGCAAGCAACCTAGGCACTGAATTGTCCATATTTACCACCTACGATGCGGTGGCTGGTGATGCCGCTCCGCTCCTCTCGCTATTTCACGCATTGCACCATATTTCCCCTTCGCTCAATGTCGGAGGCTCAAGAGGGATCATAAATAAACTATCTCTCTCTCTCTCTCTTTCCCACTTCCTCTCTCCCTCTCTAAGCGTCGACTATTCCAACCTATAGAACAGCGTTTCACGCATCCGTGCGCTGGGTCGAGTGGATCAATTTTCGCGTATCGGATATATGCACACATACATAGATACATGCATCCGGGTGTACTAGAGTATTTCAAATATGTAGAAGGCATCTGCAACTGCCCTTCTTCCCGACTAAATGGTGGTGGTGGTGGTGGTGAATGTTGAGATGTTACCACGCGTAGTAAGCGCCTACCAGGCGTGTACGGAGCTGCAAGAAGGAGCAAATAATGCACAAGCCGTGCTCCCGATAGAAAGCAAAACGGACGTTTGCTTAAGCCACAGAATGCGTAGTCATAGCAAGCAAAACGTATGTATGCTTATGCCGCCGAGTACGCCAGTATACGCCTGAATAAGTGCGAATATTAGCTGCCGTACAGAGCAGACACTACAAGTCGTCGTGGTCGCTTAAGGTAGGCAGCAGCGCAGCTTAGCGAATTACCCGAGACGAAAAACTGTAGACAAAGACAACAGAGAGAGATTACTGTATCGTCTTGTTACTTCGGTGTTCGCTGTGCGTAATGTGTCGCATATCCTAGTAACTCAAAAGGTTGTTGCTGACTCGTCAGTGCGTGCGTCCCAGTTGATGCTTGAGCATCCATCTCCAAAAGAGATTGTGCTCTTGCCCATGATGACTCAGTGGCAATCTCACCTCCTCAGCCACGCATACGCTTCAAGTAAATGATGCTTCCCTGTGTTCTCACAAGCACTATATGCGCTATAGCTATGTGGAGACGTCCTGAAATAGAAACGGCTCTGTCTGGAGCTGTGCTCCCGGTACGACCTTGCCAAAGAAAGGCTGACCAGCGAGCGAGTTTCTTGTTGAACAGATTCTCGTTTCCTAGAGGCAGAGGCAGATAAGAGGCGGCGGGAGGATTAACAGGAAGTACCACTCTCAGCATGGGCCGGAATTATGCATAGTTTTGATCCCACAGCGTCCTATTTCAAAAGTGAGAGCCACCTGATTGCGGCTCAAATTCAACAAGTACAGTTTGGTACGGTTCTCTAAGAGAAAGCACAACTTGCTTGCGTGCGTGCGTGCTGATTACGACGAATGCTTAATTTGCTGTCGCCGTTTTCAACTGTTGATTTGCCTGTCGTGTTCAGCTCGGATTTGCACGTGGCGAGCGGGGCGGGGGGGGGGGAGGTCCGTGTGCTGAGCTATAGTATGCATGTACATTTCGTCCGGCATTACTTCGGCATTGATACGGTCGATTTAGCATGTAGTCAAGCAGTTTGCTTTCCCTGCTGCTGCTGCTGTTAGCGAGCTAGCTGCGTCTGCAGTAGAAGTTAAAACGGCATTGAGTCGACCAACCGACACTGAGGAGAAGGCTCGCATATGATTGCTTCAACTTGGCATGACCCAGGCCCAGTCGCCATGTTTGTGGTGCACGTGGCGAGCCCGTCGACTGTAAATAAATGGGCCTCGAATATTGTTGTTCGGGCCGGTAAACAAGCGGCCACTATGGGCTTGTAGTGGCGTTCGCTCCGTTATGTATGCGTCACGCTGGATGGCCGACGACCGGGTGGCCATAAAGCGTGACTGTAGGACTCACTAGCCGTAGCTGGGTTATGGTCACGCTACAGTTGTATAGGTCGCTGCTGTAATGATATACTAGGCCTAAAGGTTCTTTTTTGGCTACAAATGCGGCAATTGACTTGAACGTTTAGTGTCGTCGTAGTTGTGTGCCGTAGAGGCACGCCAAACGTTACGCTAATAATAAGGCAAAGATGAAATGATGGCATATAATAGAGAGTGGTCTCCTCTCACCAGCCAACTCCTACAAAGAGCTCCCATTCCTTCCAACACTCCTAACAAAGAGTTTTGATTATGCCTAGATTCGTCTTGCCTCGGCCCGCAGGGGTCCCTTCATGGACCAATACTATGGAAACCAGCCGGCGTATGACGGCGTATCTGGGATGCAGGGTTGTTCCCCGACGTCGAGTCTATAGCGTACGCACAAGAATTTGCGGCTGGCTCGTTAGCTTCAAAACGGGGGTGGCCCTGGAGTTGACCACAAACTTTGCCTTTGCCCAGGTGGAGGAAGTGGATGTGAAAATATCACCTTAATTTGGTGCTTCAAAAGATTGTAGTAATATTCTAATAGATAATTCATCATGGCCGATTATAGCCCAGTCCGGCATTCACCATGCCTAATTTCGAAACCTAGAAAACCAATGTTAAAGTGGCCGGTGCAAATCTTGAACCCACAACCCAACCACAAAGCAAGGCAATGGCTCTCTCACTAAGCTACCTTGCTCGGTGCCAAAGTCGTTTGTCTTACGGAGTTACACTAGACACGGTTTTCACGTATACCACATACATCCGTTACATTGCCAGAAAGGCCTAGCAGACCTCTCGAAACCTGACCCGAACTGCACGCGACGCAACGGAGCGCATACTAGCTTTCCAACAGGGATGAACAGTCGGTACAGCTTACATCAACTCCAACATGGAGCTGCTGAAGACGCAGCTCAAAGAACAGAGAAGAAACCCCTCCAAAGGACGCGCAGGGCAAGGCGCGCACAGCGCTAATATGAGAAAGTGTGCTGCAGACACCCCTAGGCACCGCGCTTAATGCGTTTCCGAAATTTCCTAAACCAAACACAAATAACCTATTTGGTGCGCTGCTCTGCTGGCAAAGAACCTTGGAAGAATGGCCTACACGAACGTACTAAGGTGCGTCACATGTAGGAGGCTGCTCGCACTGACAGGTGTCGGCCCCGTGTAATAAAGCTTCGTTAGTCATAGTGGTGATCGTCTGTGACTATCCGTATAATTATAATAATGTCTCCGTTCCTGTCGATACGCCAATAGCTTTTCGGTTAGTCAAAGCAATAGACCGTTAGCCGTTGATCGTGAGCCGCCAAACGATCGGTTGTTCCAACAACGGCAAGATCGTGTTGTTTTTTCATCACAGATGATGTTGATCAAGGCTATAGTAGGAATGGGGGAAGGAATAAGACTGGTAAAATAACGAAGCAGGTTTTTTTTGTGCAGGTTGTACGAGACTAACTACAAAGCACGAAAGGCAGTAGCAAATATACAGTGAACGGATCAGGTTGCGCGCAGATCGTTGGCGTATATATATATATATAGTAACTGTTATGATTGCAGGCAGGTCGTTTGATATATATATATATATATATATATATATATATATATAGCACTGTCGAATGTGCAAACGTATTGTAAATAATAAATAAATTATCACAGTATTTTCTACATGTGCATACATAATGTCTACAAAATGCTATGGATCTACCTTAGCAGTGACTATATCCGCATTGGAAGGGAGACGTTACACAGATATTAAGGTCACTAAAATGTCCCTCTGCGAGTATGCGTACACCTGTCACCTATTGTTGCTGTGGTGCTAGACACGATGATTCACGACAAGAAAGAGAGCCTGAGTCGCGACTACCACGCGGTGTCTAGACTTGTATACGAAAACAGTCGCTTTCAACGGCCTTCGTCAACGTGGCACGTGGTCGATTACAGCCGCTCGCTCGATGTATAGCGGTGAAGCCTGAACTCGCTTCAGACTACCAACGTCTGTGTCTACGCAGTCGGTTTGCAAGGAAACAAAAAAAACAATACATTTGAGCGCAACTTTTCAACTAGTGATGAGCGTATACACGTTTGCGAACGCAGTGAGTGGATGGCAAACTGATTTGCTGGCCAGAATCAGCTGCATTTTGAATGAGGATCGCACGTTGGGGTCTTCGTGGCTTAGACGAGGGCGAGCAAACGCATCGATATCTCGGTGGCGGATCGAAATGACGCTTTGAAAAGCCCGCCGCCGCCAGAGCTGTCTGTCGTCTTAGCAGATCGACACGGCACGGCACGAGTCATGAATCGAATGGGAACAACGACCACTTTGAAGCACGAGTACGGGAACGGGAGCTACGTAGAATATTGTTACGCCAGCTGCAGTGCAGGGCCGACCAGGGCAAGCAGGAAGGACGAGGTAATTGTGATGCTGCTGCTTCGTTCGTTCGGTCGTGATTGTCGGTTCCATGACACGGCGGGTTAGCAAGTCAGTTAGTTCAGACTCAGTCAGCCA
The DNA here is from genome assembly GCA_003439945.1 of Dermanyssus gallinae. Lineage (NCBI taxonomy): Eukaryota > Metazoa > Arthropoda > Arachnida > Mesostigmata > Dermanyssidae > Dermanyssus > Dermanyssus gallinae. The sequence continues at coordinate 144,123 of QVRM01000948.1, forward strand.
GTTAGATAAGTGGTTTGTTCGTTATTCGAGCCCGGTGGCGTGCTGGCATGCGTATGCGCCTCACGACCGGAGGAGACACTAGATATGTGAACGGGTTCGAGCCCCACCGTTGCACTGATTTGTATTTACGGGGGTAGTCCGTCTATGAAGCAATGCGAAAAGCAGTCCCATGCTAGACGTTAAATCTTGGCTGAGAAATTACAGCCCCAAAATATTGTTTTTTTCGTTCGTTATTTGAGAGAATGTGCCTCTGGCGGAGAAGACGGAAAAACAGGAACGTAGTGAAGACGATTGCAGTACCGGACGAAGACAGACGACCCCTCCCTGCCTGGCCCGACCAAGACCAGACGTCGCTTGGGCTGGGCGGGATTCGTCGTTCATTTGACTCGTTGATCGTTGGTAGCTATCTCATCGAATTCATTCATCACCGACAGAACGACAAAAAGACGACTCGTATACGCGGAGGCCTACGTAAACTGGGCAGACGTTGGGCCTGCCTGCCGGTTGGCCAGCGGCCGGGCGAGCCCCACCAACAAGTTAGGCAGAGTCCGGCGTCGACTGCTTGTACGATACGTAGAGGGAGAGCATTAACTTTATCGAGAGACCAAACCACTACTACTACTACTAAAAAGTTAAAGTTTTCGGGTTGACCCTCAGCCAAGATTTAACGTGCACAGAACTGTTTTTCACATTGCTTCATAGACGTACTACACCCATGCCAACAAATGTACAACGATGGGGCTCGATCCCGCGCGCCTATCTGGTGTCTCCTTCGGTCGCGAGGCGCAGGCGGAATGCACCACGCCACCGGGTTCGACAAACCACTAGTACTTTTTTTTTTATATTAGGGTTTTATTGATATAACCTATTTCCAGCGGTACAGTTTCGTTTTACTACTACTACTGCTGCTGCTACTAACACTATATTGCGAGTCGGCGCACACGACGGTAGTAGATCAGCACGCTCCTCAATGGCATTTTTTTTTAGAGGACTGGGAAATGCGAAACGCTCACACGGTCATCACCACTGCAGGATTGTACTCAGCTGCAAGTGTGGGCCGGTAGTGTGGGGCTCCAACCCACTAAAAACCAGTCATGTCCTCCTTCCCCCCCCCCCTCCCCCAGCCCCCCAGCAATGGCTGGCACGCGGCACCTGTTTCTACTACCGCCAGCTACCTCTGCTTTCTCTATTGTGCGTGTGTGGTCGGGAGCATTGTAGGAGATGTGCAGGCTGCCACTAGCGATGCTATCGCAGAGCCCTGCTTTGCGGCAAACAAACCTCCTGCTCCTTCTCCTTTTCTTTCTCTTTCTCCTCCTTCTTCTTCTCTCCCTTTTCTCACACGGAAGGAATCACACACAACGAGGCGTGGTGGTCGTTGTGGCTGACGATACCACGACGGTGAGAATAAAACAAGGATCAGCATAGTCCAGATGAAGTCCAGCAGCCGTCTCAGCATAGTCCAGATGAAGTCCAGCAGCAGCAGCCGCCTCAGCATAGTCCAGATGAAGTCCAGCAGCCGTCTCAGCATAGTCCAGATGAAGTCCAGCAGCAGCCGCCTCAGCATAGCAGAATGCTGCTACAGCTGCTGTTACGGTGTTGTTGTTGTTGTTGTTGTTGTTGTTGCAAAAAAGCGTTTTGTTTGTTTGTATTCTCATGCGTTGCTACTGCTGCAATTGTTCATCTACTGCAACCGATGCTGCCGTGTCGTTCGTTCGGCCAGCCGTAGATGTATTTGCAAGCAGATTTGCGTGTGGCTTGCACGCTGCAAGCCACCTTAAAAAGGCCGTGGCCGACGATGTATCATCATCGTCTATCGATTCTAGGCAGGCAGGCAGACAAGGTAAGCGACGCTATCGCGTGAACTGCGGCGAATGGCGCGGTTTAACTGCGCAGCAGCAGAAGCTCATTCGGCGAGTGGTGAAAAAGCAGCGAGCAGCTGCCCTCAGGGAATCAGTCGACCAGCCGGCTCGACCAATTGCGGTTCAATATCACTTCGCGTACTGCCTCCTCGTACGCTTCCACACTACTGAAGAGGGGCATTTGGGTTGCGGCCGGACGATTACGGGAATTGCGATGGGAAATGCGGAGATTGCGATGACGATTTCGCGGGCGCGTCGTGTCGTGTGGCGAGAGAGATTTGATTGGCTACGCTTCCGTTCGTAGGTAGGTAGGTAGTAGGTAGGTGTGCAGGTGAGTGCGCGCAATGTATGACGCTAGCTCTCCGCTCTGACATTCGTCTGACAAAAGTTCTGCGTTTGGGGGTGGATTTGAACAAAAATCAAACTTCAGCACAGCAGAAGCCGTCCTTGCTCTACTATTACTGGCACTTGAGGCTGATGATTATTATTAGGCGCACGATGAAACTGTCAGACGTTGTTTTCAAAACTCCTCGCAAAATGCTGCATTGCGGAGCTTTTAACAGCAAAACGTTGTTGACGAGTTTAACAAGCAACGATATACGATGCACCCAGCGAAGTTTGCCCCAACTGTTTTGACAGTTGCCCCTATACGAAGTGCTAACTAAGCCAATGTTTCGAGCGCGGTGTGTGGCAAGGATCACTTCAAATATCAGGCCTCAAACGGAGGCGGCGTTTCCACGTTGTATTCCAAGAGTCAGACGTTGTTAAAACGGGATAACGATCGGCTATCACCGTATGGCAGGTTTAACAAAATGCTGACTTTGCAATATATATACAATTATGTTTATTTCACTTAAATTGAATATAATATATAAATGCATCTTCATGAAGTTCTATCTTTTTCACGCTTCCGACGCGAGAAGTAGTGCAACGATTTTCGGTCCAGCGCTATATATATATATATATATATATATATAAAGCTGTTCTAAAGGAGAAGTAACGTCATAGAACATCCATTATCACCGTCACGTAAACGCGTTTCGATGTAGTACACCTATCGGGTTTTTTGCAACTTGCTTAGCAAAGGAAACTGTGGGTAGGTCGGTAAAGTTACACTGGGGGCCTCACGCTGTGCAATGTTGTTGACTTAACTAGACGGACCTAAAAGCATTTTACTTGTATATATATATAGAAAGCATCCCCTAAACACGCTAAGAGTGCAGGCTATTAGATTAGACCCAAAGCTATAACACAAGTGTATTTCGTCGTCTATTGCGCATGTATGTGCACAAGACGCAATAGAAGTTTCTTAATATTACAGAAACTAACTGTAAAGATAAAATACTGTAGCAACATATATGTGTATATATTTATATATGCGCATATGAGTATGCACGCACCCGCACTGCATATAAGTATATGTATCTAGCACAAGTACGTGCAAAAACAATATTTGTACAATACAACGGTTCTATATTGAAAAAGAAATTTTGACATATCAAGTATTTTATAACTGTCACGTGTGCGGTGAGCTAGACGCCACGCAATAGCATTGTTAACAACCTCTTTAATGGCGCTGGGTTTTGTTTCTAAAGGGGTGATATAATAATTGCTCGTCTAGGAAGACCAAATTTAATTTTTCAAATCTGCAAACTTTTCATTAGAAACTGACGCCGTATCGTTTCTATCTCAGCAGCCTTGCAAAAAGCAGCAGTGTACTTAGCCATAAGAGGTGAGAGCGCGCAGTCGTTTCATTCGTAAAGCAGACCACTGCACGTTTATCTTACTGCTTGCGGTTACGGAAAAAGCGCCAAATTGTGTGCGGTACATAAACAAACTGATAATTCATCATCACAGTTATTGCACCCACATTTAGTATGAGCAAACAAACTAGCTTTTCATCATCACATGTGTTTCTCTTATATTCAGAAGAAAATAAACACATTTTTATTTTATTTTGCGAGGCAGATTTGTGGTACCAACGAAAAGCGGAAGTTGCAATCTATGGCTGTTCACTTATGGAAGGCAAGCACGTTGGTACCGCGCGGTATCACAATAGAACATCCGTCCTGAGCATTCTAAAAAAACGTCAGGAAAGAGACACATTAGTGAGCAAACGAATCCGGAACAACATCTTCGTTTAAAATTGTTATTTAACCAAGAAAGGTATTTATGCGATGCGTGTCGTCCAGTTTGCGAAATTCAAGTGAAGAGACCTATTGCTTCTGGACGATGATTGCTCAGCTTGAGAAGTCTTGGGGGGCAGATAGTGTTCTTACGTTATGTTCACGTTAGTGACTGAGCCTGCTTGGTCCATTGTTTGCGAATATAGGCAGCGTTATGCTGTTCAACAAGTGCTCATATGATATCCGGCCAATTTCAGCATTTTTGCAATGAACCTAATGGATACTGCTTAAAAACCACAGATTACACCACGTTTCGGATGTCGCCACGCGGCTTTCTGAAGTAAACGTTGTTACTTTGCTACAGGTCAGTCTGAGTTAGCATAGTCATATTGAATAGCCTCAACTTACTGATCTCAAGGTGTCCCTCTTCGTTAACGGTGTTAGCGCAGCCTTCAATAAATTGCTGTAGCAGGCAAGACTTTCCCACTCCAGGCGCTCCCAGCAGTCGTACACGCATTAGAGGAGGGCCAGGATCCTCTGGGCCATCTGTACATGATGAGGTCGATTTGCGACGCTCGTCAAGAGGATTGGTGAGCACGACGTCCCCGAGGTTAAGGATGTTGCCTTTAGGCGTGATCGAAAACGAACGGCAGCGGTAACCGCCGGCTCCCGGCGATGTGTCAAGCAGGTGCTGCTGGGGCGAACGGGCTACCGCCGAACCCGGTGACCGTTTTCGATGGAACTCTGCCCAAGGATCCTCTTCCAGCTCCTTCCAGAGACTCCGTCCATTTGGAGATCTACTACCCGGAACTCCCAGAGATCTCCGTCGGCCCTTCTGATGCTTAGCACGATTGCGCGAGATCCGATTCGGGCTTCCCGAGGTCGATGAAGCCGGTGATCTGCTGGGGGGAGTGAGAGCCTGCTGCTGATGTCCGACCGACAACTGCGCGACA
>QVRM01000949.1:0-31281 GCA_003439945.1 Dermanyssus gallinae
TACCCCAATCCTAAGAAAGATCGCTCAAAAGGAGTGTGTAGCGCTTCGGCGATTGAACCCAAGACCCCTGTCAAGACCCCGGCCACCTCTTCAACTCCTTCTCATAGATTTATATATATTATATATATATATATATATATCTATATATATATATATATATATATATATATATATATCTATGATAAAATATATAATATATGCACCAGTTCACATTTAGAAGGTATTTCAAGAAACATGCGCCAGGATAGCAAACCACTAGCAGGTGGCATCTGCTAGTTTTTGCTATGCGAATACTTTCTTAATTCGGCATGCATTAAGAAGTAACTTAATGCATGCCGCAACTGATGGAATGCCAGAATACATTTTAAAGCTTTTGCAAAAAGTGGAAAATGTCTATCTCACAACGTTATTTTAAGCAATTTACAAAACACCCAAAATATCCTAAAGGTCGGACCATGTATAAGATAACGCTATTGGAGAAAGTTAACATCCAAGCAATTTACTGTTCTGTTACTAGCTTCGTTAGCTTACTGCTAACGAAGAGCACGTGCCAGATAGGGAAGATGGCATCTTTATGTTAACGTCGATAGAAATAGCACGCATTTGGGGCAAAGGCATGATACGAAACTTTCCTGGACTCCATCCAAGCGTATGACAGAGTCGACAGGGCATATTCTAGGCCATCTTCGTATAAACTTGACAGCAATGATACGGACAACAATAAAGGTACTTAATTATGAAGACTACGCTAATTGTCTAACAGGGTCGTCCGATGTCTGTGAAAATACACGGCAATTATGTCTTATTGACGTCCTCTGGAACAGAAAGTTGCTACTGTTGCAGGTCGATGTCGAGGACAAGATGGCGGCCCGAGCCGACACCCAGAGGATGCTGCAGAAATGTACGGACGAACTAAACGCGATCCAAGACAATCGATCTAAAAGACTAAAGAATGGCAGAAAAAGACAACTGAGGCACATGATGAGATAGCAAAATGGAAAAGCCAAAGCGAAACAACTAGAGGCCCTAATTGAGAAGGCAAGGTCCACACGGATGTGCTCAATATGCCAATGAGAAAAAAAGACGAACAAAGGGACCTACAGAGAGCAAGAGACATAGAGAAAAAAATCGCATCCGTGTTATTCCTGTGGTGGCGGAAGGATGGCCGGAGGAAACCTTGAAAGCCACTCGTCTCATCGAAGACAACATAACAGCTGATAGGACATGAAGGGTTATGCTTCTTAACAAAGGCTCAGAGAAGAATTTAAACATACTTAAAATATGAGCAACCAACTCCCACTTGTCGGCTCCTTTACTCGGCTTTCGATTGGTGGGATGGCAGTTCTGCGCAGTAGTAAGCAATAGAAGTAGATGACGCGGGCTTGACGGATGCAGAGGGACCCACTGCTGCCTCAGCATGCAGCAAAAAAACTACTTGTGATTGGTGCTGGGAGTAGAGATAATACTCTGGGACAGTTTCTGTCAAACCTCAAAAAGATCCTACAAAGGAGTCATTCGGCAAGTAGAACAGCACTGTGGGACTATACACCTCTCCAGGCAGAACAGTCAACCAAGAGAACAACGGAAGCCTGCTGTAGGAAAACAGGAGGAGAGTCGAAACTCGTGGTAGACAAATGAGACCCGGCCCCGCCAATGGAAAACAGAGAGAATTAAAGATGAGAACTTAATCCTCAAAATCATGGAAAGGGAATCGAAGGCGGCATGTCCTTCGCAAACGCTCTGAGACAACAAACAGGAATGAAGGTCAACATTAGGTAAGCAACGGGTCCCACCCAGACCGTTGTGCCAAGGGACGTTAACCTTTTCATGACTCTAGACGAGATAGCGAAAGCCTTGCGCAATTCGCTGGACCTGCACGAAACCACGAAGATACGAGTGAAGACACCAAAGAGCAACAAGAGAAGAACATGGCAATGTTTAGTAACCTTACGCAGTCGGGACGGAAGTCAGGAATCAAAATCAGATGGCTGGTCACAAATTAGGTTCTAGAGAAGCGGCCCGTATCTAACATCCAGAAAATGACGGAACAACCTCTACACAACAGCAAATAATAGGATCAGAGTACTACAAGTTAACTGCAACAGGAGTAGAAACGAACATGACTCCGTCAGATGAGATAGCCGCAAGGAGAAGAGCCAAGCTGGTGACAGTGAGCGAACTAAATCAGTCATTGGTAACAAACAAAAGGAATGGTTTTTAGATCGAACCAAGAGTACAGTAATTATACCGTGAAAATTACCAGACAGGAAGCGGGTACGGGCTTGTATGGTGGAACCGCTAGATGGATTAAGGCTGTACTCTTATTACAGCAGCCCCAACAGCAGCCTAGATGAACTCAGGACCCACTCAGCGAAATAGCGATATCTAAAACGAGGGGGTCGCGGCGGGCAAACAAGAGAGGAAAAACCTTGGTTAAATGGGCAGCTCACCTGGTCCTGTATATACAAAACGATGGCAAATGACTGGCTGACGACAAATGATACATGTCGAACCATGGGGAAAGCCCTACAAAATGGTCAAAGGGGTAGGAAGGCAGGCTCCAAAAGTTACACTGCCGGGTTCGGAAATCGTACAAATTTAAACAAACTCTTTCTACAATATGCACATTTTAATTAATATACATACGTAAGAAGAAGGGCACCGAAAGAAGAGCATTTTCCCGTCTATCATACGCGCGAATGTAATGATGGCAGCAAAGAGACTCATACTAGGGAGGTCTCCGGGCCCCCGACGGCATTCCGCCTACGGCGGTGAAGATGCTCTTCAAGCAACACCCGGATATAGTGCGATAGTATTCACCAAGGCGATGGCAAGTCGGAAAATGCCTGGAGACTAGAAGAGGGCGGAGGTAGTCCTGATTCCAAACCATACAGAGGGTACAACCCATATGAACTTCTTTGAACACCCTAGCAAAATGTACGAGGCTATTATAGAATACAGAGTTAGAGCATTTGCCGAACAGTATGGTCTCCTATTGGCCAACCAATACGGATTTGGTAAAACAGGTTCTCATAGTTAGAAAACAAGTAACAGACAAAGCTAACTTGCTTCACGCCTATATACAAGCGGAGGCTTCTTGTGGCAGTCCTTCTGAATGTAAGTAGCGCGTTTATTAGTCTGCCGTGTAAAGGATCAAGGATCTGATAGATTCCTTCAAGAGCCCGCTGAACCTCTGTTACCTTGACATGACCCATATATAGAAGAAACGTAACAGCATTAACCCTTCCCCTCTTAAAAAAAGTATATATATATATATGCTAAAAGTGGTAGTTAGTTAGTTTTGACAGGATTGTGCTTAATTAACGGCCGTATGTTGTTGCAGCCACGGTCGTCATTTTGATCGTGTGTCTGTTGCCTGTCAGCAAGCGGTCAGCGATTAGAATTTTAGCAATATCAACAAAAACGTTTATTGCGACGTCTACGTGGGTCGATCTTAATCCTTTGTGAACGTCAATGGCAGTTATTTTGAGACGGAGCGCCGATTGGAACCTTTCGCCGGCGCTCCAGCAAACAGGTCGTAACAGTTGGCCAGAGCTGCGGTGTGCAGTGGACGTCTATCCATAAATCTATATCAACGTAGCTATCATTCTATACATACACCAAATTTCGATGACAAAAAGGATTAGTGCCAGTGGTAACGAGGTCGAAACGTGGCCGAACCGCAGGGTTTGTCGCAGGCACCGCTACCACATGCCACCAGCTTGTTCAGTTCACCATCGTCACCCTTTCTAGAACCGATGATGACAAGTAAACTGTCACGACAAAACTTTTCGCGATAAGATGAACGCGTTCGTTTTCCTATTGGTTCAGCAGAGAAATTGGGTGGAAGGGAGGCGACACTTCTGCCTACATTCCCTCTGCTTAGAGAGCATAATGGATCGTCCTCATATCAATGGCTTCTTTAGCTCGTTGTCCCTATATAAACACTATTTTAGGCGGCCCTTTGTGAGTGTGGTCGGTATAGTTATTACGTATGCGGTCGCTAAGTAATTATGTATAAGCAATAAACTCTTGCACAGTTTGATGCATTGTTCTATTTTTTAAAAGTATGTAAGCATTTGCAGAATAGGAACAAAATTAAGCAGTAATATTTTCTACTTCTTAATGAATAGCTGAATCATCCCGCACGATAAAATCAAAATGCGATGTGGTCTGGAAAGAGACATGTTTTATTTAGTTACTTAAATCGACAACTTATTTTTAATATTTTAGGGCTGAACACGGTCAGCTTTTTTACAGTAAGGGAAATCGTGTGAATCGAGGTAGCTCTTTTCCACTGAAGATCTGTATCAAGGTATTGTCGTAACTAGCCTGTCATGAGTTGCACCTCGGCTCGATCGCTGCCTTATATACCTGGCTTTTGTTTATATTTGTTAAAGTTCCCCTTTTGCGAACCGGATAGGTGCTGTTCGCGAGACGAATTGCTCTCTGGACCGTAGACAAGGCAACGGTTGTTGTTGCAGTTTTAGCATGGACTGCTAACGTTTGTTTATTAGTGGAGAATCTATTGCAGGCCGGACGCATTGTGTTTTAACGATCCCAGAAGTAACCTATAGGAGGCACTTATTTTTTGTTTCAGCAGCCTTAGACAATATCTGCCGTGCGTTGATTGCATAGCACGTGCATTTTAGGTCGACCCGAGAGATTTGACGCATCGTCCTGTAACCTTTGGATTGGCGGAAATGAGCTTTTGGGCCTTTTATCCAGTTCAGCGTCTTTATCGTCTTTTCTCGCTCGTGATTCCACCGGACTAGCAAGTCGGACTAGTCGCTCCCATGTTTTAGTTATTACATAAATGGCTTGAATTTCAAGTCTCGTATAGTTTTTTTAGGCAAGAGGTTTATATATATATATATATATATTTATATTTGCCGACATCATTTAACTATCAATAATCATGAATTATCAAACTGTACTGCACATTCACCGCTTGCTGCAGTACCTCCATCCATGCTCTAACCAGACCTGACTACACATATATTTTATTCTTATTCAGTCATTTACATGTATTATTCCTAAGGCACGTGAAGAGATAGGTGCTGTTCGCTTATAACATATCGCATAACAATCAATGCGCAACTTGCTAGTGCGACGGGTAATTTCCTTTGAAATTGTATGTGTTACTGTATACAGAACTATTTTTGATGGTATATGTTTTTGTCCATGTACCTGACACAAAGCTTTGTCTATGTGTCTTAGCAGTATCATATATATATATGTATATATCATACACAAGAGAGTAATTGGTCGCATCAAATGTCAGCAAACGCTGCAGAATCCCTTAAACGTTTTTTGGACGGCGTCGTTAACATCAAACATAGCTACAGACTTCGCGCTATGGCCACCGCCGTCGGGGGCGGCAACGGCCTTTATCATTTTAAGTTGCTGGTTATCACCATGATGGGGAACGGAGGGGGAGGCGGGGTAGGTGTAGAAGAAAGGGAGGGAGAGAGAGAAAGAGAGGGGAGGCGTTAACGTCGCGACCACCGTTCGCCCGGCTTTGCAGGACAGCGGAAACCGGATCCATCACACTCGACTGCAGGAAAGAAACAACACGTCCGTCGCCGAGCGAATCAACGAACGAATGCCACGATTGCTCCGTTCGAACAAGGTCAAGGTCGACGCGACTCTAAGAGGCTAGCAAGTGGCGCTCTGTGTAGCCCTCCTTGACACACGGCCGACCAGCCAGACAAACAGACACGTCCAGATAGATTATGACCGGTATAGGAAGGAAGATCTCGAGATAGACGGGAAGGAAACATACAGTGAGAGAAAGAGAGAGAGAAGGAGAGAGAGAGAGAGAGAGCTACGAACATCGACAGACTGGTAAAGATAGTCACAAACGCGTCAACAAGAGCGATGATCGAGGCGATAGCAAAAGCCGACGCCTATGATGACTTTTTGGCGCTCTTTCACGTCAATCCAGTCTAGCCGGAAATAAATGACATTAATGTTACAACCACAACAACATAGACGACAAGTGATGCTGGGTCTACAACTGGGATTATCCTAGTTGCCTTGATTCTCTGGAATGCTAGAATTCCCGACAGCCGATAAGGCATCTAAATTCATTCGGAGAAATGGCCAACCTTCCATGAATGCCCTCCTGCTATTCTAAAATTACCAACAACGTCAGTAGATAAGAAAGCCAATCTTGTTGGCAAGTAAGTAGCATGTACATTACCTAAATTGCCACATTTATTTGTTAACAATCAGTTTTTGGAGAACTGGAAAACTATAACTGGTATTAAATATCCTAATCTTTTGACACATTATACTTGTATAATCCGCTAATAGGTATCTTATTATTGTGTGTGTAGTACGCCTTTTCTTTGCAAAGCAAGTTCCGACTGGTGCGTAATGTCATTCTTGCTCATTCTTAAGCAGTCCCGGCCTGAATGGAGGCTAGAATTACCCTGGTTGATTTTGTTGATCATCATGAACGCGAGCACTAAACGCAGCGGCTGCTCGCAAACTTGCATTGCTATCTATATAACTTGCAGATCGCGGTTTGACTACGGAAGCGGCCGTCGGGTCGCACACTGATTATCGGCCGTCAACAAATTACGGGCCGGAATGGCACGAAAAACACAGAGGTGATCCGACCGCATTGCGTTACCGGACGGATCCTTTCTCTGTTTTTTTGCATCCCTGCCAATATTCTCTATTCTTGTTTCTTTGCTTCGTTGATCGCGCATTGTATCTGAACGCATCGGCCCCCAGTTGTAGCATTCTAGCATAATCAGCCTGCATTATATGTGTATATATATAGAAATCACTCTTAGAGTTAAAAGTGCTTCTTTGTCTTAAGCGTAAAGAAATGGTGTGGGGTAACACCTATAGTTAGACCAACCTACATGTCTGTTTGTCAAGGCACCATTTAAGGAGGTTGTCTTTATTTATAGACTATCTCCCCCTGCTCTACGAATTTGGGCTGAACTACTCTTCTACCATTACTACAGCCTGACCAATTGACGGAAATGAGTCAACAGTCGTCCGTCATTTTCTTTTATCGAATAGATCTTAACTGGGGTTCTACGCCCCGAAAATCATGTATATGCTTTATTAGCAGTTCAAAAAATGCTTTATTAGCAGCTCAAAAACTAGAGAATTTCTTCCCAATCCGTGCAATTCGTGAAAACAGAAGACAGGTGTGGAATGCACAGGCATCCAAAGTAGATGACAAAATTTTTTAGCCGTGATGTTACATACATTAAAACATTATTAGAGCCGACGTTCAGATTGATCACATTTCCTGCAGTATAGATCAAAGCGTCGCGTAAGATTCAAAGCGACTTCGAAGGCGTGATGGCATTGCCAGTTTATTTATTAAAATAAGATGGTTTCATTCGTTAATAGTCAAATATTAGTTGTTACTGTTACGGCATTTGTGGCAGTCCTTCTCCCGGCGATGGAAGCGACCCCACTACGGCCACTGCATTTCCACGTTGAGCTTCCATGGAGATACGTTGCACCAGGTATTCCGGCTCGCGCGTCCTTCATCACAGCAGTTACCCTCTTGCCGAGCTCCTTGAGGAACTTGACGGTCGCCTCACCCATTGGCCCTAACGTTTCATTGGCGATCGGCTGAATTATGTATTGCGGCGACAGCTCCCTGTACCTTGACAATTCGCGACTTTTAGCAAGACGTGCGCTCGCGCCAGCTTCCCGACTTGTGCGCGAACTGCTGGCAAGTGTACATAAAACCGTCGCGTCCCATACTAGCAGACGGCCCCGTTCCCATGGTGTTAGGATTTTTCCATCTGGGCGTAGGAGGTTGTTGGTGCACATGCCGAGGAGCACTTTCACTAAATAAATCTGGGCGCTCTGCATAGCACGGTGTACGACATCGTTGATGGCGAAATGTCTTGGATGACGACCGGCACTGAACCGGCAGGACAGCGCGTGTTCCGCCGTAACGGTAACTTTGGACCGGCATAGGTTACAAATGTGCTCTGCGCATTTAGCCTCCCCGAGCCGCAGACCCGAGACGATGCAGAGTGTGCTATTGTCCAGCATCGTCCCCAGTTGCGGCGAAGGGAGGGCTTGTAGCCTCTTTCCGCTCATTGAATTAAAACAAGCCTTTAAGCGAGCTTTTTCCTTCAAGTCTAGGGTTTGTGTCAGAAGCGCGTCCTATCTCTTTTTTACCACCAAGGGCGCGTTCAATCTCATTTTATCACCAGCGCTCGTTTAGTTCTTCGCCCTGTCGGGCTCTCCCCAGCAAACTCGAAACTCCTTCAGGGCGTCATCGGAGGCCCTGGCCAGCTGAACGGGGGTATCTTCAACTCCAATCGAAATTATTAAATCCCTAAATGTTGTCAAGGATCCCAACTAACAAGATAATGACAAATCCCTAGCACGGCAAATTCCTAAGCCCTGCGCGCTCACGGGAAGTAATGCCTGGGCCCAGGCTGCAGATTCCAGGTTCACGTTACGTAGCCGTTGTAGTCCTGTACGGAGAATGCCGTCGAAAATTGTCGAGAACGTCGGTCCTTTTAAGAGAAGGTGAACAACGCAAGAGGAACGTCAGGTGAGAAGTAGAGCGATATTTTGGGTATTTTATTTAGTCGTTTCCTGTAAGGATTTTATTGCAAGCGTTGCACCAGCGACGTCTACCCCTTTACATTAAGCGGCGTGAGCGTTTGCTTTGAGAAACCCGGTTGGCCGCTTAGGAACATTTTGCGGGGCCTCTCTGACAGCTTTGCCGGCGTTTTGAGCTGTATCGTCAAATTGCATTCGTGTGAGCGAAAACAAGCTTGGTTGCAAGAAACTTATACGAGTCACGCTGTCGATAAGCATTATTTCTTTTAGCGCGACGGATTCTGCGTTTGTCCACGCATCTACCGCTATTCTCTAAGCACCGCAAGGTTCGTCGTCCCAGGCCGTATCCAAGTCTGTCCCGATTGGTTTATCGACGTTCTATTAGACATTTAGCAAGACTTGTAGTGATTCCGTCATATCTGGAATGTCTCGCTTTTATCAAAATAACTAGCACATACCTCAACATGTCTAGCTTGAAGTCCATCCAAAACCATCAAGGAGCTGCCCAGGAAGGACCTCATAGCCCATACCTATATATATATATATATATATATATATATATATATATTGCATTAAATGTATACAGTAACGCAAAATGCCTAAATTTTCAAGCTTTGTTAATGCTGTACTGGATAAATGAGCTTATTTCAATTAGGCGGACTATGGTAGGGACGAATGTGGTTTTTGACAAGGATTATCTGCTACTGCTGTAGTCGAAAGTTTAGTTACTCAATCCCTACTGAACAAATCTTGATTTGACAGCTCTGTGATTTTTGCGGGTAATCAAAGAAGTGCACCCGAAAGTATTATGTGCGCAAAATTATGCTTTTTACTATCACTAATGACTAAATGCAACTGCCAGGGCAGTGAAGGTTTGTATTGTCTACGGGCCTGAAAAGATATTAACGAATGTATTGTTTGTTATCCAGTATTTGATCTATGCACACATGTGTTATAGCTTTCCTACACCACTTCCATTAGCGATATCGCCTTTGTACACTGTTGAAGATGATACATGTCACACGATTTACCACATGATTTCCGCATAGCCCGGGTCTGAAAACACAATGCAGTTGTTTGATCGCTTCACTGGTTTTGATGTACATAGACTGACCACAGACGGAACGGCCTTCGATATTGAATAGGATGGAACAGTTTTGCCCATAGCTTGTAATACACACTTGACAGTCGACAGTAGCGCACACGCAGTGAACGCATTGCATGGAACACCTCATTCGCTGGCTATGTGAAACGTGTCAACGTATGGGTTTCGCATAGGCTCACCAGAAACAACAAGATGAATCATCCGAACACCATCCATCTTCTTTGAAGGACAAAACGTATTATTGTAAAAATACTTGTTTTCTAGCAATAGAAATGGGTCATCTATTAATAACAATGTAACACGCACAAGGCCACAATAGAAGCGAGGCGCCGAGCATGATACGATCGCAAAGACAGGCCTTCACGCGCTGAGAACCACAGCTGTGCGTTCAGCAGGATTGGAAAACTGCGACTATGAACTTATGCAAACTAAGAAAACGATCAACAACATAAGTATTGCCGTTAAAAAGTACGCTGAATTTTGCAACTATAAATGAGAGACAGCAGGCATCCCAACCGGTATCCCTGGTTGACTAGGCCGGGGCATTAATAAGTCGGTCTAGATTCGGTGGCAGTCGGTTCGAGACCCAGACCGGCCACTCTTAAATTGGTGTGCATGGTTTCCAATTTCGACAAGCTAAATGCCGAAGTGGATTTAAAATTAGCCATGACATAAAAAACCGTACACGGGCAATAGCCTTACAAAAATCTTTTAAAAAGTCGTGCCTTACATTTTAGTTATATTTGTTATTGGTTTTGCTTTCGTTGGCTGTTAGTTTTTCTGCTGTCTACCCTCCGGTTTGAACTCATTGATGCTTGAGGTGTCCCGTCCAGTGTTGCGGGTAGTAAGCATCAGTGGCCGCTGTTGGGTCAATGGTTTTTCGCTTAGGTTCAAGGAGGCTTCGTTGTTCACTCTCGCTTTCCCTAATAGGTGGCGATTCTTCTGCGCAATCTAGCTGCTGCTGCTACTGTGTGGACCCTGTACGTCGTCGTACTTGTGCTTACCCCCCCCCCCCCTTCCCCGCTTGCTGTCCCTTTCGGCGTCGGCATTTATCGACATAATCGTCCCGCACAGCGTGAGAGATGTCGGCGCGCAGATGAGAGTGACGCGCCGTTTGACACCAATCAGCCGGCAGGCCAGCCAGCCAGCACTAAACCAAAGCAGAGTGTGCCTGACGCGCATCTGGAACGAGAATCCAGCGACGGTTGATATTGTGTCGACGTCGACACAATTCGCGCAACGCAAACGCGACGCTAATACGCCGGCACAAGCTTCACCAGCAGCAGCAGCAGCAGCAGCAGCAACAACAACAGAAGTAGAGACGCAAAGATGATTCATAAGCTTCGCAGCGCGCGCACGCACACACGTTTACCGGCGCGAGCGCAGCAGAAGTCGTATGTTTTGCTCGGCGACGGCTCGCACGGGGTCCGTCTTCCAGTGGGCGGTTGGGCGACCGCGCTGGTTAGTTGATTGGACGGCGCGCCCGACGCCGCCGAAAGATCGAGAAAACGGCACGCCACGCGGTAGGAATGATGATGCCGATGATTCTGGCGTTGATGGTGGTGGTGACGATGATGATGGTGATGATGGCTCTGGTGGTGGCGGTAACGGCACCAGCAAGCGCCCTTCAACCAGTCTCATACCGCAGCGCGACCTACACAAAGCATTTGTCGAGACAGAGACGCCGAGCTAACTGTCAATGATGACGGCGACGGTGATGATGATGGTGACAATACGGAGTTGACGCCGTCACCGCCTTTATTGTACAGAAATCCTGCAGCGAACAAGGCAAGCAGGTCGTGCGCGCTGTAGATAAGCAGCGCTGTCCACCTTCGTCACTGGACTCCCCCCTATTACTTCTGCTCTTCTTGCTCTCTCTCCCTCTCTCTCCCGCGTCTCCTTTTCCTTCTTCTGACTGACTCACTAAGCAGAGTTTGACCGCCGGCCACGGCTTGAGCCGTCGCCACGGCCGCTGCTCATTCGATGTCGGACGTTCACCTTCGAAGGAAGGACGTCGACCCCGGTGGCGAACGCCAACAACACCCCTTCGCCAACCCCCCCCCTTCCACCTTCCCTCCCTCCCCCTGCCATACACAATGTTACCAACGATGACGCCACCGATAAGGCAGAAGACGATAACCCGAACGATGCCAAGAAGAAGAAGAATAGCAGCAACGACAACAGTTACAGTAGCCGCCGCCGCCGCCGCAGCAGCAGCAGCAGCAATAACAACAACAACCCAAATCGGCATTCGAACCGCAAAGCGAAGGAGAACGAGGTAGAACGAGGTCTGCGACCTGCGTCCACCCAATGTACGACGATGCCGATGCCCAGTAATAGCAACAACAACAACAACACAACAGAAGCAACATCAACAGAAGCAACAACATTCGAAGCTGTCGTTCTGTACTAGTAGTAGGAGTAGTAGTAGCATTAGCAGAACCAGCAAAAGAAGCGGCAGCAGTACTTTACGACAATGGTGTTGTAGTACAACAAGACATGAGGCATCATACGTTGATTGCTTCAATTGGCAACCGGCATTCAAATCCGGCCACCCAGGCAGGGCGTAGGCAAACAGATTCAAACCAGAAAAAAAGCTGGTTTCGCCAAAAACTAACGGTACAACACGCCACTCAAACACAATCAGTTTTTACAATTACTGAATCTGCCAAGTGACTCTCTGCTCTACGCAATCGTTAGTTGCGTCGCATGCTAAGCGTTTACCAAAATATGGCAAAACATACCACAGGTAAAAGGAAAGCACAGTGACGTTTTAATATACACTAACATAGCGACGTGTCATTTGGTCCGTATTTAGGTCGCATACGTCAATTAGAAATTGGATTCATTGTATTCAGTACTATACGGATATATATATATATATATATATATATATTGGCCAGTAGCTCGAAATGGGTATGTACAGCATAAAACGGAACACTATATAAATACGCATGCATACAACATTCAAAAATAGCCATATTTGATATGCTTTTCTGTGAAGTAGGGCACTACAGATACTATATATGTGTCCACTAGTGCACGACGCTTGAGTAAAACATCAGATGCTAGTCAAGGAGTGCTTACACTCATAATGAAACATATTAAGAATTACAGCCTACTGTTATGTGACAATTTTATGCGATGCACAGATGCCCCAGCACACTCCAGTGTCAAGCCGCGGGTTGCAACCGTGGGATTCGATCGAATCTACTTTCGCTTTATTTTGCTTCTCGGTCCACATGCTGCTAAACTCACTCGGTACATACGTCTACTAAGTCAAAACTATGTGTTGGATAGTAGGAACGCATTTAAACTTGAGATATCTCCTGCCAATAAGTTAATGAAATCTTCTTGATGATAGACTAACCTCAAATGTGTTAAAGAACGGTCTCAACAAACGGAAATAATTTATTTAAGGGTGTTGAAGGCTATCACTGATAGAGACTCACTTGACAATCTTCTTGGTTAAGGCGAGCTTGGTTAATGCGTGATGCACCTGAGTCACTGGCAGCTAGCAGTGACTGGAGTGGGGTTCGGCAAATCCATTGTAACCGATATTCTTCCCAGCCGCCCTCGGAAGCTCGGAATTACCTGTCAGTACTTCGACATATGGCAGGGTAACTTTGAGCGTTGAATAGGCGCTCTAAAGTAAATACCCACAGAGTTTGGCGACAAATAACGGGACTACCGTTTGCCCAACTTTAAGTAGTGCTCTAACATAACAGGCATCGAATTGAGCCTGACTTTCGTCCTAACGCCATCCCGGGGGCGTCATGTGCAAGGCCTCGTTTTAAAAGAGCTTCTTCTAGGAGTGCGGGGTTCCTAGGAATGTCACCTTTTCATTAACAATATTATTTTTTGCAAACCGCAAAAATCGACGGTACGGGACGCGATTACTATGTCTGAGCAAGCCTGCCACTGACTTTTATGCCTGAGAAGACTCATGCATGTCCACCGCAATTATTGTGCCTCAGAAGACTCATGCGTGGGACGGAAAACAATCGAGTCAGAGACAGGGATCGAGACGATCCTTTCTAAACACTTTCAAACGAAGTACAACGGAAGACTTTGACAAGGATTCTGCCTCACTGTGTACTTGAAAAATCTTCTGGGCTAACTTAATCTAGGCTTAGTACAAATGCGATATTATGCTATAAGGTCTGTTAATGCTAAAAAAATATCTTGTTAGTCGACGTTGCTACTTTACAGACTAAATTAAGTTACTGAAAAGGCAATATTGCATTCGTTTCAATTTATTGTTTGAACGCACCTTTGATGCATCTTGACAAACAGGATACATTTATTTACGAAGACAAACCATATAAGCATTAAATACTTTAAGATTATGCGCCATGTCTAGGTTTTAAAATAATATTTACTATACCACTATTTCTCTGATGTGAATTGTTATTGCGATCCCGCTAGACTATAGACGCCGTGTTAAGACGATGTTGGACCCCTACAACATTGGGGACCTAAAGATGAGCAAACTTTGAGTTGTAAAAAATCTTGGAGGTCTCACGAGCAATAAGCTAAGGTACTCTGAACATATGACCCATGTTGTCACGAGGGCCTCTCAACGTGCAAGCTGGATTTTTCGATGGTTCGCTGTACTCTCTACTGATCTGCACATCCAACTGTATATCACATACGCACTTCTTCTACTGACATATGCAGCATCGACGTGTTTTCCGGATCTATTAAGAAAAAAACTTGCCTGCTAATATTACTGCTGTGTTCCTCGCACGCAAACGCTGCATTAGCGATCTATACATGTGGATGATCTCTAGACATATCCATTAGTGCCGTAAGCATCGTCGTTTGCAATTTGGCATGTCGGTTATATGGAAACACCTATTATATGTTCAGTATACGTGATCTTTTGTTCGCGTTCACTGCGATTATGGCATATGATTATGACTACATATTTACCTAGAGATATTATTCACCCTTTTAATTCAAAGATGGCTCAGCGAATATACTTCATGGAATATATACTGCACCATGATATGTTAAAAATCTATGAGGATCATGTAAAGCCACGCCTTTTTAATGATACATTTGACCGCTAAAAGAGAGAGAATAATGTAACCGGAAATCATGCGTTCCGTTCGTCCTGCCTATGCAGGAATACCTGAATGTAGCTATTGCGTGCGACAGCGACTCCTATACAGTCACAACCGAACGTTTGATAGTGTCCTACCTAGCACTGTGAGTCTAGTTGAGGGACCAATGTACGCTGAGGGCAGTTGTAGACTTACTTCATAAGCACACTAAGTAGACGTCTCTATGAGTGGGCGCGAGCCTATATAATCAACATTTCATATTACAGTATAGCGCAGAATTTGGGAACCTGCTGCCCTCGTCCGGCTCAGCCACCCCATGCAAAAAACGTAAAGCTCTCGTTAGGACATAACTTATGCAGCAAGTTATAAGGCTCTTACATTTGGCCTTGCCTGTATACCTTAATGCTATAGACCCACATAGCTAAGATCTAGCGTTTCCAAACCTAGCAACCTCTGCCGGAAAAGCGCTTGAATTAACCTAGAGCAGTCCGCGGAACATTTCGTAGTGCAGCTTTGCTACAGTGTCCATCCCCTTGCCCGGGTGGCCTGGCTGGTCCCGGTCTTCCTTCATAGAGGCGGCGGTGGCTAGCTCTCACTCCCAATCACTCGGCGACCTAGTTCCCGGCTGTTGAGGGCATTGCTCCCATGGCCCTCCGCCTTGCCCGTGTACTGCCAGCCAGCCACACCCTCTGCGCTCAGGCTTTCTAGCTGGCAAATGGGACGACCCCTCAGATGGGACTGCTCCCTTCCTCCCTTCTTCCCTCCTTACCGTCCTTTCTCCTGATCCGGTCTACGAGAGAAGAGGAGGGAATTATGGAATAGGGCCGTCCGTGTGAGGAACAGTTATACAACATCGGGGTAAAAGTGCGGAGGTGAATTGTGGCAAAGGCGGCTTGCTGCGTCGATGGAGAGGAAGCTCAATTTGCCTTGAGGACAGCGACGGGATCTGTCGGGCAGGGAAAAGGGGCACATTATAGGGAAGAAAAAGGGGGGCTTTGGGTAAGTGGGAGATAAGGGGTTGGGAGGTAGGAGAAATAGCAGAAACCAGGTCAGCGAGAGAGCCGTGCGCTGCTGCTACCGCCCGTCGCTGCCGTCGTTGCTACTGGGCCAAGCCGGAGTAGTAGAAGGAGACAGGCAGCAGTAGTGAGATCTCGTAAAGGAAAAGAGAGCAGTCGTCTCGGGCCAGCGAAAACGTGGGCGAGTGATATGGCGGTTGCCTCCAGTCGTAGCAGAGAGAAGTCGAAGAGACCCAGACGAGCAAGAGAGAAGGTAGGGTCGTTTGCAGGTACCAGCAGGCAGCAATACCAGCAGCAACTGAGGCTAGGCCGTCTCGGCCGTACGCTGGTTGTCGACTTCATGGTATAGGGATCGGCAGCGGCGGGGGTGGTGGCGGCTGGGACCAAGAGAGAGGCGCACTCGGCGTGGCATGGCAGTGGCGGCGACCGCGCACACAGGACAAAATCCTGCGCGTATGCCGTAATTTGCACAGGAGAGTAGAGGGAAGGGCGGAGAAGAGAGGCCGAGTTCCTCTCGACTTTACTCTACCAGCGCAGGAAAGGAGCGAACATCGAGAGAAAACAGAGCCAGCGAGTGTTTGTGTATGAGGGAAGCGAGAGAAGCAAATAGAGGGGAAGACAACGGATATATAAGGCGGAGAAGAGAAAAACCCGGACAAGACATCAGTAGTAGCGCAGTGGCAGCTTTTCGAGTGAATCGAGGTCGCACAGGGGACGGGACAGTTCAGGAGGTTTGCAGCGAATGCGTGCTAAAAGGTGGAAAAGAGAACTTGAGAACTCTTTATTTCTACTGCTTTTGGTACTTCTATCGTAAAAGCTGCGATAGTCATTTGACTTCTTCATTTTCTTTTATAAGATGTAAATTGTAGAAAAAATGTAGATTATTTATATGTCTACACGGTAGCATATGCAGTGGGCATTTTTACCATTAAAATTTATTATTTTACGACAAGAATGTTGACCAAATTTGACGCTCATAATTATCACTAAACTGCATCGTAGCCTTATTGGTCAGTGTCCTGTTTCACTTTAAATAATTTTTGCAATTGATATAATCAGTTGCACTAAATGTTTCAAAACAAAAAATTGCATCAACGATCGGTTGACGTAATGTATACCTTGTGCTCACAATAGTAACGCCATTTTAAAAATACCACATCATTAGTTCGAGAAATGTATTTAAATTAATTGGGATTTGGCATGTATCTAATCAACTCATCAATAAATTGCTTAGAGATATTATTTCACTTCCCGCAATAGAATTAATGGGCTCCGGAAAGTATTTGTGGAGCTGGGCTCTCTGGCTTCGACTAAGCGTTTCAGCAGCTCCCACATAGTTTTGACCGGCAAGAAACCGCTTTGTGTACATGCTAGCGGGTTGCGGGCTGGCAGTGGAAACAATCAGACTTATCCTTAAGTCACCTATTACAAAACCACGTTAGCAATTTGTGTTAGAGTGGCAGAGATAACCGATGACTCGTCTGAGGTCGCGCAGTTGGATGTGTACCTCGCCAAGGAGCTTTGGGATGGAATGGCATGCACTATCCGGCACGAATTACATTGTGCATGGCTATCATCACTTGGTGTGTCCGACTCAAGGACTCACTCTACTCAAGGTCTATTCAAGTTGGCGATCAATGTCGTTGCCGGTTCTGCTCGCAATAATGCGCTAAATACCATGCAGCGAGCTGCCAGACGCCTCGCCGGTCTTTGCACTCCCTCGCCGGTGGGACAGTCGCTGAAATATTATGTACGATCTTGAAATGCTAAGTTATTGCTAAATAAACAATATGTATGTACATATTTTTAATGGAATTCAGGTCGGGAGAACATGATGTCCGAGTTATTAAGCGAAGTCCAGCTTCTGTGAGGTTACATGAACAAGTGCAGCGGTATGGGACCTAACATTGACGTGCATAGCGATTAATTTATGACCTAAAGTCTTCATATAAGGCACAAGCTAAGGTGTCAAAATATCATCAACGTACCGTTGGACAATGATACTTTGTCTATAAGAACCGTTGATTCAAGAATCCTCCACGAATTTGGTTTCCCTGCCAAAGAAGGCGCAGAATTCCGCAGACTGTTCTCCTCCTCGCCAGTACACTCCTTTTATTCTATCGTTATTCGTGGTAACGCGTTTTTTAGTTCACGGCTTGATATAGTTAACAATGGGATTGTTTCAGTATATATATATATATATATATATATATATATATATATATATACAGTAAAGTTGTTTTAACAACGACGCCCGGAGTCCATGCACTCACTAATTTTAACTGTCCCAAGAAAATGTAATGATTTTATATTATAGATGTTAACTGGTAAAATGCATGATGCATACCGGACGTCGTTGTTAAAGTCACAGTCTTGCAAGACTTGCAAGCTCACTTATTCCAACATTCCACCAAATCGCCCTCATTGCCTACTGTTAGGAGCGGTCACAGTGATTTTTTTCTCCAGATTATCGAACCTGGCGGAGTTCCGAGATAAATTCTGCGAATCCTCTTACCGTAAACCAAGACTCATGATCCTTGAGGGGCGTCTGCACCAAGGCTTGAAATATCAGGCAACTTTCCAATCCTAGATTTCGAGACAGCAGCGCTCGGTATTGCGGTGCTCTGTATTGAAAAACGCACAACGTTTGTAATAGTGCCTTAGGTCGTCAGCCTCTTCTGAGGCACCATATCGACATGAGGAGGGGTCAGTTTTACGAATACACAAATATGTGGGTGAGCGAGCCGTGCTTCATGGCCGTACTATTTTTTGAGATCAAGGAGATTGTCCAGTATGCTGGGTATCTGCTGGATACGTACATGGAGCAACTGATTGCAAAGTGAGTGCTGTGTACTTTACTCTGGCACAGTGTTTTTTCTAGCAGGCTTCGAAAATGCATGGTGGACACATCACCTCAGCCTGCGTCGCTAGGGCTCAAAACCACTAAACCCGGATTCCTTCCCACTTTATCAGGCTCGGTAACGCTTGACGCACAACGCTTTTCGAAGCCGTAGGAGGGGGCCTGCCGGCACTTCCCCTCCCACGCTCACTACCTTCTGGTCACGACCACTCATCTGAGGATGCCACGTGAACCTCTCCTACTTAGGTGTTGTCCTGGGCTGTGGGTCCTTGGCTGTCCTGAGCCCAAAATGACGTAACAGCTTGATCGTCTCATTGAACGCTTTCCTTGTGACATTCAACGGTTTAGGTTTGCCTGGACCATTTTTAACATCTTAGGCGGATTCTAAATTCCCTACGACTATCCAGTCGCCTCCGGGGTCACGAGCAACCGCCGCGCCCTTCCCCTTTCTTATGCTTTTGCGTTTTCCCCATTTAACCCTTTTTTATAGTTCCTCTCCGGTGCAATCTCCCTCTGCTGCTCTCTTCAATCTCTTTTGGGGTCGGTATCCTCCCTACGGAACTCCCTGAATTTCTGCACTTTCCCCCTGTAGAAGAGGTAGACCATGCTGCCTGCCCCCGTCCACCCAGACTCGATACCTCCACTTTGCAATCTTTAACCATGTTGTCCAGGCTGCCAAATTCACACAAACCTTACTCGCAACTTTATTACTCTTGCAAGCTAGAGTTTTGTGGCACTGTTTTTTGACATTTATGGAAGTAAGGGCCTCAGCCACACCTCAGACCCGCACTACTTTGACCTTAGTTTTAGGGTTTTATAGGCCAGAAGGTCTTTTGCCACCGTCAGTGGCACGACCACCAGGTACAATACCTCCGCTCTACAAAACATTGGTTCACTTGCTCCAATCTTTACCTCCCTCGGTAAGCAGAGGGCATCCCAAAGAGCCCCTATCATCTCTTTATACAAGGAAGGGTTCACCATAGGGCGACCGTGCAAGTCGCCGTCGAGTCCCGTCGGTCGGCCTGCATCTTTGTGCATCTCGTATATGTTCTGTTGACTAGCAGACCCTCCGTCTGGGAATTGATGGAAGGCATTTTAAAACTGAATCTTATACTTTTAAGGTCCCGGAGAATCGGTCTAGGAAGGACTTGTATGGTTGCTGTGGACGCCGTGCGACTCGCCCATGCGATGTTGAGCGCGGGTTTGAGTCGTATTGAGGAGGCGGCCTGTTGTAGCCCTCGTACTTGTTCAAGCACATTGCTGACTGCTGAATATGCAAAATGTCCGGCTCAAAAATCGTACTGGTGTTCAACGGCGCCTCTTTGTCTTCTAACTCTGTTGCTAGTCGTCCGTTAATAATTTACCCACCTGCGGTTTGCTGAAAAATCCCTGCGATTTCTCGGGTTTTATAGTGGGGTATAAGGATCAAACGTGTCGTGCCCCAAGGCTTAGGATACTCTCCTCTGACGAGCATTTTATCTACCATGCGTTTGAATTGCTTTGGGCGGTTCTGTAAAAGTTTGCGTATTGCTTGCGGGAGGGAACGCACCTGAGCCCTGCGCTTTTTTGACCGTGTGTGTTCGATCACGGGTCTGATCTGTTAGGATTGAGGTTGGTCCAAAGGTAAGGTGTGTTATCCCCTCAAAAAGTACCAGTTGCGGTCGGGATCTTCGCCTCAAGAGAGCAATTATATTCGCTCGCGCTAATTCTACTTATAGTGGCGGCTGTGCGCTGCGCATTCTGTTACGTACGATCTTGTACTCTTTACCCCAAGGAGTGTCTTCGGCCTCCTCGCACAATGAGTTAAGTGGTGTACTTTGCTATTTTCAATCGCCTTATGTGGGGCACTTCGTGCTTGTCTGTACCCCTCCCATAGATATAAAAGTTTTGGCTGGTGCGTTTCTCCGCGGCACGTGCATGTTTGTCGCAAGCGTTAGCAAGTCTTTCGCTTTTGGCGATCTGGCAGGCTTCCTCTGCAGAAATTTCCACTGGCGAACGCTCAGTGAGACTATGTTTTTCGTGAACGTTTTGAGCTTTGAAATTCGTTTCAAGGACTCTACGACAAATAACACGTATATTTAGGCGCATAGTTTGTACTGCTATATATAGTGAGTGTGCAGGTTGGTGTTTGCTGACTAGTTCTTCGATGTCAGCCACTACCATGAGTAAAAGTTATTAGTCTCTCTCGTCTACAACGTTAGGCGGGGGAGGCTCCTTTTGCTTAGAAGTAGTAGGCGTCCGAGATTTCTTCTCGGCCTCAACGAATTAACTGGTTGAACAAAACGAATCAAACAGGGAGGCAGAAAATTACTCTCGACAAAATCGAACAAACGATTTGTAATCATATAAACATTTTACACAAAAGGTAATCACAATGGGGATTCATTATCGCGAGATGCGTCTGTTAGAACGCCGAATAGTATGTAAGGCAGCACGCAAATATTCATATATATAGTTGTACAGCATCTTCATAATACACAACAACTGAAGATTAAAACATGTGGATAATTATATCTATCCAATCTGAGTAGGCGTCCCCCAATACAAAGTTCAACAATGCCTGATGTTCATCTAGGAGCAGGAGCTGAGGGAAACGCGGTCTTCGCAGATACAATGCTTCGCGAAATTGTACATATTAACATAAACACCCGCAGCGTGTATATTTGATCCACCGTGGTTAGTCAAATAAACTAAACAAGTTACGGATAGAATTCCTTCGCCTCCTAGAAACATTGGCTCTAAGTGCGTCAATCTATTAGTCTGGCTCTCCGGAGAATGCCGTCATAGTCACCTCCCAGAGAAGGATTTAATGGCATAGCACTAATAAGAACATAGCTTTGTACAACAGCCCCTGAAAAAGAAAATAATGATAAAGACAATTGGAAGCAGGCGACACGTCAAGAAGGGTCGCAAGACATAACTTATGTAGCTCGACCGAATCGGACACCTGCTGCCATAAATAGGCTAACGCGAGGTCAGTCGACCTACTCCTGCGAAAGCCGAACTGATTAGGCGAAAGGAAATTGATTGACTCTAAATGTCAATTTAGTGTGACCGATACCAGCTTCTCGATGATTTTTTAGATCTTATCAATTAGCCAATAAAGAAAACAAAATAAAAGAAACACCGTCGTATTCTTCAATCGTGATGGGAAGCTACCAGACTCAAGCGAACGATTTATTATGGTAGTTAGATGTCCTGCAACCGATCGAGCCGCAACTTTTGACAAATGATCAGGCATACTCTTGACACCTTCCACTCCACCTTAACTTAAGACCAAGATGGGTACTTAGAACCTCAAAAACAGAGATGGCAAAGAAAGGCAATAAGGCCGATGCTGCGAATAAGCGTCCCGTCTCCCTAACGGTGATAGCGAGCAAACTTATTGAAAGCGTCATTGCGAAAACCATATATTCAAACGCTAACGACCAAGGTCTTATATCGGAAGTCGAGTTTGCCTATCGCAAAGGTTTAAGCACGACGCTGCAGCTCCTGGAAACACAAATTGATTGGACAAAAATGTGCAACGACTCGGATTGCTTTGACGTTGTCTATTGCAATTCGGACATCGAAATGCCAGACACCCTTATAGGCCTGGGGGTCAGGAATTGTGCAAACTTCAAGTTGTAAAAGATCTCGGAATCCCCACGAGCAACAAATTAAGGTACTCCAAATATGTAACTGATGTTGTCACAAGGGCTTCTCAACGCGCAGTTTGGATCTTCCGATAATTTGCTGTACGCTCTTATGAGCTGTACGTCCAATTGTATACTACATACGTACTGCCACTACTGACATACGCAGCACCGACGTGGTTTCCCGGGTCTAATTACGGACAAAGCTTGCCTGGAACGAGTGGAACGGAAATTCACGAAACGGGTTGCATCTCGCTGCCCTGTTGACCGGTGCCATGTCGACGTTCCCCACACAATTGACGTGATTAGAAAGCTTGATCAAAAAATGCTGCTCCAGCTGAGACAAAACCCGCTTCTATTCAACAAAACGTTCGTTAAAAGGCTAACGACAACGCGTCGGGCTAGCAGCATGGTTCCTGTGTTCATCGCACGGAAGCGCTACATCAGCGGTCTATACCCATGGAGGATCTCTAGGCATATTCATGAGTGCTAGGGGGCCGCCAACGCCCTGCACTACTTGCAGATTTTAACTACATATTGATCACATGACATACATGCATATATGCGAATGTATATTTATCTTTCTACCTTGAATAAAGCGTTTCAATCTTAAATTATACCTCATCAAGTAAGGTTCTTATATCTCTGATATTCTCTAGGTGAGCGACCGTAAAATTACCTAACGTGGCTACGTGACGGTTTAGTCCGTATGCAAAATCTACTCGGACTTCTAAGGTTTTATTCTCGTCAACTAATAACGCGGACGGAAAATCAACTGATTGTGTCGCCTACCACAGAATCAATTTTTAAATTTCCAGAGTTGAGAAAAGTCGTCACGCAAGAATTCAGAACGATTGCGATAGAATGCAGTTCTCGCAACGCGGATTGCACTGAGGTAGCGACTACTTAAATGAGCGGTTTTCGACTCCAGCGAATTCATCTTATGATGTTTGTAATTTATCTTAGTCTGCGACGTAGCCGCCGTACACCTGGAGAGATAGAAAGCTGACCTACCTTGCACGAACTATAAGAAGCTGGAAGGTAGACAAAGTCAAGGGACTTATCGGGTTATCGGCCCTGTAGGGCCGTATCGGCCGCCAAGGGTCCCCAGAATGGAACCCCGTGAGATCCCAGCAGAAATCCTGTATTCTTGCCCCTCTGCAATGAGACTTTAAATGTCCAGTTTCGGATGAGATCATTGGGCACAAATACGAGAATATTCCCTGTGCGTTTTGTCTGATTAATACGTTTAATGCTATCTTTAAAAGGTTCCCAAGCAGTCCGTTTTGAAGTTGACAATTTTAGATAATGTTTCGTTTCGCGGGTATCATGCTATAGGAACTATTGATCAATTTAGTATAATTAATTATTGTCGTTGTAAACCTTTTTGATAAAAACAATACGAACGTATTACAACATAATATATAGTATTGTGCAATATTTCTAAACTGTAATTGTATACGTTTTTTACACAAGAATGAATTATGAATTGATGAATAAATACATTTTGTAGTATATATAAGCCGAAAATCCTTTTGCCGCCTTGGGCGCCCGCAGCCTCAGGTGGAGCCACGTCAGGTGGGCCTTTCTAGCCGATGCTGTAGATGAGAGAACTTACTTTTATAGCATGTTAACGCTTCAAGGTCGCGTCCTAGTTTCCGTCCGCCCCGTCGCTCTCCGGTCTGTGTTTCACACATCAGCTTGTGGTCTCATGATTGCTGCGAGCGCTGCCGCTTTAGTGTTCTGGCGTGCTTCCTTCACGCGTTTAATGGTGTAAGCAACGTGCGTTTAAGCTCCAAGCAATCACTGACTTACGAAATATCCGATGCCTAACTTCATTGACTTATCGAAGACAAATATCGACTACGTATTACTAACCCTGCACAGGCCAGCTATAGGCACGACTATGCTTGTACATTTAGAAGCATATAATTGCCGCCAGTTCGACAAGTCCCGTAGACAATAATATGAATGTTTATTATATATATGTCAGGTTGGCCGTGCCATCCGTCTCGCATCTAAGATAATCTGTACTATGTATATATATATATATATATAAACTATCTATGTTCATATCGACTTTTGCGGCAGGACTGCTTAGTTAAGTTGACAGAATACACGGATATACAAGTACATTAGATTTAATAACAATTTAGCATTCGTTTTAAAGGATTTTACGCATTTTGATTACGTGCTGCCAAGTTCCTGTGATGTCGGTGAATCTCAAACGCGTACATTGTGTGTTGTGACTACTGCGAGTGTAAGCACACGAACCATCAACATCTGTGCATCACGATATTCTTCCGTTATCGGCGATGTCTGATTTAGCTGAGAAAGCTTCGAACTACTGGTGGAAGTCGTGCATGGAGCGGCATCATGTGTTGGGTAGAAGTTCTCTGTCGTATGACGTTCTGTTGAATCTAGGCCGCGGTGCCGTGGTAAGTCTGTTGCTTAGTTCAAATAGTGTCTGTTAGATGAATTTCTCACACGAACCAGTATCGACCCGTTCTCCCTCTCTTGCTTTGGCTATTGGCACCGGCCGTGTTTTGCTGAAGAAAGATTCGCAATGTATCAAATATTGCCTCATCCATCATTTTTCTAGACGGTAGCTATTCCGGAGACGCTACCAGGAGACGCTTGTGTGTCTACATTCTTTATTGTCTGTACGATGAGGCTGGTCGGTTCGAAGGCATCATCTATATATATATATATATATATATATATCTCAGACGTGCAGCCTCACCTTTGGGTTTGTGTCGCCTGTGTGGGTGGTCAGGTCGTTATCCCCTGGACGGAGAGAGAGAGAGCCCGTACAGGCGCTCATCGACCTTTTGCTGCTATGCTAATCGGAGAGTAGGCAGGCTACAGGTGTGATGCCTATTTTTGGCAGACGTCTTACATCATTCGAACATTGGATGCTCGCGTGCACCCACATAGATGTATATATATATATATATATATATATATATATATATATATATATATATATACTGAATTATTTTACACTGTGTTGGTTAAACAAGAATTAAACTAACACGTTAGATAGCCGTCAAAATGCATTATGTCAGATAGAAACGTTCGTTTGCCGGTGGTAGCTGTCGATCAATAGATAATCAACTCTGTAACTGCAGGTGGTTCTAAGATTGACTTACACAACCACAACATTATTGAAACTATTTTAATGGTAGTGCCGGAGGAAGCACATAGGTGCACGGGTTTGCTCTCCACCGTTGCACATTTGCACTTTTGGGGGTTACGAAGCAATGCGAACGCAAGCATGTGGGCGTTAAATGTTGACTGAGAATCAACCCGAACTGTAGATGCGTATTTGGTAGGTAGCCGATTCATAATTGCATTCAAACTAATCTATTAAAAAATATATAATATTAATAACAAGTGTAAGTATACGCATACCCAGCCGATTTTCAATGCGTTATTTCCGATTTTAAAATGCATAGTTCATTGCAATTAATGGGACAGACAGTGAATTCGGGTCGTTGATTTGAGAAGACTGCTAGGCAATGTTTACCGATGACATGCCGAATTTACTACTGGTGAGGGGCTCGCTTTAGCAATTCAGATTAAAGTACGTTCTCAGCGATGCTTATGTAGCCATAAACCTTAATAAAACTTTATTTAACAAAACGTTACGTTGTCGAGTTTAGTATGTAGATCTAAGATACTGTCGTCGTCAAAAAATTAATGTATTCGTGATTTGCTGTCGTATATTACTCATTCGTGTTATTATAAAGAACGAAGATAAACAGTTAAAATTGGGCTATGAATTCCAAAGGTATGTGCCTAATATCAAGCTGGTGGCTTTACTTAGAGCAGTCGAAACACTTTTAAATTGTATAATAAACATTTCTATTATGTGTTATTCAATGTACTTATCACTGTGGTATCCTTTGACTCCCTGCGGATGGATGCATTTATTATCACGCTTGACATATATGCCTAAATACACACAGCACGCTTGACATGTATGCCTAAATACGTATGGTCGCTGACCCTCAGCAGTATGAATCTTAAGGAACGGTATGCATTCGATCAACAACATATTGAGCCGGCGACACCGCCAGACTTAAATAAATAAACTCCAGCGACAGACGACACCAGGTTGGGCTACAGCGTTACAAAGTGGCTTTAGCTACGTATGGTCGTGCGTCACGATAGCAGACTCAGAGGCGCAATTTCGGGGCTGCCTAGGGAACTATGACCACGGGTTAGGTGCGCTCCAACTATATTTTAGTTTTCACTTACCTTTGTGTATGACTTACCATTTAATTTATAGGCTTGTCTGAATACGTACATGTTTCATACTTATATATATATATATTATATATATATATATATAAACGTTTACAACAAACGTAGGTGCATACAAAATTATGGTTATTTGTCTGTCGTTAAAGTTTATTTATGCCTGGCGTCGTGATCTGGGGGCTAGTGTGCTGTCACTGCCACAAGGATAGTCCTTGTGGCAGTGGCAGCGCACTATATATATACAAACCGTCGCGGTAAATAATTACACTCATAGCGTAGCCCCAAGAAATGCTTCGATACATGAAAAATGTACATATCGGGCGGAAACAACTGTACATGCACAATAATCTGCAACATGGTTCCGTTACAAATTCGTGGAGGCCATGATAATGGCAAATGGGCACATTTCGTCAGCAACCAGACGTAGGTTGGAGATCATCGCTTTAAACCTCCAGAAGGCGAGGCTTTGTGTTGAATCTCATCATTCATTAGTCATGTCTGAACGTTGACCTAGTCGGCTTAGCGTACTGTCGCTAAATCGCCGATCATCCCGACGACGAGACGACTTCCGTTAACACACTCCACACAGACCGGAGTGTTGTGCCCACTGGTTCATGTTCTACTATGACCTTCACTGTTCTTGTTGTTGTGGTCTAGTAGGTGGAGAAAGAGCGAGAGAGAGAGAGAGACGCTGCTAGCTGGTCTCGACTGCTCGTACCGTAGCGTATCACTTATTCCCCTCCTCCCACCTCCCGCGCTTCTACCGCCACGGTTTCTTCGCAACAAGAACATGGATGCTGTGAGCTGTGTCGGCGTACCATCAGACAGATTTCCACACACATAACGACGATCGTCCAGACCTGTACGATGTATGAACGTACATGTGCACATGCGGATGTGCATGTGTACGTAGTATATATATGAGTGAATGTGTGAGTGTGTGTGAATGACGCGTTGAGAGACGGCTGTTGTTACATCACCAGGGTCAGTCATCGCTGAGCCGAAGGGAGCCAGAGACTCCAGCAGCGACGCCCATCTGGAAGCACCAGACGCCCGACGATGACGACGACGACGATCATATTTCCCGATTCGCTACTCGGTCACCTCTCCTTCCTCCCTATCTCTCTAACTTTCTGTTTAGTCTCCTCCCCCCCCCCGCCCCATTATCCTCCTCCATGATTTCAGGGTCATGTTAAACGCTACAAACCAACAGAATCAGGAAACAGGGACTAGTCGACAGCAAGTCTTCCCTTCCTATTGGTGGGTCGTTATAGGTCTAAAGTCTCTTTAGAGTTCAAACACCCCGAGCGGTTTAGACGGCTGCTGGGAAGAGGTTTTGACAGGCTCTCTCCGCATCTATGCCTTGACAGGCTACCTTGTACTTGTTTTGTCGCTTCGTCTTTTCCAAATAGGCAGTTAGCAATTGATCGCTACATTTGGTCGTAAACAACACACACGATCACAATGCAAATCGACCTGCGGGCGCATTAGCGCGTTTATAAACATATACGGGGCTGTCTTTGGAGGTAAAAAAGGTAAAAAAATGTTTTTGATACATCAAATCGAAGAGTGTCGCCACACTTAAACCACAGTGTTTATGTCATTGAAATTTGTTTTATAAAGAATACATCATTATAGTCTAATCTGGCTGCATAACCGAACCCGCGGCCCATGTATATGACAAAAATATATTATATATTTGCAAAAATAAAAGTATATTTGCAGATAATCTATTTAGACATATATAATATACATATGCAAAATACAGAACAAAGTTAATTTAACTAAATAACTTCAAAGTAAACCATTTCTTTGTATTATCCTTACTCACTAACCTCCTTAATGCCCTAATTGCACCGTTCGACGTGGCCAAAATCGTGTGTGCATTCTTTCTGTAAACCAATATAGCCTGTGGTGATCGTGAACAATGTTGTTTTTCCGGCTGTAGGCTGCCTTGTAGCTTGTATGAGCATACAAAGACCACACCCTTAGAACTTAAATAATAATATTTTAAAGATGGATGACTCGTTTCGTAATTATTGTAGTTGCTTGCAACACAATTTTCTAGGCTGATAGTGGTCGAGCCAACAAGCTTTATATAAATGCCGGGTCTTCAAAAATTGTATGAGACTATGTAAGGAATTGTAGATCTCGTTATACAAAACTTTTTTAATAGAACATGATTTCATTCGGAGTGCGAGTGAAATTTCTGAAATCTGTGACGTTTGTGTTATTGCCCGACAAAGGGTACAACATGTGCGATTGCAAAACGACCAGTTCTCCTATAGGAAAAAACCGTCGTGCTCGTGAGATCAGCGCTGACTAAGCAGAATTGTCTCGCGAACGCGGCAATGTGCTAGTTTCTCTGTAGAGGATTGGTAGTCTTGCATTCCACAATCTGTGCCGCTATATCGGGCGGCAAACATGTCACGGATTTTAGTAATTTCACTCTCATTTCGAACCAAGACTTCTCCAAGACCATGTTTTATTAAAAAACTATTCAACGAGCTCTACAATTTCCGATGTTGCCCTTAAAAAATAGAAGAGCCTGCATATATATATATATATATATATATATATATATTACTCGACAATGAAAAACGAAACTGCGATGGCCACAAACCTGATTTTTTACTGTTGTTGAAACTATCGTCTGATTGGTGTCCGTCCAGCCACAAATATATCTGGTGGGAGCACTGGGCAAACGCTTGTTGTCTCAGAAATGCGTGCGTATTCGAACGCGGAGGGATGAATCTCTCAAGCTTGGAGACGGGTCGTCCAGCAGTCTGCGCTAACCATGTTGGAGTAGTCTACAAGCCGCTTCTCGTGATTCGCGATAGCTCGTTCCTTTGGCCTCTTCCGCATTCCTTAATCCAATAGGTGACGTGACACCTTCCGCGTTGTGTACACAACGCAGTCGACGGGTCGACGGATGGATCCCTTCTTCCCGCGAGCGGTCAGACGTCTATGGACGATCCGCAACGTAATGTGGAAAGAACACTGAGCGATCCACCTTAACCACAGGCGGTCAGCGTGAGCCTGGATGGGGTGCGAACGAGGTGTCCCATTTCAACCTTGACCCGTCTTTCTTCTTCAGCTCTGCTTTCCCCAGCTTCTACCATGCGACATTCACGACGTTGACCCAAACACCAACCCCTCAACCAGCCAGCTTTGATGATAGACTAAGTGTGAATCGTCTCGGAACACCCAACAGTGCCAGCAATAACTCCGGCTCCAGTGGTCGTTTGAATTGATCCATTTCAGTTAACTAGAGTAGCTACATGAGGGTGGGAAAGACTGAAGAAAAAACTTGATTAGCTGAATGCTAGAAGAGATATTTTTAATACGCCAAGCGTCCGGCATTTTATTCACTTTTGTATTTAATTTCCTATATATATATATATATATATATATATATATATTTATATATATTTTTAATTCCTTTGGTAATCCGCTAATTGTTCTGATGCTCGTGAGTTACTATTAACTTATACAGGGTGTAAAACACAGCTTGACTGTACTTTATGTGGTTGTAGAAAAAATAGGCAGTTGTTCCAATTAAATACAGGGCGTAAATATTCTGTTTAGAGGTGACGATAAAATTGCTCGTTGGCGAGTTCAACATTGTTTCACAAAATATGCGCTTGGAAGAGCATTAAATATTTGATAAACAAACTGAATTAACCAACGCGTTTGGGAGGGAGTTCTGTTTCTCTGAAAGACATACCATTGGCTAGCGGAAGGTAACTATTCGTATTAACCGTAAAAATCGAAATCCTGTTATATCTTTTTACATGTTGCGTTTAATGCATTTAAATGACCCTATTATGCTTACAAAAACACACACACATTTAGTACAATGCGCAGATCATATTGGTATCAAATCGATCGGTGGTTGTATACATGAACACTTCCCGTAAGCCGTTTTGCCCGCCTTCAAAGTCAGATTTCCATAGAGCTTTACCACTACAGAAGGGACACTTTAGCGCCTGTATCAGTCGGTGTTCGATGCGGCAAACGAAAGACGGTGGTGGTCAGAACTAGGTGACAGTACGGATGTCGTTAACATTTTTACTTGATTTAGTATCGATTAATTCATCGATCCCCCAGCGTAGCATCTGGCTGAGCCGTACCGCAGTGTCGTTTGTGCTGATGCTCTATCATGCTGGATTCACATACTCGAGCGAACTCTTTCTGGAGCATCTATTGGCAATTCCGGTAAGGTTTTCGCTTCATAGGTGATGCTTTGTTTACACAAGAACGCATATTTAATGCGCACAATTTTTATTTGTGGCCCAACGAGGACCAGCATTTGAATCGCCCGCATCCGCGGCATTCGACATCGTGAGCTGGGAAAAAGGGCTTACGGTAATTATACCACGAATCGAACGACTGCCAATTTACTACTAAATTGTTTTTAGTTAGTGCGCATTTCCCCAAACATGCGTATTTTATAAACGTAATGGCAAAAGGCTTAGACAATTAATGTAAAAGCTCAGCAACCTAAATAAATTGACTATTTGCCTTCCGCGAGCAAGTGCGGAATGTCTTTTGGAACGAAGCAGAACTTTCTTCTGCACGCTCAGTTTCTCAATGGAATAACTCGATTTATCACAACCGCAATCTCTGTAAAGTGATTTCCGGCCAGCCACATCGGCATAATAAATATGAGTAATTTTACAGTCAAACCTAAATAACACATATGCGCCACATTCTAATAGAAAACATTTTATTTTAGTCAAATCTACAAGTTGGCTAAACTGGGTTT